>OY856186.1:365271575-365571111 GCA_963693315.1 Diogma glabrata | reverse complement strand
CTCCCGAATGCAGTGAGAGAGAGAGAGAGAGAGAGAGAGAGAGAGAGAGAGAGAGAGAGAGAGAGAGAGAGAGAGAGAGAGAGAGAGAGAGAGAGAGAGAGAGAGAGAGAGAGAGAGAGAGAGAGAAGAGAGAGAGAGAGAGAGATGAGAGAGAGAGAGAGAGAGAGAGAGAGAGAGAGGAGAGAGAGAGAGATGGAGAGAGAGAGAAGAGAGAGAGAGAGAGAGAGAGAGAGAGAGATGAGAGAGAGAGAGAGAGAGAGAGAGAGAGAGAGAGAGAGAGAGAGAGACGAAGATATGAAGCGTAAAAGTTGATAGCAGAATTTATAATTAATAAAAACTATAAAGAAATATTGAGTAAAAAAATAAAAAACAAATAGTTTCGTTAAAAAATTATGACCATTTTTTCTTATAAATAAATACAAAATAAGTCAAAAATGTAAAAACAAAAAATGTTAATATTTTGATGGAATATGTTTTACAGTGCAAGTACGGCATTTGAAGAATCTTCTGTATCCAGTCTCCCAGAATTTTTCAATTAATCTATCACATGTTGTCGAAGTTGAAACGCTATTCTTACCATATTTTGTATGAAATTTTGTGACCGCCTTTCATTGTTTTTGAGATGTTGTTCAATAATGAAAACATGTTGTTGTATCGTGTAACGCACTCTAAGCTCTCAGCTGTCAAATTGCTTTTTTTAGGGTCACCAACAATTTACTGCACAAATGGCGGCAAATTCAAATCTAATTTCGGAACATCCTTTATTTCTGATAAAAAATAGAACAAAAACCATACGACCTTTTAAACTTGTAGGTGCTGTTTTTTTATGTTTTGTGCAAAAATGAACTAACTTGTTTTACTCCCTCAGAAACCAAAATTTCTTCCCACAGTCGTAAGTAACTTCTTCATTTGATTCAAAATTTGACAATTATTAAAAGTTAAGAAAAGTTAAGAAATAGATTTTAAAAGTAATTAAAAATTTAAAAAAAATGTTAAATAAAAAAATTATTATATTTTATTTTTCATATGGCGTGACGGCATGAAATTTCCTACCATTTTTCGTTACACCATACAATTCGATTTTACTACCAAGGTGAGCCAACAGCTGTTTGCATCAAAATTTGACATTGTAATAGTATTGATTGTTTTTTAACATCTAGCTTTATTTTTTATTTCAGGTTTACTCGTTGTTGTTGATAATGAAGTTTTACTAAGCTGTGCTCATTCACCATTAGTACACTGCGTCGAAAATATTTCTTTGATCGTTAGTGATAAAAATATTTATAAAAAGTGTTCGTCCCTAGGGCCTAGTTGCGAAAGATTGTTTTGTATACGCCATCTATTTTCTAATTAAAAAAAAGAGATGTAAAATTTTTCAATACGTTTGAAATTGAGATATAAGTAAACTTTGAGACTTCCTGAAATTCATCATAATGTTTTCCGGAGTAAGTTGTATGCCGCGATTCTTAAGGAAATCCTTAAGATTTCCTTAAGAATCGCGGCATACAACTTACTCCGGAAATAATGAGCCTGTCAATTATTATTATCCTTAATCCTTAAGATTTCCTTAAGAATCGCGGCATACAAGTTACTCCGGAAATAATAAGCCTGTCAATAGAGATAGCAGAATTTTTAACAAATTCCTAAAATATTATGATGAATTTAAGGAAGTCTCAAAGTTTACATGTCTGGCTCTCCCCCGATTCATTGAAACCGCGTGACTAAAATATTTGACTGTAATATTAGATTTTATGATGTCAAATATAAACATAGCAAGTAAGTTTATTATTATAAATAAATGTATAATACGGAAATTTTAGATAATTTTTTTTTGATCATAAATATGTCTTAGAGCGAATAATAAAAATGTTTTCTCTACAGATTCAAAAAAAAATATATTGTTACGAAGCTCTTTTCCCCGTAAAAATTCGTTTGTCCGAACAAATTTCTTTACACGATCAATACAACTTATCTTTTTTTATTCATACGTTTCTGAACCCTGTTTGCAATAATTTTGTTTTCAACGATTGCTGTCTCATTTTGATTCATATTTTTTGTTAAATGTATAGGGCTTAGGGTAAATCTTAGGGTTTAAAATTTGGTTACTTTCATTATATTTGTTTAAATGTTAAACAAGTTTATTATTTGATATATGGTTTATTTAAATACTAAATACAATTAGCATAATCCTAATTTGTTTGATTAATTTTTTTTAAAATACTTTTTATATAAAACATTTAGTTCAATTTATAATTTTACTTAGAAAAATTTAGTTCAATTATGTGGTCGTCCTTAGATAAAATAAAATAAATCAGAAAAAAATTATTTATGTTTAGTGAAATTCGTATAGTTAAAAAAATTAAAAAAAATTATTAGAAAAATTTTATGTGTTTGTGTAGTTTAAATGATAACGCAACATTTTTTTATATACAACTTGTATAACTATTTGTTTGGATTATTTTGCTAAATTTTATGCAACAATCGCCCGGACCAGAGGAACCCCTTTTTTTTTTGTTTTCATGAGAAATAGATCCAGTCGTTTGTTAAGTAGTTGGATCCAATACAATCATGAAGTGAATGAAACATTTAATTTATTTTTCGAAATGAAATAATCGTAGTTATATTGGTATATGTGGTGATCTCGGTTTCTTCGGGCGTTTGGGTCGTCAGAGTCCCTGCTCTATGTTTTCGCTTATTTAATTTCGTTTACAAAGGCCTATTTGCGTGCATATCTGATTATTTGTACTTAACTGGGGGATGTTACTTCTCGGACACACATGGCTGAAGATCGCTGGAACAAAACCTCGCTAGGCACGCAGTCCTTCGCTTGCTTCCTGTTAGTGACACCTCCAGCAGGTCCCGTGTTCATTGCAATATAGCGATCAATATGTGGCATCCAAACCACAGATCCATATTCCGAAAGTGCTCTCACTAAAGAACAATAAAGAGGAACTGCAGGGTTGTTAAACTCTTTAGCTGTTCATTTTATGAAACCCAGGACACTAAAGGTTTTACAATAACTGCATCGTAATGATTCTTGCAAGCAAACTTTGCATCAATAGCAATTCTTAAGTCAGTAACATTCTTTTTCCTTGAAAGACTATATCTTTAAGAGAAAAAGAACATCCTTAAGTGACGATGATGAATCGCTAATAAAAATATTAAAACGAAGAAAGCCTAAATGACTTCACTGGGGAACGCCAGATGTTACACTAATTTTGGATGATAAAGAAACTCGAAATAGTACTTTCTGTTTTCTATTGGTTAGATATGATGTAATCCATTTTAAAAATTCGCCAGAAAAGCCGAATATATTTAACTTTGAGATCAAAGATATAATATCCACTCTATTTTATTTGACGCAGCTGTTATTTATATTTAAGATGCGACCACACAAGAATTTTTTCTATTGCCCATCATAAGAAATCAACTTTCAGTCTAATTTTATAAAAATAACTTTCGTCCCTAGTGACGTAAGAGTACGTTTCAGTATATAAGTTTGGCTAAAATAAGACCCAGATGAAAAACCTTCTTTATGAAAAATATTTACCATTATTCTGATACATAAAAAAGGTGATCGCTTAAAGTGTCAGTATTATCGATATCGTTTTGCTACTGAATATATAAACTTCTTTGCAGCGAACATGTCGTTTCTTTACACGTTTTTAATATTTTTAGATTAAAAAATAAATACAATTACAAAAAAATTATTATTTGAGTAAATTTTTAATAAATTTCAAATTTTAATTAAATTTGTACCATTTCCTACGAAGCGATTTTACTCATATTGAAATATAAAATTAATCGAAAACTTTAATTATCATAAAGTTGAATTAAATTATATTTATTTTATTTTAACTGTTTTAATTAATGATGATGTATAAAGGTTTTCTATACCGAAAACTACCATTCAAATACTAATCTGATGTGTGATTTCAATTTATTTCTTAGTTTTTATTTTTTAATGTGAGTTTCTTAATTAAAACTCTTTTTATTTATTTTTCACGAAGCTAAAACTATTAATGTTATTTATTTTTCCTCCAATTCATCCGTTCTGTACTGCATTCATCAAACTGTCACCATTGTTATTAATTTCTTATTCTTACATTCTCTATTCATCAATGTCATAAGATGGCAGAATACTATTTTCAAATATGTAATGCCATTGGTTGTTTTACACATTATAGACAGTTTCTAGCAGCTTAAAAAACAATGTAACAATGGCGGTATAGTTTTAATTTATTTTCTAACATAAAACCTAATAATTACTGGAAAATTATTATATTATATTATATTATATTATATTATATTATATTATATTATATTATATTATATTATATTATATTATATTATATTATATTATATTATATTATATTATATTATATTATATTATATTATATTATATTATATTATATTATATTATATTATATTATATTATATTATATTATATTATTATATACTGGCAGATCGCAGAGAGACTTCTTTGTCCGAACTGCGTACAAATGGAATAGTTTGCCGGAACACTTAGTCTCAGGTGGCTTCAACCCACAGATGTTTAAACAAAGCGTTAATCTACACCTTAGAACGCCAGTTGTTGTGGGACCCAGGTCTAGACCTAGGTCTTAAAAGGTATTTATGTGTTGTTGTGACACATATTCTAAACCCTATTACACAACACATTTTATTAAAAAAAAAAAATATATAACATATTTTCTTTCGAATAAATTTTAAACAAAGAAAACAGTCGTTATCTTATCCTTTTACCTCGTCAGCTTTTAATGTTTTTCATAAATTTCTAAGAAAAGGTATAATTGCTAAGATATTAATTGATAAGATAATAAAATATTTTCAGAAAACAAATATATAATAAATAGATAATTGAAATTTTCTAGAAATTTAATATTAATTGTTTATGTAAGTTTACTTATTGTTTATGTAAGATGAACATGATGCCGCTATTTTTTCGATTTTAAATTTTATTTTATTTATTCTACCGGAACTAAATTAGGACATTCATTATTGAATCTTAGACAAATAAATTTTTTTTATTATTCGTCAACGAATATAAAATAAGAAATAACAAAACATTAAACAACGAAAAGATTTCGAAAGAAAATGTGAAAGGTTAATCTAATATTAATTGTGAAATTGAGTTAAAGGAAATTTCAATTTTGACATTTTTGGTAATAAATATTTAAATAGGTTTGAGTTACCAAGTATATAATGTATGTATGTATCCATAAATGTTCAAAAAAAATAAAATTTGTTGACATTGAAAAGGATTTAAGTATTGGAGAGTTACAAAAGGTTAGGTGAACACATGAAAAATTTAAATTAGGTTTTATTAGTATTAGTAACGCATGTATCGCCGGTTTTAAGTATTACTTCAGAAACATTTTAAAATCACATTTTAGTCTTTACGGTATAATAATAATCTTATAAATATTTCTAACAATTAACATTCATTTTTTATTATTTCAAGAAATGTATTTTTAAGCAAAAATGTTTACTGATTCTAAAAAGTTTTAAAGTTTAATCAATTAAGATAATTCAAAGCTATCTTCAAATTCTCAAAACAATAATTTTGAGTAACTTGTAAACATTTACGATTTTTTCAGACAGGTTAAGAACAAATCAAGTCTAGATTTTTTTGGATGTACGAAAATACGAACGAATTTCCATTTACTGTTATACTGGTTTAGAATTATAATTCACTAGAGTAAAATTTGAATAGATTTTTGAGATAATTAGAATTTTTTCAAGTATTTTTTCAAATATTTTGATTTCCTTCAATAATCTTTTCATCTTATCCATGAAAAACGTCTAGTTTTGCGTTGGATTCAATTCGAATACATTTGGGGGATATCGTATAAATTGTGCCACTGAAACGATGGTTTTTTCAATGTTGAAATAATCAGTTCATTTGCTTCAGTTACGATTCTCAAGCATCGATACAAATGTTTGTTTTAGTTAATTTTAGTATATTGTAGTGTAGTGTTAATTGACATAAATTCGGACAACTTAATCATGGTGAATCACTTCCTTAGAAAATTAGAAATTTAGAATATGGAGAAAAAAATATATAACATAATATCGAAAAAATGGATACTTGATAATTAGAAAATTTAGTGCTATAAATTTTATCTAGAAAATATAAAAATTGGTATGTAGGAGAATTTAAAATAAAGCAACAGGGATCCTTGAAAATGAGAAAAATTGAATATTGGTAATCGGTAAATTAAAATAGTTAGATATATAGAAGAAAATTTTATGGTCAAGAATCAGATTATTGAAAATTACAAAAAATAAATTAAGAAAAATAGACAAATTAAAAATAAGTGTTGTACCGATTACGGAGTACGATGTAAGCAGAAATTAAAAACATTCTTTTAAAAAAATATTCTGTTGGCAGATTAAAAAACAAATAATATCTAAATAAATTTCAAGCAAACGACGATATTGGAGGTTAACGAATAACATCGAATAGAATGTAATAAACAGGTCTTCTGTTTATTTTTGGGCTTACAAAAGAAACTTACTGGTTATTTATGAAACAATTTTTATATGGGGCATTCCGCGTGAAGAGGAACGTCCAAAAATTTGCTTTTGCCCAAATTTTGGGAATTGATAGTACTTCATTAGAAAACAATTTCGTAATTTTTTTAGATTTTTTGGCTAACCCCTTTGCCGTCGGTGACGGTCACAAATTTGAATTTTTTTCGTGAACGACAAACGTCTTTATTTTGTAGGCAGTTTAACGCGTATACAAATTTTTTAGAAATATATTAGTTCGTTAGAATTTTTCCGTAGAATACGATAAACATATTAAAAAAACTTTTGAGGGAAGTTTTCTCCCTTATTTTGAGGTTTTAAAGTTTAAAATCTTATTTTCGGATTGTATGACGCGTTTTTTTTTAAATTTTTTTTTTTACTTCGGTTTGAAATATGCACTTTCAAATAATTTTTATCATAATTTTTATTTCAAGTTATTTTTAATGTAAAAAAAAACAAGGTTTTCACGTAGTTCTAAAACTTTATAATTTTTTTCCTCGGAAATAGCTCCATGTAGGCAAATTTTGTACATAACAATTATGATTTAAAATTTTACGTAGATAACGAATACATTTTTCGATTTTCAAAAATCATCGATTTCAAAAATATTAGCCGCCATTTTGAATTTTAATAGTTTGACCCTGAATTTGGATTTAATTACTATGACTCTCTTATAATACATTCTTTGAATTTTAATTTTCATTTTACAGCACAAGATATATCGTGAAAACTGGTTTTGGGGGTGGTTTTTAACTTTCAGCGCCCTCTAGCGCTCACAACGAAACTACTTCCATCACGCGATAAAAATTATTTGAAAGTGCATATTTCAAACTAAATTAAAAAAAAAAATAAAAAAAAAATCGTGTCATACAATCCGAAAAAATGATTTTAAACTTTAAAACCTCAAATTTTTTAATATTTTTATCGTATTTTATTTTTATCGTATTCTACGGAAAAAACTCTAACGAACTAAAATATTTCTAAAAAATTTGTATACGCGTTAAACTGCCTACAAAATAAAGACGTTTGTCGTTCACGAAAAAAATTCAAATTTGTGGCCGTCACCGACGACAAAGGGCAACCCCTTTGCCCGCCAACAAATCTAAAAAAATTACGAAATCGTTTTCTAATGGAGTACTATCAATTCCCAAAATTTGGGCATAAACAAATTTTTGGTCGTCCCACTTCACGTGGAATGCCCCATATACATTTAAAAGATAAGATTGTAATCATCACTTATATTAAAATATCTATTTCGACTCAATAATTTTGATTTAAGATTTTTCTATAAAATAATCACGCGCTTTTGATAGTTAAAACTTAACTAGAATTATACTTATGCATCGCTTAATAACAATTTTTTTTCTTTAAAAGGAACCCATTTATCTCATCGTTGTGATTAGTTGTCTCATTTTTCAAATAAATATTACCCATACAAGAAAATCTGCGGTGTAGAAAAAAAACAAATAAAACAGACAGAGAAATATTATTCAAACTATCTTATACTATCAAAATAAAATAACATAGGATCGTTACAGTTCAACCATGTACTGACATTGCATAAATTCTTCATTTATAATAATGTAAAATAAAGCACCTTATTAATGATTCAATACAAACACCTGCGCAGAATCAACCTACTTTATTTTAATATCTGTATTTGTATATATGCACAAAATAATATATATTTGTTTCACATTGAAAAAAAATAAAATAAAAAACAATTGATTGTATACCGAAATATAAGATCCTTCAATAGATTTGAAATAAAGATATACATTACAGTGGAATGTCATAAACTAACAGATGTTATTTATTAAACAAATCTTAATTGTTTGATAGTACAGAATGTATGATCAATGTGAAGACTGCCTGTTTTAGATTTTTAAAGAAAATATCTACTGAACAGACTTTTATTGGTCATTAGAAGAAAAATTTGATGAGAAGAAGATTCATATCAGATAAGAAAAGCAAACATCAAAAGAATACAATTAGAAATCACAACACCGTGCTAAAACTTTCTATTCTTATCAAAAAAAACTTTGCGTTTCCGATAGAAAAGTTAGTAAAAAGAGAGTCGTGGCGCGATATATACAAGGTGAACAAAATATTATAGTGACACATAATTATACGCGAATAAAATATTGCGAATATACAAACTATTAAAAAGAAAAATATTTTTGTAATAACATAAAACTTAAAACGTAAAGGCAAACTAGTGTCTTAAATTTTTGATGAACCTACAGCCAAATTAACCAAACAACTGTCATTAAAGTATAGTAAAAAGTTTGAAAATCGAGATTAAGAAATTGATATTTTGGGGTAAAGAAATTAGAAATAAAACTCAAATTTTGAGATAAAGCATAGAAATGAATAAATGAAAAGTCAGACAAGTGCGAATATACATATCCCGCTCGTTGAAGGTTCCGCGTATATAATTAGTCCAGTAACTTTGTCGCCTGAGAGTATGGGGTAGTATGCGTCAAATTCGGTAGTTCTGATTTTTTGCAGACTTGTTTATGATGTTGGCCTAATGAATAATCTAAGTTTGTGACCTCGAGCACCGAACGCAACTTTGTCAAAAATCGAGAAAACCGCGAAAAAATCATTATTTTTTCAAATTTTGGCGATTATAACCCTAGAGGACTAGTTTTTTATTTATACTTTGTTAGGACGTTTTTAAAGTAGATTTGCTACATTTGCTACAATATGATACTAGAACTGTCCCTCTAGACCCAATAGTTTTCGAGATTAAGCCATTCAAAGTTTATCATTTTTTTTCGAACTTCGCATTTTTTTGCAATTCTCTCGTTCTGAATGAATTTTCAAGTGACTAAAATAATGTCTAAAATATTGCGAAGTTAAAAAAATGATAAACTTTGATAGGCTCAATCTCGGAAACTATTGGGTTTACAGAGACAATTCTAGTATCATATTGTAGCAAATTTAGTCTACTTTAAAAACGTCATAAGAAAGTATAAAGAAAAAACTAGTCCTTTAGGGTTATAATCGCCAAAATTTGAAAAAATAACGATTTTTCCGCGGTTTTTGACCAAGTTGCGTTCGGCGCTCGAGGTCACAAACTTGGATTATTCATTAGGCCAACATCATAAACAAGTCTGCAAAAAATCAGAACTACCGGATTTGACGCATTTTGTGATGCATAAAGTTACTGGACTAATCACTCAATATCACTTATGTATTATTTACTATCGTAGAAAAAAAATCATTTCCCATGCGACCTCAAAACGTTTCAAAGTTTACGCGAACAAATTTTTACTCACGAAAAAACAGCAAAATTTATGTTAATAACAATACTTACATTTTTGGACAAACCATCAGAAAAATAATCTATTTTTATTTTTAGTACGAATTTAAGCATCAAATTTGAATCAAAAATTAAATGTGTGAGTATTTCAAAAAGATTTATTCTTCCGGAAAAACTACAAATATAAGTTTATTCTTGTTTTTTTTTTCAACCAAAATTATGTGCGTTATTAGTCTTGATAGAATATAATAAAATGCTGTTATTTTATTCTGTTGCGCAATTGCTGCGAAACACAATATTAGTATTTTATTAGCTCAGTGTTTAGTTCTTAATTTTATTATTCGATCAAAAGTTTACAAAAGTTAAAAAATACATTAAACACGAACTCAAGACGCCATTTTATCCTTCCGTCAGAGTAACATGTATTAATTTCAATTAAATTATTTTAAAATTCATTGATAAAACAAGTTAAACGAATGAAAAAAACATTGAATTGCATTTAATTTTTTTGTAACATTAATTCCAAACAATTAAATAAAAACCCTTTAATTATTATTTTTCCCAAAAGAAATTAAAACAAAAACAAACAGGCAAAACTTCAATTTTATCGTTAATTTTATTTGTATTTCCTGATTAGTTTCGGACTCTATGAGTCCATTAACAAAGGATTTACAACTGTTGCAACTGCTGTTATAACTGTAAATTGTAAATCCTTTGATATATTAAAGAGGTCGATGGTTAAAATAACATCGGGCTAACGTCTCTCAAACATGTTTTCCCTTACCTCGGTAGAATAAAATCTATTCAATCTATCAAGTCTACAAAAATGCCATTAAATTTTATTAATTTTGTAACATGTATAATAATAATTGCGTACCGACTAACTTCAAAAGCTTTTAGATTAAATTCAAATCAATCGATAGTAAATAGTTTAACTACCATTTCAATGCGATGTACATATACTTGAAATAATTTTTCGTTATTATATTTTTGGAATATCAGACTAAACTAATTTATAAGTTATTGACTATAAAAACTCATATATATGATTTCAGTTTTGATAAAATTCCTATAAATATAATTATTTTTTTTTGCTGGAAAAACAAATAAATGCTTTAAGTGTAATGTAATTTGAGAGTTTAAGAGGATATATTTGTGTGTTTAGCTAATTGACTTTACAAAAAAAAAATCGATCTACTTTTGAGATATCAAAATATCGTTATAATAGAAAAATTGAATTAAAATCAATTGGAGTGGTAACAATATATTTTATTAAGCTCACTTCCAAAGATTTTCAATAAATGAATTATTTCTAGATTTGAATTAATTAAATTCTACAATTAACTAAACGTGGGCAACATCCAAACTGAATATGGTCTCAAATTGGCTGACATTGCAAATTTAAAACTTATTTAAAATATTTTAATGTTAACTTAAATCAATCACTTTCAGTAATGAAAATATTTTCATCACATAAAAAAGCTAATAATAAATTTAAAATATTCATACACTTTTTTTTATATCTATTTTTCAAATTTCCATCACCTAATTTTCGTATAATTCTTAAACGTTAAAGCATAATAAAAGCACATTAAAAGCTATAATTTTAGTTTTATTTTGTAATAACGTCGACGATTGACGTCAAACATGACAAAATATTATAACGTAACGAAAAAAAAATGAAAAATTAGGAAGAAGGAACACAAACATTTACATTTGTACATGCATACACATCTGTACAAAAATATAGAGATAATTTTTTTTTTTGAGTTTTCCTTATAACTATGAAAATGATTTAAAAAAATTATCGAAATGGCATTTTTCTTTAGTTCTCTATAAACATTTATTTTATTTTTATTTTTATGTTGGTTTTTTATGTGTTTTAGTTTGGTGTAAGAAAATTAAATTAGACAAAAAAAAGAAAATAGCGAGGATAAAGATTAGGAAAATGTGAAATAGAAATGACAACAACGATAGTCACGAAAAAAATGAATATAAAATAGCAATTCCCCGTTAAATAACAAAAAAAATTAAGGAATTACAATAGATACGAGACTTGTAAGTAACAAATTAGAAAAAAACGCAGGCGTTGGGGTTTATTAAATAGCAAATAAAGAAATCAATATAAAATAATCAGAACATATATAAAAGTAGGTTAAATATTTTCAGGAAATATTTTGGAACAACCTAAACCTATTTATCGGTAGAAATATGGTAGTTTATCTAAATTATATTTTTCTAATTTTGTTTTCATTACACAAACTGTAAACTTTCACACACCGTTAAGAATTCTGTGGCATACATATATCATATAATATAAAGGTAACAGTGATGGATGGCTGGTAGCTAACTATATATGTTTATTTACAAATTATATCCGAAAATTGTTGGCATTCAGAGCTAAGATTAAGATGTGGTTTACTAAGCACAACAAAAACAAAACAATTCAATTAAAAAAACATAACAACGTAACATAACATAACATAACATAACAAAACATAACCTAACATAACAAAACATAAGATAACATAACATAACATAACAAAGCATAGCATAACATAACAAAACATAACATAAAATAACATAACATAACATAACATTATCTAGCATAATATAACATAACATAGCATAACATAACATAACATAACATAACATAACAAAACATAACATAACATTACATAACATAACATAACATAACATAACATAACATAACATAACATAACATAACATAACATAACATAACATAACATAACATAACATAACATAACAACATAACATAAAATAGCATAGCATAACATAACGCAACAGTTCGCAATTGTTACATATTTACCATGGCAGCCGATTTTCTTAAGGTCGTTTATTACGTCCGTCTCCCATTGCATTCATGGTCTACCTCGCGGTTGCCCACTCCTTTGGGTACTAACGTACATTTTTTTAATCATTCCAGACTGTCGCTCGTAGAACATGCCCAAACCAAGCAATCCTATTGGAACGGATACAACCTATTATATCTGGGGGTCAATTCTAACTTGATGAGGTGACTCAGTCATATGACTGTTAAAAAAATTCAACTCAAAGAGAGTCACTCATTTATTCGAACTCAAAATTCTATGTTTTGCGATTCTAAGTCAAAAAGTGAGTGACTTCAAATCAATTTTCATAGAATGACTGTTTGACATTTAAAGAATTCAATTACTGTCAGTTTTATGTAAATTTGTGTTTCTTTATGATACATAATTTTAAGTTTTATACAAAATAAATATTTTAAAAAGTCGTTTTCGATGTCTCTCTCGTCAAAGAATTTTAAAGTATACTCTTCAACGATCCGGCAGTAAAATTAATGGATGCGCTATCATCCATAATATTACGTTGACAGAAAATGATTCTTTGCCGTCAGATAACGAAATTTCAATGAAGTGGATGACGAAGAGGATGGTATTAGTGCTTAAATGTTCTAATCAACTAATTTAGCTTACCGCAAACCCTCCCAATATTTTTTCAAAGTTGGTCCAGTCTTATGAGCCGCTCCCATTGCTTTTATAAGGCATGCTACATCCTGCCATTGCTCTGCAAGTTTGCATTCTCCATCCTCTGCAGATGAAAATTGGTTTCGAGCCAACTCTAAATGTTCCTCTAAATAATCAACTAGAGCAACCTTTTCGCTGTTTGTGCCTTGTGGGTGCTTTAGCTATTTTTTTTTTAAATTTATCATTCGAAATTTTTAATACATAACGGTAGTCACAGCTTTTTTTTAATGACTTTTTTGACATTTCAATGAGTTTGGAAAAACTCATATGACCCAGACAGAATCGATATTTATAACTTCAATTTCGAAATTTCGAAATTCAAGTCAAATGACTTGAAGTCATCAAGTTAGAATTGACCCCCTGGACCCTCAAGAAGGCTTCTGATTCCAGAAACCTCCGTCATGGGGCTAAGAGTAACGGAAAAAGTAAGAAAGTTCTTTCACATAGCCAAATATGCAAGCGAGTAACAACACTTTGACCGTTATACAAATGGACTCAGTCGCTATAAGTAAGCAATACCACTGGTTTTTCCGAAAACAACCCACGCAAGCTTCTAAGCTCACAAATATTTTGCAACAAACCCAATAATACTGTTATCTCGTTCGATGCGGATCTAGTGACGAAGTCAAAGATCTTTTGGGAAATTAAACAATAAAAACCATTTAGCTCAGCCCGATTTAAAGAATATATCAGAACTGACAATTTCGTAGGCCTGAAAAGAATGTTTGGTTATTTGAAATGTCCCATATACCTGCACTATAGACTGAAGTCAAAGCAGTTATCACACTTAATGTTGGCAGAAAGTATACCGGCGCCCAAAGACACCTGCCAGTCTATAATCAGTCATTCTTTAAATGCTAGCAATGTTGTTTGAAGTTTAGTTTCAGTACTTTACTGCGAGAGTTAACATACACAATAATTGTCACCAGAGAAACATTTTAAAAGGGGATCCTTTCTCCACGTCTGTGGAAGGAAGTTGATTGTCAAATCAGACAGCTTGAAATAGAATTGGTTCTTACCACCAGAAAATACAAGATCACCGATATAAAATCACCCAGTAAAATTAGCGGTCTGGTATGTGTAAAGTAGCAAAGAGAGAGAGAGAGAGAGAAAGAGAGAGAGAGAGAGAGAGAGAGAGAGAGAGAGAGAGAGAGAGAGAGAGAGAGAGAGAGAGAGAGAGAGAGAGAGAGAGAGAGAGAGAGAGAGAGAGAGAGAGAGAGAGAGAGAGAGAGAGAGAGAGCAAAAAAGCAACAGTAACACTACACTTATGCGAAAAAGACATGCAAAAATTGAGTCTGGTACACCTCATCTTTTCTTTTTGATCGATTCTCTCTGATGTATGATTTCATCTCGTGGACAGCATTTTTAGTGCAAACAATCGGTTTAGTCAAAAAATCGGTGAAAAAAGTAGAACGAGTGACCGGATTTTTATGTAGCTGGGACCATCTACCACTTGATGTGCTACATATTATCCAAAAAAATTTTGGACTCAGCGCCACGTCAAACTGAATTGAGTAATACGGCATTCACATGAGAAAGGATTCAACCAAACATACATTACTTACATCTCTGTCCGATTAGACTTTGAAATCGATTTAAAACTCTCATACCCTCCAGAAAAATCTATTATTACCCAGGCGAACTTTGAGGATCCATGTTTGGCAGTGATGGATGCTCTAAAACATTCACTGAAATCAGCGTATTTCCTTGCTTCATTAGAAGTTCTAAATGGTACGAGTAGTGATCAAAACGAACGTATTGTGGTCTAAGTGTGTTGTAAATCGTACTCAGTACGATTGCAATGTAAAAAAGAAAGATTTAATAGTGATCATCTTTCTCGAAGAGAGTTTTCGACTTCTTTGAAACAGCCTCTAACGGGAAAAACTTGTATTAGTTAAAAATAGGTTGGTGTGATTTGAACATATTTTTAGTACCATATGTATTCTTTAGCGAAACAACAACAGTCGACTGTAGATTCGGACGATTTTCGCTGCAGCCGATTACAAACATTAGTATTTAACTGTAAATAAACCAACAATTCGCAAGGGTTTGTTTCCATTTTCCAATTATTTTTTCAACACCAAATAATTCAAATTAAAAATAATTTCCATAATATATGTAATTAAAATTAATTTAAACATAATTACGATTAAAAATTCATGTTAAAACCACTGGCGCAAACGGTAAATTTTAATTTAAATTTATGATTATAAATTTATTAAATTATATTTTAAATAAATCTCTTTATACAAAAAATTTGTATTCATTCGTTTTCATAGTTCAAAAATCATCAAGAACTTTATCAACTTTTCTTTGTGCTACCTACCTCTAGGAATATTATGCAAATCTATTAAACAAATTTTATGCAATTTTAGATTATGAAGATTTTCCGTTATTTCATTTTTCTGGTTTTGAGGAAATTAAAGAAAAACAATTTCTTAATATAATAAAAAAAGGACAAAAACATTGATAAGATGAAAATAGAATGAAAAATGAAATAATTTTTTTTTCGTTCTTCAATAAGATAATATTTATCAACTAAGACAGCATGAAGTCAAAGGTTATGCTACCATGCATTCATGTTGTGTATCATGATTTTTGCATAAAAGTCATGTGCAACTATAACTTTACCGCAAAACAAATATTTTTTCTTCGTTTTATAAATGTTTTATTCTCTTTAGTTCTTGACCTGTCTAAACGACAATTTTTTAGGAAAAAATTGTTGTGTCAGTTTATATATAGAATATATGGAAAAGAATATATGTTATGTATTTATTTAGTATATGGGTCATTCTTTTACAAACCGAACACCTTTCTGACCGACCCAATTTTTATTGGGCTGACATTTTTTTTTGGGTTTTATATCGAAAAAAAAAGAGATGCGTGTTCAAGGATTTTTTTTTTTGGAAAATATAACGGTTCTAAATTTCGAGAATTTCGTGATTTTTGGTTTGACGACTTACTTTCAAATATTCATACTTCGGTTCTATTAAAGATAGAAACCTCTAATTTGTTTTATTTTAAAGTTAAAAGATGCTGGTTTAAAATTAAAATTAATAAAGTTATTAACGAATTCCTATTGTTATAAACAAATAAAATGTTCAAATTGATATGTAGTCATTGCCCTACCCACGAAATGAATTTTCAGTACAACCATCGTATTTTACGTTTCATTTCCTATAAAAAACGTATATTCAATTAATGGAGAAATGATTTTTACTGTAAGAAATAAATTTATTAATCGAGGGCGGGACGAAAAGTCCTGTTCTTCAAAAAACCGCCTGTTCAGAATATTACTCAAAATAGTTAAATATTTCCTTTGTCCTCTTTTGTGAATAAAATTAAAAACAATTATTTTTAATTCATAAAATTCACAAATTCTTCCTTCAAATAATTAAATGTACCGCAATAAAATTTAAGAAACGCCTCTCTTTGACTTTCTCTTTTTCATTAATAGTCGCGGCAATGAAGCAAAAAAGTTCGGAATTCTTTAGACTAAGACGGATTGGAATGCGGTTTTTTGCATTCGCTTTCAAAAATTATTTGTAAAAACCGTCCCTGTTTATTTTTTGTACAAACCGGAAATTGCATTGCTGCAGCCAAAAATGCATTAAAAAAATGCATTTTTAAAAAACTTTATAAATAAGAGTCAGAACTGGCCCAAATCGAAATCCATATCAAATTCTTAATCAAGTGACACATCGCTAGTCTGCTCATTTTCTTGGTCATCGACTGACATATTCATAAGTAGAACATCTTCCTCATCTAAAGCCTCTCTCTCTGCCGCAATAACATTTTCAACTAAATATCTTTCAGTATTTTTGCAAGTTGAGCCTTCACAAATTTTGCAGGCAAGATTGCAAGGAAGGTCGTGCTTCCTGCAACTACAGGTCATCACATTATAATCTCCTGCACATCCACAGAATATTAGTTCCATGTTCCATTCCCTTGATTCTGTACAGCGAAGAGCTATTAAACTTATCGGTATTAAACTTACTCAAATCTTACTAACCATCTTGATTCTTTGCAGCACAGAAGAAATGTTGCTGATTTGACTATTTTCTACAAATATATTAGGGATGAACGAGCTTCTGAAGAGATCAAATCGATTTTACCTAACTTTGCAAACCTATCACACCAGAGCAACTTCAGCGGCCATCCTCATAGGGTTCAAATAATTAGGTGTAGAACTGTAGCCTTCCGACGTGACTTTTTCAACAGAGTTTGTCATCTTTGGAATGCTTTACCTTCATGGGTTTTCCCCGATGACTTTAATCTTCAGAGGTCTAAAGTTGGCGTTCATAAATTTCTCAGAGAAACTTAATTCGCATTCGATTCTTATCCCTAGTTGGCATGGTATCGTCGGATATTCAGAAACGTTAATTTATAATTTATTATAATTAACACTAAGCATGCCTGACTTTGAATAAAAAAACATAATATTCTTGGGCGCAGGTTTTTGTGTCATTTCTACAGGGATCAGTGTGCCGCCTTCCTTTCTCCACTCCCATTCTGTTGGGTCAGCTGGTCTCCCTGCAGTCAATGTTGTACTTGAAAATAGACCCTCTTTAGATGTTGTTGAATGGCGTCTACTGTGGGCAGAATTTTACCTAAATTTACTCTCCCCTTTGTAGCAGTTTTTATGCACCTTCTGTACCTGCACTTTTGTAGTAACTCGTCACATTTTGTCTTGAACTTGTTAGAAACATTTGGCTTTCTGAATACCAGTGGAGCACTGTACATTGCCAGGATTAGCTGCGCCCCGTTTTCAAATATTTCTTCGCTTGACAAACCAGCTTCCTTGAACTTAGTAGCATGAGCTTGAAGGTCTATGAATTTCTTTGAAAAATTTTTCCATGGTAGTACGTTACTGAAACGGTATCGCACCCCGTTATTGCATGGGGCAACAGAATATTTTGCTCAACTAGTGGCATATCAGGCAAGCTACGCGAAGAATTACTTCTTCGGGTTTATTGGGCCTTATTGGCCTTACTGGTCGCCATTAATGGACCATTACTGTACCAGCTGTACAACCTTGTATGGAATGTTTTCTACATGAATTGAACAAATTCGAAGGAAGAAAACGGCGGACCATTATCGCTAACCATTTTTTCTGGTAAACCATAAACTGAGAAAAACTTGTAATTTTCCAATCACACTGCTGGTATTTGTTTTGTGCATTAACCTAACATCACAATATTTACAATATGTTGTGAATAATTTTTCTCGGCAGTAGATAAGGTGCTAGATGCAAGTAGTACAGGGTTTTCAAGCCCCTCCACGAGACGTGACAATACTGCTTCAACCCCATAGAGACTGGCATCAGTGGACAAAATGATAGGCTTCTGTGGTGTACGATCCATTATAGAAAATTTTTAGACAAAACCAAACCTTTATTTTTTCAAAGGCATTTCTTAAGAGTTTATATAATTCAGTTAATCTGTTGACAAATTTGGTAGCAACCGACTAAAATAATTTAGCAGACCTAGATATGATTGTAGTTGTTGTAACTTTGACGGACTTGGATTGACAATAGCTTTGATTTTTTCTTGGTTAGGACGAATTCCTTCTGACAGTGAATGACTAATATAATCTACAGGCGTAGATTGTAAAAACTTACACTTTTCCAAATTTATGACGAAATTATGAGAATTTAAACGTTCTAGGACATTAAATAATATTTCAAGACATTATTCTTTCGTTTCTGCTCCTATAATCATATCATCTCTGGACAACAATATACTTTTTCTAAGCTATTAAAATACAATCTGCAACTGATTGAAAGGTGGAATGTGCGCTTGAAAGACCAAAAGGTAAAAGGGTATATTGATATAAACCTTTATGTGTATTAACTATTAATGGTTAATAAATTTTGCCTATTTGGGGTGACCCGATGATTGGATACTATAGCCGTATTAATGGTTACACGACAGTACATGGGAATTCTAATTTGGCCAAACGACTTTGCCACAATCACAATTGGACTTGTCCACTTTGTTGTAGTAACAGAAATTATTTTATTTTCTTCTTCCAATTTGTTCAATTCTGCTTCAACGACATCCCTTAATTCATAGGGCACTGAACAAGGTGCATGAAAAATTGGACTTACCACGAGATCGAGTGTAATATCAACTTTATATCCCAAAACCGACTGATCCTTATAAATCGATATTTGGATATTTGGCTTTAATAATGTCGATGACATTTATGGTATCCATATTGACTGCACTGACTACATACGACAAAAAATACTGTTGTATCTCAGTTTTCCAATTTGGACATAAAACATCCCTCCAGTCAAGTCCCAATAACGACTTGAAAGGCCTTGGTACAAACTCTTAAAGTATGCTTTGTTGACTATTCCATTACACGGGAAACAAATCCAATTAAGATCTGGGCAATTTGATGAACCATGCTGTTTTCCACATCTACGGTATTTTCCAAAACGTTGTGCATTTAAATTTAAATGTTGTCTATTGTTTGGTGACGGCGAACGAAAATGACTTTGATTACGATAACGTGATTCTGCTGGTTTAAAAGATGGTGACCGACTTCTATAACAACTTTCACTGCTTGACGTTGACTCGTGATGATTTGAAACCTTATATTGTGGTAAAGGTTGAATAGTTTTAGCTTCCCTAGTAGATATCTTCATATTTAATGCTTTTTTACAACACGCTTTAAAATCCATTAAATCATATTTTAATAATTCACATTGAATTTTGTAACTTAGTAGCCCGACAATAAACCGATCGGTCAAAGCATCCTTTATAAATTTTTTTGTGTTAGCCTCTTGTTAAAAAAAAAGCGTCAAATCTACGAGGTGGAGCTAACCCTTTTAATCGTATTATATATTCCGTTATTTATTCTTCTTCATTCTGCACAGCATTGTGGAATTTATAACGTTCAGCTCTAATATTAATTGTCGATTTAAAATGCTTGTTCAATTCATTAACAAGTTCCTCATATTTTTTTTAGCTGGATTATCGGGTAAAACTAGCAATTTTAGGGTATGAAACGTCCCTTTTCCCAGTTAAACCTATTAACATTAAAGTTTTATCATCTCATCACTAACCTTATTTATCGTGAAAAAGATCTCCAATCTATCCTTGTAGGTTTCGAAATCATCTCCTGACTCGAACTCTTCGATTTTTTCCCACAGGAGGCATTCTTTTTTAAGCGACCTTGTCGTCGACGTTATACAACCCGCGTTTCTGTTCTTTTATTTTCGGGTCTTCCAGTTTACATAAACAAACAAACAAACGTCTAAAACAATCTTTTTTGTAATTTTCGAAAGCACATTTTTTGACTTATTTTCAAAAAAGTGAATTTTTATTTGCGTCCTCCCCACTTTTGTCCCCACCCACAAAAGAAAAAATTTAAAAAAATTCACGATTGTAGGAGATTTGCAAAAAAATGAAAAATTTTTATTGGTCGTTATAATTTCAAATGTTCTTTGGTGGGGGTTGAGAGTAGAAATTTTGAAAAAAAAAAATATTTTTGACCTTGACAAGTGGAGTGTCAAATGAAAGGTAATTTTTTTTGTGTTTCGAAATAATTTTTTTTGTAATTTTCGAGAACACGGTTTTCGGCTTATTTTCAAAAATGTAAAATTTTTATTTTTGTCACTCCCCCCGCCCCCCTTATCTTCGAACATTACAGTAGCGAAAAATTGAACAAATTCACGGTTATAGGTAATGTTGTAAAGATTGAACGAAAACTATAGTGGTTGGCTCATCATTTCAAATAATCTTTAGAGGGGGTTGAGAGAAGAAATTTCGAAAAAAAAATATTTTTGACCTTGACAAGGGGGGTTTCATATGAAGTTTGACTTAAGTTATTGAAAAGATGATACAATCAGAAAACTACTCAAAAACCTCTCCATTTAGCGTTTCGAGAAAATATTACAAAATCACAAATTCATATTTATTTCAAAATCTAAAAATATTGTCAAAATTAAATAAAATCAAACTTTTTTAAAAATTCTAAAAATTATTACAGAATCAAAGATCAAAACTTTTTTCAAAAATTCTAAAAATATTGAAAAAATTATAACAAAATCAAAAATTGAAACTTTTTTCAAAATTTCAAAAATTATAATAAAACCAATACTTGAAACTTTTTACAAAATTCTAAAAATATATATATTAAATTCACAAATTCAAAAATTCTATTTTTATTTCAAAATTCTAAAAATATTGCAAAAATTATAACAAAAGCAAAAATTAAATCTTTTTCCAAAATTCTAAATTATTACAAAATCATATATGTGCCCATAATTATGAAAGTGGTCTAACTTTAAGTCATATATTTCTTGTTTTGAGATATTTAAAGGTTTGCAAATGATTAAATTAAAAAACTTTCCTCTATTATGAAAAATTTTATTTTAGAGCTGTGTTAGTCTTCAATAATGAAAGTTTATTATGCATGTGAAATTTTGTATAAATCTCATTCCGAAATATGCTTTTTACAGTTTGAATTGACTTAGACCATTTTCAAAATTAACTGAACGGCGTATAAATGACTTAACGCAAAAGCAAACTTCGAAATTCTAATGTTATTTATTAATTATTTTCCGAGCTCATTATTTTGTCATCATTAACTTTCATTTAAAAAAGAGCAATTTTGGCATTTCAAGGAGGAACAACTCATTTTTATGGGCCTATGGTCCGACAATATAAAAATTTTGAAACACAACGTTTTGGCAATTATTTTTGACGTTTTGTTCGACTTTTTGTTTTTTTTATCTTCAAATTTTGTCTTAGATTACTATCATAATTAACACTAGATGAATTACATTTTTTTTGAAATAATAAGTACCCTATAACGGATCTTTTTTGACAATATCGTACAAATTACATTGGACTAATATAGTTTGAAGTAATTTGATGCGATATAACGGATAAACGCATTTTTTTCAAATTTTGGCTTAGACCACTTTCATAACTATGGGCACATATACAAAATTTTCAAAATTTCAAAAATGTATCAAAAACTATGACAAATTCAAAAATTTCCATGTCCAATTTCATTTTCAATTACATTTCCGTCAAACAGCTAGATTTTTTTTTTATAAAATTGGCTATAAAAATAAATGAAATCATTTTTTGCCACACTTGACAACATTTTTTTGACAAACTTATAATGCAATAAAATTCTCAATAATAATAATTTTTTAATTTTACAAACTTACAATATGAATAATTTCATGTTCATTACATTTCATTTCATACAAATAACTAATTTTATTTTTTTTTTTAAAAATAAATGAAAACCATTCTTTTGACACACATGACATTATTTTTTTGACAAACTCTATAATAATAATAAAATTTTATGTCATACAAATAATTAATTTTATTTTTTCCTAAAAATTGGGTAAAAAAATAAATAAAAATCTTTCTTTTGATACAGTTATCAAACACATCCTTGCGGACCTGCCCATTGAGTACACCTATTTTTAGAAAAAATAATTTTTGAATTCCTCCAGCGGTTTTCTAGATTTCGTAGGTAATGAGGATGGACGGCCGGTAGGCCGGCAGACAGACATACATTTTTTTGCTTTTTTAGAATCAGTAGGTCCTAAAACGTCGAGAAATACAAAAAAAAGTGGGGGTAAGAATTTCGTATGGCTCGAAAATTCAATACTTTGGTCTTTCAGACCGAAGTAATTGGACATGGAAATTTTCGAATTTGTTATAGTTTTTGAAATATTTTTAGAATTTTGAAAAAAGTTTGTATTTTTGATTTTGTTATAATTTTTGCAACATTTTTAGAATTTTGGAAAAAGTTTTAATTTTTGATTTTGTTGTAATTTTTGTAATTTTTAGAATTTTGAAATAAAAATAGAATTTTTGAATTTTACATATATATTTTTAGAATTTGGAAAATAGTTTCAATTTTTGATTTTGTAAGAATTTTTGGAATATTTTTAGAATTTTGAAAATTTTAAAATTTTTGATTTTGTTATAATTTTTGGAATTTTGAAAAAAGTTTCAATTTTTGATATTGTTATAATTTTTACAATATTTTTAAAAAGTTTGAATTTTTGGAATATTATTAGAATTTAGAAAAAGTTTCAATTTTTGATTTTATTCTTAATTGTGGAATATTTTTGGAATTTTGAAAAAAGTTTCAATTTTTGATTTTGTTATAATTTTTGCAATATTTTTAGAATTTTTACAAAAACTTTTAATCTTTGATTTTGTAATAATTTTTGCAATATTTTTAGAATTTTGAAAATAGTTTGATTTTATTTAATTTTTGCAATATTTTTGGAATTTTGAAAGAAATATGAATTTGTGATTTTGTAATATTTTTTCGAAACGCTAAATGAAGAGGTTTTTGAGTAGTTTGCTGATTGTATCATCTTTTCACTAAATTATGTTAATTTATGATCTGTTATAATTTTCCGGCAACGTATTGATGTTTCGTGTTAGTTTTGTAATAAATTTCTAAACAGAGATAAAAAAATACTTGTACTTTAACAAAGAGTTATGTTTGATATACATCGCTGCCCAAAACTAAAAACCATGTCCGCATGAAAGATTTTTTCTGAAAACTATATCAAAATCCTTAACCCGGACCGAAGTCTTGATATCACATAGCTGTGATATTTCAGCCACTTCATATTTGTCATAATATTATATAGACGGAACCCTCGGCGAGGGAGTTATATTCGCAATTGACACGACTTTTTTTTAAAGAGTTTTTTGTTTAAATTCACATGGAGGGGTGGGTAGCGTATGTTTATAGTGAGATTGCTATGTTTATATTTTTTAAATTTACAAAAGTTTATTATACTGTTGATAGATGGCATCCGGATTGCTGTGTTTATATTTTTAAAAATTTATTTAAATTATAATATTATTTATTTAAACTATTTGTTTGACTGAATCAATTGCGGTTCTAAATAAACATATGAAATTTACATGTTTGTCAATATTGGACAATTTAAACTAAAATTGGTCGATTTGATGAAATTAAATTTAAGCCGTTTAACACAATTAAGCAGCAAACTGGAATCTATATAGAATTAGTAATAGTTTTGAATAAAAGCTTACAATGAAGATGGCGTACTATAGTTCAGCTTTAAATTTCTTAAATTTGTTTATACATCTGTCAACTAAATTACAAAATCAACAATTTATTCATCAAATTTTGTCCATTTGTTACAAAAACTACTGGGTATAACTAACACGAACTAATTTTTCAGACGCGAGTAGTTGCAGCACTCGCTACGCTCGTGTCGCCACTCGCCAACCTCTTGTTTGGGAAAAGTGTTCGCAGTAGTTATATAATTCAATGTGTGTAACATTTAGTTTTTCGATTCGCAGGGGAAAATACTATTTCTATGATTAAACAATATTAGGTGTAAAGTTTATATTATTTGTTATTTTATTTTTAAACAAAATTGAATATTTTGTGTGGATGTGTTTTAAAAAAGAATTCGCTCTTTTATTAATTGAAAAATCCAAAATCCCAAAGCAAATGTTACAAACTGATCGAATTAATATCTGGATAATCTGTTTTCTAGGAGTAATTTTTTAACCTAACACATTACATGAAAAATTGATTCGACGTTAACAAAAGTACAACATATTTTTATAAAAAGTAATTAAATATTAAATAAAACGTAGGGTTGGCTTACTCGTTAGTATAAAAACATTTAAATTTTAAATTCGTTTTAATAAAAAACCACAGAATAATATAACTGCTTCAACTGGTACTCTTGCTACTCAAACTCTCATACCAACAACACTGGGAATACACAAATATATTTAAATTTTTTTTTTGTATAAAACGCGATTAGAAATTTAATTAACTTTATTTTTTAATAGATTTTCCATCACAGAAACATAAAAAAAATTCATATCTCGCACATTTATTACAGCGATGCTTCGACCCCTTAAACTTAAATAAATTGTTATTGTTTTTATTTAATATCATAATATTTTTCTTTCATTTTTTTTTGTTATTCAAATTTATAATTTAAATAAATCGATTTTTATGTTTTTTTTTATTAATGTTAGAATTGAAAATTTAAATTTGATTTTTTATGATTTATATGGAAAAAAGATTTTCTTGATTATGGATTTACAACGAAATATTGACACGAAAGAATATAAATCAAATTTTTTTGTTTAATATAATTATCTTCAAAATTATTGTCCTTAATATATTTTTGACACAAAAAAATATATACTTTTTGCGCCTGTCTACAATTATGTTTGCTTATCAAAAGGTTTATTAGATTGTTTTTTATTTCCAAATTATAATGTGTCTGTCTTTTAACAAGCGAAACATAAATTTTCAGTTTGCGTGTTGATGTCATTTTTAGTAATTTTTAGTTAGAATATAATTAATAGTCGAAATAATGAAGACAATAAAAATAATTAAAAAATTATAATTATTTATATGTATGAAAAAATTAAATATCTGGGGTGTAAATTCATATGGAGAAACGGAGAGAGGAAGAGAATTGAGCTCCACCATTTAGCCACTTTAGTAAAATATTCGTTCTGGGAAGACATAATCTTAAAACGAGATATCTAAACAGGAAACGGGTTGGATAGCTAAGAAGCTGTTACCAATTGACTGAACTGCGGACACAATGAAGAACGTTCTTGGATTTTTGGCACGCACCTTTCAAACATGCCTGCAGCAATCCAGACATAGGTGAATAAATAACTAATATAACATCTAAATTCGGTCGACATTGTAAAACTTTTTACCTCAGCTCAAGAACACTAAATTTTGCAAATTTTGCATTGCATTCCAGATGTACCTTGTCCATATAAATCTTTTCTGGCTATTTTTAGTATCAATTATAAAATAAACATATAATAAGTGAACTTGCATTTGATATATTATATAATAGCAATCGAATTTCACAAAATTTTTGCGGAGGTTTTTTAAATGTTTTTATTAAGTTGTTTTGTTGGATATTTTATGTAAAAATTTAAGTTCAAACAATTGATAGTTATATTTCAAGAAGATGTATCTTTAGGATACATCTTCTCTTTTTTTAGATGGTAGCGGATGTAATGGTGGTATGGTTTTAAAATAATTTTTTTTGCATTTTTTTTAGAAATTTTTTCTGAATGAACAATATGTCAAGAATATTGTGTACAAATTTTAAGTCAATCCGAGTAAAACTAATGGAGTTGCAGCGTTTCAACAGGGTTGCCGTTTGACCCCATTTTCCCGAAAACGTCATTTTTGAAGTTCGTGAACATTAGAACTCAAAATCTACTGAACCGATCCTTTTGAAAATTTGAACATTACTTCTTCACATAAATCAACAGGTAATCAGGAAGAGTTTTTTTTTTTTATTTTTTTTATTTTTTAATAACAAATTAAACGCGATTTTTTAGCTAAAATCGCGATTTTCAATTCCAAGTGCTGCAAAAAATAGAAAAAAAAACTGTTACTGATTACCTCGAGAAATACATCACCTTCAAAATACATATCAATTTTTTTGTTTCACATGATCCGGAAACGAGTTATAATGTTCACCGCAAAAACACTTTTTTTCAAGGCGCCTCTAGAGATTCAACGTCACCGGCTGATTTATCAATATTTTTAATTGAAATTTTTTTCTGACATACTTCAAACGTTGTACAATAATATGTAATTAAATTTAATAAAATTATATTACTCATGTCGCCGCAAAAAATCACAAAAATATGGTTTTTTTTCGTCTTTAAAACCATAAAAAACCATGAACCTTAACCACTCAGTAAATATTTATTTTTTATAATTAAACGAATTATGTACACAAAGTTTTTATTAATGATAAATAAAAATTACAACTGCTGTAATTACCCGTCTATTTTATAAAATTATAATTGAAAAATAAAATAAAACCAGCTACTAACCGTCTAACGAATATTTTCTTTTCATTTTATATTTATTAGAAAACAAGCAACACAAATTCTACCAAAAAGATTTTCCCCGACAAGATTTTATTTATTTATGCAAATTTTGTTTTATTCCATATATTAAAGAAAATTTTTTTACAATTTTCAAAAAGAAAAATTGAAAATGAAATGATATGGATATCGTTTTTTTATATTTTTCTATTTGAATCAAATAAAATATCGTTCAAGCTCGATTTAGTAAAAACATATATAAAACACATAGAAGTGGGAGATAGATTATGATATTGACATATTTTTTATCTTTTTATAAAGAAAACAAATCTCCTAGATATACATACTTTTATCCCCAACATCATATTATGACAAAAAAGTTGTTAATATGAGAGCACATCATTTCTTATGACAAAACTTTTAAATCTAGATAAAAATTTTCAACCGATTATCATAGAAACCTTTTTAACTTATCCACACTCTTCTACAAATTTTGTTTATTAATTTGGAAGAGTGGGAAATGAATTAAAATTAATTGAGTTATTTACATAAATGTTGTGTGAATTTATGTTAAAATATGATGTTGAGGGCGGAACTACATTGTTTCAAAACATTTAGAATTTATAATAAATCATTTTATACAAAATGTAGTTAGAAAACACACAAATAAGTCAATCAATGAATAATTTAAAAATGACAAATTTATTTTAACCTGAATAATCAATAAATATAAAAATAAAACAAAGAGCGCATAAAGACACACAAACGTCTGTATGCGCTCTCCAGAGAAATCTGAAGCACACAGCAGTCTGAAATTTTGTCAGTAGAAAGCCATTGACAGGTACTAATGCACCTCGGAGTCAAAATTTTAAAATTTGACTTAGTTTTTTTTAATTAATATATTTTAATTTTCTTAAGGGTTTGCCTAAATGTTGATTATAATTTAATTTGGATTTTAATTCAAATTTCATTTTATTCGTTCATGTATCTTTGATTGGTTTTTTTTCGCTAAACAGAATTATCGTTAAAATGAAAAATTAAGGTATAATGTGACAAACAAATACATTTATATCAAAATTATGTTTATTGGAATTCAACGCGTTATGTTCTTGGTTCTTATATGTTCTTGGTTTGGCTTATTTGTATGTAATACATATATTTCTAAAAATTAAAACCAATACCATACAAATAAGCATTAGGGGATTAAACACAAGATATGATTAAACACAAATATCGAATCTGCTTGCATTATCAGAAATGCAATCACATGTTCCAAACAACATTTATGAACAATAATATCAAAGCTACAGGTCTAAAGTGATTTACTTATTGAGGGAAATATGCTACTCTATCACTAAAACAAACAAAGCAAATGCATCATGTAGGTTCAAGGAATCATGCAAGGATCAGCCGTATGAATGTTTTGGTCTACTCTTTCAGGTTTTATTTCAGTGTTATATTATACTAAACGCATGCATCCCACGAAGCGCATGCACCAATGTAGAGTATTGCAAAGAAGTGATAAAATGTATTTGCAAAAACTACAATGTGACCGTATTTGAGAACAGCATATAATCTAGATTGATAAATGCAATTAGTTAACATAACAGGACGCTAAACCGTTTTGTATCGCGAGTATGAGGTTCCAGAGTAAGGCATTGCAACTGTGACGCCAAATAAACGAATGGTTTTACGTTATTGTGTTAAATTTTTGTGTGTACTAATGTGTTTTAATTTTAACATAAATTTCATATGTAAATTTATTTAACTTTAGAGACCTTTACCTAATTGCTCTTGCTGACTGCCAAATGATACCAATATTACAATTTCTTTCAACATTTTTATGAAACTAATAAAATAAATTAAATTAAATGACAATAAAAAAAATGATAAGACTAGTTACTTCAACAAAAAACAGTTTCTAACCACTTATTTGGAAAGCACGGGTATCGCCGTGCGGGTATCTTCTAGTATCTTATAAATTGCGATGATATTTTTAAAACTTTAAATTAAGTTTTAATATAATGGTAAAAAACATTTTTTTTTTAATAAATTATTGAGATCAAAAAGGCATAAACGTTTTCTCTTAAAGAATATATAAAAAGTATTGCGACGCTAATTCATAGGCTAACTTTACCACAACTCTGGAAACAAAATGTTCAGGATATATAGTGAGCTAATATCCATCAAATACTTCTATTAATGTTACAAAACTGTTAAAGAACTGTAACAAATCATACACTAAGTTTAATGAAAAAAAATTTATCACGAACTGGTGTTATTGAAGTTTCAAATAAACAGGTGTTCGGGAGGCCTCCCACCAATTATCCCAATATCGTCCAAAAACTAATCAGTTTTTTGTCGTTTAAATCTCCATTTTTGTTTCATCAAAATTGATTTATGAACGAAGTCTGTATGCTCACAACAAACTTTAAAAACAAAATAAGAAAAGTCAGAAGTTGTAAAATGGATCCTAAGCAGCCCCTGAAAAAAAAAGGAAAAACTAATCAGCCCCTTGCTGTACATATTTGCATCTTTTTTTTAATGTTATCAAAATTCATTCACGAACGAATGTTGTCACGAATGTCGTGACAAAAAGCACCCGTTGTATGGTGGACACCTCCAACCCTTTGCCCAATGTTCCCAAGAAGCTAAAAAATGTTTCTCATATTGATAGAAACCTTTTACCAACGTTTCATGAAAATCGATTTGAAACTGTAGGCTACAATAGGGATAAACACCTGAAAAAAAAACTTTTTAACCGGAAGTGACAAACCGGAATTTGGTATGCAGAAATATTGGAAACAGTGCTAAAACCTTACATACCAAGTCTTGTTAAGAGTGAAAGCCGGGACTAGAAGTTATTGAAGATTCAAACGTACAGGTGATCGGGAGAACCTCCGTCATTTTGTTCAACTTAGAAATGAATCCAGTTATTCCATTTTTAAGTTTACCTGGATCATATACCGAAATTTCATCAAGATCCTATGCGTTTTTGTGACCGATGTCACCCACGCAGGCACCCACCCACAAATATATACCTTTTTTGGGCTATTTAGATAGAGGATGGCTCAAAACAAAAGATAAAATAAAATTTGGGACATGATTGCATGATTTGGGATATGATTTTCTGTTTTTGATAGATTGCATTACTTCACACAATCGAAAATTGTGATGAAACATATAAAATACTAGCAGGACTCGGCGTGCGTTTTAACGCCTAAACAAAAGTTTGTGCGCATACATTAATAAGAATAATTGCGCGTACATTAAATAAGAATAATTGCGCGTACATTAAATAAGAATAATTGCGCGTACATTTAATAAGTTGATTTAATAAAAATAATTTCAAAGAGTCGTAATGAGAATAGAAGCCGTATTTTTTAATTTTTCCATTTGGGAAACATAAATAATAGAGCGCATAAACATTCTAGCTGATCAATCCAGATGGATTGAGAATTGAACGGCATGTCAAAATTTGAAAGTGATAGGTAAAGGGTTTTGGAGAGTTAAAATTAACACAAATCAACATAAAATTAATAATTTATTTTTTATAGATATTTTTAATAATTACACTTATTATTTTAAATTATCTTTAAATATAAATTTCTTCTGTACGTTTGTTTGTGACTGAACTCCTCCTAAACGGTTGGATTTATTTTTAGGAGTTTTTGTGTGTTTTGAGAAGGGTTTACAATTGTAAACCGTTCCGATTTACAATTGTACATAATTGGACAATTGAGCGGGAGGTCTCCTGAACACCTATAAGATTTAAACTTCTATGGGTGGCGTGTTTTTACGAAATGTGCCCGGTTCACTGCCTTGCCAGAATTTATTAAAGGACGAACGACACTGGGGTGTATGCATTATAGTCCGAAAGCCGGCAATCATGGAAACCCCGTAATCACGTATTTGAAAATTTTAAATGAAAAATATTAGTTAACACTTAGACGAATAAGATAAGCCTTGTCGGCGTTGATTTAATTGGCCGAAAATATATTTAAATAAATGTATTATCAAATGGCCATAATGTTTTACCGTAATCACCATAATCACCGTAATCGCGGCTTTTGATGAATATTATCATTAATTTGATGTGAAATTGATATTAAGAAAAAATCCGCCCGACCAATGTTTTTTAGCCGGAAAGGTCTGACATACCTATTTGAAGGTTGTGACAGGGGGTACAATTTCTGGGTTATCACGTAAACCTTTTCTTTTTAATTTACGCGTTTTAATCTTAAATTCAAGAATATCTTGGTATGCGGGTTTAGAAGTTGTCGGAAGTATAGCGCACACCAATTTTTATTGCATGGTTTCGATTTTTACCATCACAAATTTCACTTTGTTTAATAGATTTCTTTTGGAGTATATATATTTTAATAAACTACTCTGGTTTCTTCCTTATATTTTAAATTGAACATAAATGAGTATGGAAAAATTATAATTTGAATCAATAATACAAATAATTAAGGTCCACTCAAGTTTATTTATTAACAATCATCCACATTATTCTCATCAAAATTATAATTTCATTCCTCCTCTGATTCTTCAATTTCCTACTCGTTTTAGTGGTTGGATTAGATTAAAAATAGATTATAATTTTTATACAATATATTTTCCAAACCCATTTTGACAAAAAAAAATTGATGTCGTTCAACTAAAATAAGTTGGTACATGTGCGCAAATTTTACGAAGTTCGAAATGAAAAACAGTGAACGAAATTTGTTGGCAATAAACTTGGTTGCTATGAAAAGGTCATAAAGTTGTTTCACGTTGTAGTTTAATGCATATTCCGATCCGGCATTAGGAATAATTAAGATATATGTGAGAAAGGAAAATAATACTACACTTGATTTCCGAGTAGCCTTGAATGATCAAAATATTGCAAAATATTGATATTAAACAATTTAGAAGTTATTTCACTTTTGATTTTATCACAAACTGAGTAATATATTGAATTCCCTATTCTGTAAAATTGAAATTCTTAACATGAAATTCTTGAAATTAAGTCGTTGCATTCGAAGTTAGCCCACATACATGGATCAGTTTTCGTTGGTTTGTAATTTTTTTAATTTTTGATCTACGGGTATGACAACCCTGCGGTTTCCAGTCCCTGGAAGCAGTAAGATTTAACTTGTCAAGATCATATGGGAGAGGGGTGGGGTGGCTGTGCGGCTGAACTCCATATAGTTAACAGCAGCGCCTTTAATCTTAGCTATGGTATATTCTTGCTCGAAGAAACAACTCTTTATATAACTCTTTATCTAAGCTTTAATCATCAGAAGAGACAGCACGTCGCATGCTCAAGGAATATGCCACAAGCTCAGTTATTGATAACCCAATATTAATTTTGATGATACAAATTTTTAAAAAAAATTTGTATCAGCCCCTTTCTTTTATTTCCTTTATCCTATAATGATATTGACCCATGTCGTATTTTATTATGTGATATGATTTATTGTTTAGTTATTCATTTTCAAAAAACGTTTAAAAAAAACAAACCAAAATTTGTGTCAATCAACACCTTAGAATGCATGTTGTTGTAGGACCTTGGTTTTAAAGGTTTTATTATGTTGCTGTGACACATATTGTAATTGATACTACACAGTATATTTTATTTAAAAAAAATTACTTAAGTGGTTATTTTGCTACTAATTTAAAATATATTTAAACCTCTCTTAAACATTGGCAAATATAGATCAATTGTATACGTAACGCGATATAATGTAAAACGAAAAAGTGAATTAACAGTGAATTTTACCGAAATTTTATTTTGATGCCAAATTTCGATCACTCACAATTTGTATAGCACACTTTGAGCAGAGTGCAAAAGGTCTAAGATACATAAGTAAAATATTCTAAGTTTGAGAACAATACTCGATGCAGTAATAGATTTGAAGAGACTTAAAAGTGATTTGATTTGTTGCAATTGTCAAACGTCTTGTTTTGGTATCCATTTAAATTAAAGAATTTTTCCCAAATTTTGTTATTGATGGCAAACTTAAATTCTAAACAAGATTTGATCACGTGCTTAAGTAATCTTGAAGGAGTGTTAATTAAAAATAAACAAAATCAAACCAAATCAATGAGCAAGTTCATTTGAAAGATATTGAATATCTAAATGCAGATGCAAAGAGAAAAAGCTATAATTACAACTTGCATGTTCTTGATCAACTAGAAGCCTGAGGAACAAGTTTTGTCTTGTAAATTTTTGGTGTATTGAGTGATTTTGGAACGACAAAACAAAAAGTTCTGAGTAACTCAAAAAATTAACTGGTTGTGGCTATACTTGATGTTATGGTATCATGGATTCAATCACAACGATCTGATTCCAAAACAATTACCGAACGTCTGCCAAGTAACCGCCACGCAGCCGCGAGTCGTAAATCAATAACAAAATGAAGAAGAATGGCAATGGTTTAACCCGGTATACGAATCTGTTTAAACAAAAAACAAAATAAATTTTCAATGAGTTTTTGAAGAGCAAGTCTTAAAATATATACATAAACGTAACATTCGTAACCACAGAACAAAAAACAAAACCTTCCACAATTCAATAATATTATCTGCAATAAAAAAAATTCCAAAGTTTCTGCAAATAAACACTTTTATTTCATTTTTTAAGCTTTTGTTGTCTTAAAAGTTTATGAATGAGTAAAACATCAACAAACATTTTCATGAAAATATTTAAAAATGTTATACACTCGTGCATAATTTTCATCACACAAAAGCAACAAATCCTTTCTGACGAAGGTTTCATTCAAAGTAAAAATTTTATATCTTTATTATATTTTGTTTTGTAAAAAAAAATTATACAAATATTAAAATTTATAATTTTCTACACTGTAACCATTGGAAACTATTCAATATTCATGAAAAATGAAAATAATACAACAACAATAATGAAAATAAGAAGCTTACGAGAAGCTTTATTTAAACTAAATTAACCAACCTAATGATATTCATGTTTCTGGTTTTCATCAATAAATTTGAAATTGATATGTTCCTTGGAATTTAATTCAGCAAAATTTTATTCAATTTGAATAAATAGCTTACAGCTTACCTGAAAACAGATAAAACAAAATAAAGTTAGTAAAATGGAAATTGCAATATTTGTTTTTGATATTTTTATAAAATTGACGACCATTATTTTGTACCATATTTTAGAAACCTTGAAAAAAGGTGGTATAACACAGATCGATCTGGCCAATTTATGGATCAACAATTCCTAAATAATTTATATTAGTGATAAACATATTTCTTTTTTATTTAAGTGATTTGCTGTTTATAAAATAAGAAGGTGTTCAAGGATATGGATTGGATTGGGATTGGATAAAGATTGGATATGGATTGGATATGGATTGGATATAGATTGGATATGGATTGGATATGGATTAAAAATGGATTGGATATTGGATATGGATATGAATTGGCTATGGATTGGATATGGATTTGATATGGATAGGACATGGATTGGATATGGATTATAGGATATGGATTTTTTTTTTATATGCATATATTTTATTTTCCAAAAAATTTACAATTCATGTAGGAAAATATTACTTGAAACAACTAAACAAATACTAAACTAAGCAAGTACTGTTCGCAAAGTCATTTTCGAGGTTCCTGTCCAGCTTATGGAAAAGTTTGTGCTAACTGTCGTAAGAGAAACAATTTTGCAGCGGCATGTTTTATAAAAAGAGTACGCGAAATCATACAAACAGAAGGTGAGAATTTTTATATTGATTCTATTGAAAATGATTTGGAAGAAAAAAACCAGTGGAGTCAATTAGTAAGAGTTGAGGATAACTTGATTAATTTTAAGCTTGATGGTGGGCGGAAACTAATGTACTACCGTTTAAATTATTTAAAAAATTGAAAAACGTAAAGATTGAGAAAAGTTCGATGCGGTTGGAAGCCTACGGGCGCACACAATTAGAGATTTTAGGAACATCAGAACTTGTTTGTTCTGTGAAAAATGAGATATTATTGTTGAAATTTGTTATCTATGATGCCAAAACAATGCCAATTTTAGGATTAAATGCATGTAGGGATTTGAAGTTAATAAAAAGAAATATGGTGGGGTTGAAATCTCACAGCTCTGAGATATCAAGACTTCGGTCTGGGTTAAGGATTTTGATATAGTTTTCGGCAAAAAACTTTTATGAGGACATGGTTTTTAGTTTTGGACAGCGATGTATATCAAACACAACTTTTTGTTAAAGAACATGTATTTTTTATATCTGTTTAGATATGTATTACAAAACTCACACGAAACATCAATACGTTGCCGGAAAATTATAACAGATCATAAATTAACATAATTTAGTGAAAAGATGATACATTCAGCAAACTGCTCAAAAACCTCTCCATTTAGCGTTTCGAGAAAATATTACAAAATCACAAATTCATATTTCTTCCAAAAAAAATTTTAAAAATTAAATAAAATCAAACTTTTTTTAAAATTCCAAAAGTATTCCACAAATTAGAATAAAAGCTCCAACACTAAAAACGTATGAGTCTGAAAAAGAAGTTACAATCCAAGCAGATAGTAGTAAAGACGAAATAGGATGTTGCATTATGCAAGAGAATAAGCCAATTAGTTTTGGATCGAGAAGTCTTACAGAGGCAGAAACTAACTACTCTCAAAAAGAAAAGGATTTGTTAGCGATTTGTTTTGCATGTATCACAACTGGATTTACGGTCGCAAAATTACTCTAATGACAGATCATAAGCCATTACTTGGCATCATGACAAAGGAGATTGCGAAAATACCGTCTGGAAAACTAAAGCGAAATGAGGTTGAGGCTATTGAACTATGAGATAGAACTAAAATTTTTACGGGTAAATTTATGTATATAGCAGACTTGTTATCACGATATTACGATATGAATGAAAAAAGTACAGAGATAGAAGATTTGTCTGAAATCATACACACAATTAATGTTAGTGATGAGAAAAAAATTATGTTCCAAAAGGAAACAATTAATGATCGAGTATTAAGCAAATTGAAAGAAGTTTTAGAACACGATTGGCCGGAGGAAAAAAAGAATTTAGCTGAAGAATTAAAGTTTTACTGGAAATATCGAAATGATCTAATTCTAGAAGACAAGATGATATTTCTAAATGAAAAATTAATTGTTCCGACATCATTAAAAGACAATATATTAAATTTATTACACAAAGGACATTTAGGTATAGAGAAAACAAAAAGCAGGGCCAGATCGTTAGTTTATTGGCCGGGCATGAATGAATATAATAATAATCGAATTGGATGAAACTTGGTACATAAGCATTTAGTACGGTTCACAACAGTTCTGCATCCCAATTTCCGGTTTTTCACTTCCGGTAAAAAATTTTTTTATACTTTTTTGAAGTTTTTACAGTGTCTTTGCAATGTGCACACTACAACCAACAATAATGAAGTGATTATGATAAAACTTATGGAAAAGGTTCCAATTAGTGTGAGAAGATAGTTATCATCTTTTGGGACACATTGATCAAAGTGGCAGGGGTTTACCATACAAATGCTGACTTTTCGCTCTTTGCTTTTAAAGTTTGTTGGGAGCATACAGACTTCATTCATTAATTTATTTTAATGACACTTTGAAAAAAGATGGAGACTTGAATAGCAAAAAACTGATTAGTTTTTAGACAATATTGGGATAAGTGGTGGGAGGTCTCTCGAACACCTGTTTATTGTGTCACCATTTTTTCAATGTTTGTTGGTGTATTATATGTAAATGAAACACATGAATTGAACAATTTATAACATATTTATTATACTTGAATTATAATGTGAACCAAGCTAAATCTTCTATGCAACTGCGTTGCTGTTTTATATTCTAAATTCTCATAGCCAAATATTAATAAAAGTACAGTTATAAATATAATTTATTATATGAGAAATAGGGTAGATGTAAAACTTATGTTATACTCGCCAATTTTCTGAAATATTTCCATTCAAAATCAATGTGTCAACCATTCTCACATAATCCATGCTTTTCCTTTCAATAAACACTATTTTTGGTGGTCTACCACGTTTTCTTTTCGAGTATCTTTTTTTTTCGAGAATTAATTTTCTTAATTTCTGCTGAATTTTTTCTCAAGTCTCTTAAGAGACAAAGTTTAAGAAATTATCTTTAAATACTACAAAAAAATATTTAATTAAATTAAACACCTTTTTGTGTTTTGCGTTACATTTCATCGTGCTTTCACGATATCATCAGAACGACTCTTCTCTTCTCTTCTTTTCACTTCACATTTGTATTTTTTCTCACCTCTGATTATTCCCATCCATAATAATAGCCGTGAGTCTATCTCTTTACTACAAGTGTAACGTTCATATTGCAATATGTGTATCGCGCTCGACCGATGATCTATAGGTCGTGAGTTCGAATCCAGGTTTTGAACATTTTTTATTGTTTAATATTATTTTAAAAAAAATGAAAAAAAACATTTTTTTTAAATAACATTAAAATTATTTTGGAGGGATTTTTTGTGATCAATTAAGCTTAAGTACATTTTGGAAATCAATTGAATTTTGCAATTCGAAATAACTTTTCATTTTCTCTCAAATTCCTTTAGAAAACATTTTTTTTGTGTTTCGTGCCAGGATTCGAACTCACATTCATCGAGATACATGTTCGAATCCCGTGTGTCTTACACAACTTAGCCACAGCGGCGATGACGTACTATATTTGAATTTTCATGTTCAGATAATTTCTAAATTGAAACTTCATCATTTTTCATATTTACTTAAGTTGAATCTTTCATCTATGATTACATATTGGAAATTGCATTTCTTTGGGCTTTTTTGTATTAAATTTCTAGATATTGCGATGTATTAATTCATAGGACGAGAGAATATTTCGTCAACATCTTAAGTCAACATTCTAATCAAAATTCAATTTAATCTAATTAAAATTATTGCTTTTTATTCATACATACATTTCGTTCTACGATAATGCAATTTGATCGATAATGCAGTTTTTGTAGCATTTTATTGCACTGTCATTGCCCGTTTCGTTCAAATTATTATCATTTCGATATTAACAAGAAAACTAATTACTTGGAAATTAATTACTAAAAATCATATAATAGTGGTTTCCGATAATTATTTCCATAATTTCATTCCTGTGAACTAAAATAGGGAAAAACAAAAACTACTATTTGAGTATTTTTATAACAGGTGCGTTCGATTTGACTGAAACAACTGAAAAAACAACAATAATTGCATTCAATTTTTCAGGTGTATCAGTTGCTTCAGTCAAATCAAACACGGCTATAGTTTTGTCTTGACATTCTTTTTGAAATCTCCAATCTTTGATTGTTTATCTGCATCAGAAATCATAAAATCAATCCCTTATAAAATATACTATTTTGGGAAGACTATATATATAATAATAAGATGCTGTTCGATTTGGAAGCAATTTGAATTTTTCTAGGCTTGGTTCTGAGCAACCTGAAGCTCTCGTATTTTAGAATAATTGGCACTGCTCCATATTGGTAATAAATACATTATGTGGGAGTGAATTAGAGAAAAATATTTTAAAACACTACATTGGTGCAGTTTCAGATTTAACATAATCAATCTGAGTAACCCAGTTCAGGCTCGACGTTAAAGATAAACCAAGATAAGAAGTTGAATCGATCCGATTGATTAATAGTCAGGGTCGATAATTTTTGAAAACAAAAAAAAATAATAGTAGGATGAAACCCATTAGAAAAGGAGGAGAATATTATAAAAATGAAAGGAAAAATAATTTACGGGCGATCTAAGGTCGGGAAGGGGAAGGGGTGAGTTTTTAAGGGTAAAAAACGGTTTATTTCGATTTCCGACAAAACTAAAAGTCCTATGGAAAAAAGTTAAATAGCAAAGTTGTTCAAAGATCTAAAACTTTTTTATCAACACTTTTTTCACATAACCGCAAACTTTATGTGAAAAATTCAAAAAACCAAGTTTTTGGTATTTTATTTTTATCTTTTACAAAATATTTTTTTTCACGAAATTTGGTGAAAATTTATCTTTTTATGTCCCAAATACGCTGTAATTTACAGTCGAAACTCGATTATCCGGGATCCGATTATCCGTAAACCTCTATTATCCGTGATTTTTGTTGGTAACTTTTTCAACCGCGGTTTCGATTGATTAACCCGATTTTTAATTCTTTTTCCGTTAAATATTGGTAATAGTTAACATTGCAGACATTTTTTTTTTATTTTTTTAACGGCGTTTATGCTCCATGTAAGAGCGTTGCCAGCCCAATTAGCTTTGAATATTTTGAAAATTCACCACGGTCATTCGCAACAGCGGCATAATTGCAATGGCAGCCGATTTTTTGAAGGTCGTTTATTACGTCAGTCTCGGATTGTAGTCGTGGTCTACCTCGCCCACTCCCTGGGGTACCAACGAACATTTTTCTAATCATTCCAGACTGTGAATCGGCTCGTAGAACATGCCCAAACCAAGCAATCCTATTAGAACGGATACAACCTATTATATCAGGACCCTCAAGAAGGTCTCTGATCTCAAAGTTATATCGAGTTCTATACTCTCCATCGTATGTCTTAAGTGGACCAAAAATGTAGCGTAGGATCTTACGCTCAAATACAGATAAATGCGATTCGTCATTTTGTGTAAGGGTCCACGTTTGTGACCCATACATCCAAACCGGTCTAATCAATGTCTTGTATAACTTGAGCTTGGTGTTAGTTGATACATACGGTGATCCAAGGAGAAGTTTAATTGAGTAGAAAGTTCGATTACCTGCAGCGATTCAAGTTTTTATATCTGTCAGTATGCTGTTGTTTGAGTCAAGCATTGATCCCAAATATTTAAAAGATTCAACTCCCTCAATTCATCCATCACCGCACATCAAATCTTTCTTCTCAGCCTCTCTTGAAACATTCGTATGTTTGGTTTTAATGTAGTTAATATTAAGACTAGTTTTTCTAGCACCACTCTCAAGCGACTTGAAAGTCTCACTCATAACAGCTTCACTTCGACCGATGATGACAACATCAACAGCGTAAGCAATTATCTGTACTGAGTTTATTGACGAAATATTGTTGTTAGTCGGTAGTTTCTTTTGAGGGCACACATATTCGAAGGTTAGATTAAAAAGTATAGGCGAGGTAGCATCACCTTGTCTTAAACCGGAGTCGACTTTAAAAAACTTTGATATTTCGTTCTCTACTCGTACACAGCATTGAGAGTTCTGTACTGTCATTTTGCATAGTGATACAAGATTACCAGGAATTCCCATTGACACCAGAGCAGACCATAGAGTCTCTCGTTGGAGAGAGTCGTAGGTAAATGAAATCAATGAAGAGTTGGTGCACAGGTATGTTGAACTCTCGACACTTTTCCAAAATCATCCTTATCGAGAAAATTGCATTGGTGGTACCTCAGCCCTGCCGGAAGCCACACTGATATTCTCCAAACAGTTGTTCAGCTGAAGGATTGATTTTTGATAGCAAAATGTAAGAAAAGATCTTATATGCTGTGCAGAGTAGAGCGATTTCTCTGTAGTTTGCACATTGAAGGCGATTACCTTTTTTATGAATTGGTATCAGCATGGCTGTGTTCCAGTCCTGTGGCATGGTTTTAGTCCTCCAGATCATTTGAACAAGTTCAAACAATCTTAAGGATAGAGTTTCGCCATCATGTACAATCATTTCGGATGTTATATCGTCGATACCAGGTGCTTTATTGCGTTTTAATTTAGACAGCGCCGCTTAGAATTCCTCTTTGGTTGGTTTGTTTACATTCACCTTTGACGCACGAGTAAGCTTTGCTCGTCGCCCGGCTTGTTGCTAGTTGCTTAAGTTGAGAAGATTTTCAAAATAAGTGGCCCAAGTATCTAAAATATTTTTAAGGTCTACTTGTAGCTTCCCATCTTCGTTTTGAATAGCAGCCAATCTAGTTTGAGGTACCTTCTTTAAGGTTTTAACCTGTTGAAACAAGTTACGCGATTGATGTTCCTTATTGAAGTTTTCAATCTCCTCACACTTTCATTTCCACCATTCTCGCTTCGTTCGTCTACATAGCTTTGTAACGGCTTGTCTTGCCAGTTTATAGTTCTCCTTCGTGGACCTGGTGTTGCGTCCTTGTAGACACTTCAGATAGCAATCTCTTTTGTATTGAATAGCGTCAAGACATGCTTTATCTATCCATGGCTTCTGGGAATGGTTTTGTGGTCGTCCAAGTATTCCCTTAGCAGTGCTTAAAACAGCATTTTTGAGCAAATACCATGACTTATCGACGTCTCCATTAATGGTTTCTGATTTCTCCAATGTTTCAGCAATGTGGTTTTGATATCTCTCTTCTGTTTCAGAATTCTTTAGTGATGAGATGTTAAAACGTTTCCGTTGATTGAATTTCGGAATGCCTGGGTTTGGGAAGTGGAACCTTATTTTAGCACATACAAGAAAGTGGTCACTTCCAATGTATTCACCTCTAAAGGATCGCACATGCAGAACGCTCGAAAAGAAACATGCTGTAACTAGCACATGATCAATTTGATTTCGAGTGTTTCCGTTCGATGAGACCCAAGTCTGTTTATGAATCGATCGGTGCGAAAAGAAACTACAGGCAATTCTCAAATTATTAGATGAGGCCGTCAGTCATTCTCTCACCATTATCATTCGAATTCAAATGTTGACTGTTGGGGCCCACCACATTTCCATAAGAGATATCTCTTCCAACCTGCTCATTAAAGTCAACAAGAACCATAATGAAGTCACCAAGAAACATAATGAAATATGTACATATATTTGTGAATTATGAATTATTATTTATATATGAATTACTAAAAATACATAGATATGTTCAAAATTATTTTGAATATTGTGTACTTCTTCATAAAACTGAAAAATTCGATCAACCGGGAATTTCGATTTTCCGGGAAGCCTCCGGTCCCAAGCGTCCCGGATAATCGAGTTTCGACTGTATTTGATTTGAAATATTTATTTTTTCACCTTATTTTGAATTAATATCGAAAAAGCACCCTAATTTTCAATCGAAAATTCAACCGTCAAAATATCAGCTTTTTTCAAAAAGTTGGTATGCTTTCTGTTCGTTGAAATCTTTACTTTCCGATGGTGAAAAAAAAAATATATTAATATAGTAACTCTTCTCAGAAAATGCAAAAAATGAATTGAATTTTCGATTGAAAATTAGGGTGCTGTTTCGATATTAACTTAAAATAAGGTGAAAAAATAAATATTTCAAATCAAATAAATTACAGCGTATTTGGGAAATAAAAAGATAAATTTTCACCAAATTTCGTGAAAAAAAAAATGTTTTGTAAAAGATAAAATAAAAAACCAAAAACTTGGGTTTTTGAATTTTTCACATAAAGTTTGAGGTTATGTGAAAAAAAGTTGATACAAAAGATTTAGATTGTTTTATTGCCTACAACTTTGCCGTTTAACTTTTTTCCATAGGACTTTTAGTTTTGCCGGAAATCGAAATAAACCGTTTTTTACCCTTAAAAACTCACCCCTTCGCCTTCCCGACCTCAGATCGCGGGAAATTATTTTTCCTTTCATTTTTATAATATTCTCCTCCTTTTCTAATGGGTTTCATCCTACTATTATTTTTTCACTTTTTATTATTTTGAAACCCTGGTCTATAATTCGTTATTTACTGAGATTTTCTCAAATTTACTACAATCCTCGGGATTTTTGATATAAAAGTTCATAACCATTTAATTAGATTTCATTTAACCGTTTAATTAGAAGCAGAAGATCTTCCATTTTTATTTTTAGTTCGTTTAAAATCATACAACTGTATATCAATAGTGCATCATCCGCAAACAGTTGCAGCTTTCCGTGGAATTTTAATTGAAATATTTCATTTATATAAACCAAAAATAGTATGGGACCAAGAATAGAACCTTGGGGTACTCCGCATTTAATACCTTTGATTTTTGACTTTACCGATCCAATTTGGACAAATTGGGATCGATTTGTTAAATAATTGTTCAATAGATTTAATGATCTCCCCCTGATACGAATTTTTTTAATTTAGGTATTAGTATTAAATGGTTTACACAATCGAAAGTTTTCATTAAATCAATAAAAAGGCATGCGGTATGTTTTTTTATGTTCTAAATTGTAGAAAATAGATTCAAGAAAATTAAGGGCCGCCGAGAGAGTGCTACTATTTTTTAAAAACCCAAATTGGTTGTAGTGTATAGCTAAATTTTGTTGCAAAAATTTGTTTTATTGATTTTGAATGGCTCTTTCGTAAATCTTAGACATCACAGGTAAAATTGAAATGGGTCTGAAGTTATTTTTATCTTTCTTGTTTCCTTTTTTGAATATTGGAATAACTTTTGCAATTTTGAGATAATTAGGAAAAATTCCATTCTCAAAAGTGTGTTTAATTGATTTGGTTAGAGATGGAATTGTTTTATCAGAACAGGATTTTAATATTTTTCCCGATATTTGATCATAACCATTTGCGGTCGATGAATCCAAATCGGCAATCAACTTAGCAACTTCAGTTTCAGTAATTGGATCAAAATTAATTAGTGAGAAAGGATTCGAATCATCTGTTGACAGAATAGATAGAGGTAGATGATTCAATAACTCATCTGCTACATTGATAAAGAAGTCATTAAAGATATCAGAGACATCGGATTGATTATCGCAAGTTATGCTGTTATTGTCCAAAATTATATTCGGTACAGTTTTGCTTTTTGTAACATTAGTTAAAATTTCATAAATCAAGGACCAGGTTTTATAAGGATTTCTACGACTTTCATTGAAACCATTGGAATAATACTGAGGTTTTTTGAACAATGGCTTACCTTATGTTTTGTGTGAGATGTTTAAACGATTGTGTAAAGTATGTATTATTACGATATTTTTTACTGAATTTATAAAATTTGTTTCGAAGATTTATCCTTTCATTTAATTTGTTTGTGAACCATGACTTTTTATAATTTTTACGGGATACCGCAGATTTGAAAAATTTTGTTGTCGTTACTTGCTTGACTATAGAAATATACTGGCAGATCGCAGAGAGACTTCTTTGTCCGAACTGCGTACAAATGGAATAGTTTGCCGGAACACTTAGTCTCAGGTGGCTTCAACCCACAGATGTTTAAAAAAAGAGTTAATCTACACCTCAGAACGCCAGTTGTTGTGTGACCCAGGTCTAGACCTAGGTCTTAAAAGGTATTTATGTGTTGTTGTGACACATATTCTAAACCCTATTACACAACACATTTTATTAAAAAAAAAAAAAAATTGAAAGTAAAATGTTTCAAAGTCGATGTCTGTATAGTTTAAACTGGCAATGAAACTGACATAGCTGTAATTATACTTCATACTGTGTAGTTTAAGGTCCAGGCTTAAACCCCGTGGGGGAAGTGTTTGTTTTTTTAATACATGCTTTTTTTCAAACGTCCAATAAGCGTTTTTCAAAATGTATGCTTATTTTTTTTTTTTTTTTTTAAATAAAATGTGTTGTGTAATAGGGTTTAGAATATGTGTCACAACAACATATAAATACCTTTTAAGACCTAGGTCTAGACCTCGGTCCCACAACAACTGGCGTTCTAAGGTGTAGATTAACGCTTTTTTTAAACATCTGTGGGTTGAAGCCACCTGAGACTAAGTGTTCCGGCAAACTATTCCATTTGTACGCAGTTCGGACAAAGAAGTCTCTCTGCGATCTGCCAGTATGACAGCGCGGGATCTTTACCGTTTCACTGGTTGCGGCAGCCGATTGCCGAGTGGAACGGGGGTAAGAATAAGTTTGAGGCATGATGCCGCTGATTTCATCTGAGCACTGCTGATGACGATATTTGTAAAAAACATCGAGGTCAGTAACAGTGCGACGATGTTGTAGGGAATCAAGTTTTGATGTCAAAGTTCGATCACCCACAATTCGTATAGCTCGCTTTTGAAGAGTCCAAGAGGGCCAGGATGGAAACAGAGGCAGCACCCCAAACTTGACAGCAGTACTCCATACAGGGACGAATATAGGACTTATAAACATGGAGCAATTGGTATGGAGTGAAAAATTTTTTGCATCTATTTAGGAGGCCGAGTTTTTTAGACGCGCTTTTTGCAATCGCCATTACATGATCGTTCCAGAGTAGGTCATTTGAAACTGTGACACCCAATAAACGAATGTTTTTACATTCACCTATTGGTGCACACGTTACATATTTTCCAGGCTATTTTAATTTTATAATGATTATAAATTACTTTTTTATTAAGGCCATAACCGATTAAGTAAATAATTTCAAAATAACTTTCCCACAATACTCCCCCTTTGAAGAAAAAATAATTAAGGTTTTTAAATTTATTCGATTTAGGCTATCATTATCGTTTGAATATTTATTCTAATATCGGGCATTCTACTATATCATTACCACTATCAATATATTTGGAAAACTTTCAATATTACCATGCATTTGGTTACACAATTACTACTATCTTCAACGTTTGGTTTTGATCATTGAACCAATCACTAATAACCAGCATTGCGGATTACTATGAACTTACTATCATCGTCGGCCTTGGTGCTGGCTGGATAAATTGCAACAATATTCGGCAGTTCAATTACGGTGAAATTTCAACCATCCTTGGTGCCAATTTTTTTTTTATTGTTGGTCATCGAGAATCAGTACTTTAATTCTTCGAAGATTACAACAAATTCCAGCAACCGATGAAGGGCTGAGTTAAAAGAAAGAAAGAGCGGGACCTGCTTAAAACATGTGGTGAGTTCGGCTTTTTTTATTTTTTATATCCCTGTAAGTGCTATGGCTTGTATAAGTGTGGGTGTGTGTTTGTGTGCGAATATAGGGACGTGTGAGCGAAATTTAAAACAGATATTATTTTACATAATAAAACATTTATTGCATTAATGAAAATTATCTCGTAAACTGACCCAAGTATGCATGACCCAAGTATGCAGTGCATTGATCTAATATAAAACTCGGTGGTTTAGCCTAAACTTCTACGAGTTTGCCTATATTTTGATTATATACTGATTTCCACCTTATATAATGGCAGCTGGGATATTACCCAAGCTTTATCTGGGTCACATGGAGCCATCGAAATTCGTTGACAAGAAATAAAAAAAAACAATCTAACTCAAAATATTTCTATTAAGACCAAAGCTTCGGAACAATTTAACCAAAATTGAATAACAGGTCAAGACTTCGATTAAACTCATTATCAGCCTTGGTGTGTTTTTTGGGGGATTAACACAAACCACGCAACAAGATTGACCACCAAAAGCGATATCAATGGTGGTTCGCATCGATCGATTAAGTTTCGCTATGCGGGTTCGAATGTACGTTCGCTGATTTATGTCTTTAGGTGTGAGAGCGAGTGCGTGTGTGTATGTGGGTGGGAATGCGCGAGTGTATGAGATGTGAGAGCTGGTAAATGTGTGCTGTAAATTGTAGGGGTTGGTCGTGCTGATCGTGGTTCTTTCGCCTAGGGGGTCGCCAGAGTCTCATTCTTTCACTTGCTTTTTTCTCATTTCCGTATGTATCATATATTTCGCGTACAAGTTGTTATTTGTGCTGAAGTAGCAGGAATTCTTACTCGATCCCCATGATTGAAGCTAGTCCAGAAGGGGGCTATAGTTAAACCTCGCTAGGTACGCGACCTGCTAAGCCTCTTCGTTGTCACACAACGAAGTTAGCGCTTCATTACTATTGTGTTCCTATAGTTATACTAAATAAAAGAATAACTATCGTTATACAACTTTTATATCACATAAAAGTTGTTCGTTTATTTAATTCGATCTTTTCACAATAAGATCCTCTTAAACACTGTTTACAATATAAGCTTAACAATAATATTTATAATAACAGATTATGTACAAGTATTATGATAATTACATTTACATGAAATTAATAACATAACAAGTATTTCAATTGGGATCAATTGTAACAAAAGAAAGTACATAACATCTCCCTTATTAAGATTAAAGATAAACATTACAAAAAAAACTTAAATAAATTACAAACTTAACTTAAATAAATCCCACTACAATAGGTGATGCCCAGTTTGATTTTGTTACTGGCATTAAAATTCCTTCTTCAACCAATCTTTTAAGTTCATCGGCTACTTTGTCCCGAATACTAAAAGGAACTGTGTAAGCCCTGAAAAATATTGGTTTTGCATAATCGATCAACTGAATATCAACAATTACGTTTTTAATTGGACTCTTTAAATTATTATCAAATAAAATTTTAAAATTATTTTTTATTTCTGACAAAACATTTTCTTTTAAATCCAAAAAGTTGCAATTATTTACTCGAAAAATATTTCTCCAACCTGGAAACAACTCATCTAACCAAACACGCCCTAATAGAGGAACAAAACTTTTATTTGAATCAATAACTACCATATATAACTGAAATATTTTGTGACAATGTCTAACCTTAACCAAAATTTTACCGACAACTTTAATAAGATCGCCTGTTATTACAGATAATGGTAATTTACTGACCTTTTCCAAATTTAAATGTCGAAAATGTTTATTATAGTCATCCATGCTGCATATTGACACACAGGACCCCGTATCACACTCCATCCTGATATTCGAATTCTCAATCGGAAGAACGACTGATTCAATTTGTTTTGAATTTAATTTCCCCTCTGAAAGATTGTTAGATGTGAATTCTTCTTCATAACGATCATCATCTATGCAATGAATATTGTTCAAATCGATCCCAGATTCAGAGATGTTTAAATTTCCAAAACTCAGGTTATTTATTTCATCATTGTCATCAATATTGCTTACTGATGAACGAGTTTTTTCTTGCGATAAATTATCATTTATGAATCTGGAATTGGAAAATCTATGATTAACAATAATTGTTATAATTATTATCTCTATATCTAGAATACTTATCTCTATCATTTGATGAACGCCAAGAAGATGATAATGGTGATGGACAAAATTTTGCTACATGACCTTGACCACCACAACGATAACATGTAACGTTTTTGTGAAATTTTCTACTAAAACGTCGATTTTTTGATCGACTTCTTGATCTTCCCCTCCATGTGTATGATTGTTGACCATTTGGTGAGCTTCTACCACGATAACTTGATTCTCTAGAACCGAATGCATTATGATTTGAAAATGTCCTTGCCCTTGAATTATGATGAACAGCCGCAATAACTGTTGATGAATGATTATTTTCCAGAAAATGTACATCATGTTCCACTTACTCCATTGTAACAGCTTTTTGAACCACTACTTCAAAAGTAGACGAACTATAATTATTAAGTAGTTCTGTTTTTATGTATGTATTATTTAATCCAAATATGAATTGATCTCGCAAAGCCTTATCTTTATAATTTTCGAAACAACAGTTTTCAGCAATAACTTGTAATTCAAGTGTAAAATCACTTACGGTTTCTCCACGATGTTGTTTTCGACTATTGAAAATATAATTTGCAGTTGCAGTTTTAGGTTTTGGATCAAACAACGCCTTGCATTTTTTTATGATGGCTTCATACGTATACTCTTTTGGCATTTTTGGCTTACAAACTTTTATAATTTTGTTTCTTGCGGATGCACCTATTAAATTAGTTAGTAACAAAATTTTTAACTTCTCTTCTGTTACCTGGTTTAACTCGAAATATCCTTCTAAACCCACTAAATAATCTTCAAAACTTTCTCCAATTATGTATGGTTCCATAACTCCAATTAGCTGTTTACTTTCTACTGGTGCCATCGTTAAAACCTTTTTATTATCTGCACTTTGTTTGGTGAATGCGTCTTTTAAAATTTTTTGATCGCTCATAAACTATCAATTTCTATTATACAAATGACCTCAAATTTAATTTTGTGCCATCACAACGTTTAATCTCCTATCACAACGTTATTGTAAAAAAAAACAGAAATAATGTTCGACTGCCGTTAGCTATGTATAACAATGTATGTAATGAATCTCACATTAACTTTGCTTTTTGTAATTTTATTTAACTTCTCTTTTTTTTAACTTAAACTTTATTAAACTTTGATTATCACAATAACTTTATTTTTTTAAATCTTCGTCGCCATTATTGTGTTCCTATAGTTATACTTTAATAAAAGAATAATTATCGTTATACAACTTTTATATCACATAAAAGTTGTTCGTTTATTTAGTTCGATCTTTTCACAATAAGATCCTCTTAAACACTGATTACAAAATTTGTAACGTTTTAACGTTTCATTAATTCTTTTTCTTATCAAAATTTTACTCCCTTTTCCAAATTTCTTAAATTATTCTCATGTTAAGTTGACTATCACAAATCTAATCGCAAAATTTTTATGCTCGTGCACAAAACTTCGAGGTCAACTAATTTTGTAATAATTTGATTTTTTTTTCCATTTGTCTGGGAAAAAGACAAATGTTTTCATAATTTACAAATCATTAAAAATCTTCTCTCTACTTTCGGTATATGCATTTGAAATATATATCACATTACTTTTTCTAGTTAATTTGAATCTTTTCTCACATTTAATTTTCTTTCGTAAAAAAATAATAAAAAAAATTCATTTTCTTGTGATAACAAGAAAATACATACTTTTATGCTGATTCAAATTTTCTGGCCTGAAAAATTTTTTTCCATTATCCAAGTTCTGGCAGTCAGTTTTTAGTTTTGTGTGAAAGATGTAGTTTGGTGCTTGGGAGTTGTTGAGTCGGAGTTTTGTTGTGTTTTATTTTATCTTGTTCTTTTTTGGTTTAATTTTTAAAATTTTTGTTTTTTATAAGTGTTTTGAATAAGAATTGAGATAATTTCCATTTTTTTTTTGCTATTGAATATCTCAATTAACTATAAACAATAGTGTTAATTCTAATTTAACAAAAAGGATAACAAATTAATTATATTCTTATAAAAACAAAAGTAAAAATAGTTAATGTAGTGATCTTGCTGTTTAACATGAAATCATAAATATAAGAAGTTATATAAGTTGTTTTATCTAAACAAAGTTAAAGTTGTTTATTTGTTTTTGTTGTGATGTTTTAGTTGTTATTAAATTTATTGAAATAAACAAAAAGAAAACTCACTTTCATTAATATATGTATCCAAATTTCGAAAACAATTAATTAAAACAAAACAAAAAATAATAATAAAATTTTAAAAACTGATTTTGTGCGGTTATTTCTAATACTACATTTTGCTGTGATTGGCTTTTAAAAATAAAAATTTATATTTTGAATGTGCTGTGAAGTCAAGTTGTGTTCAACAATTGAACATATGAACGACCATTGGGTATGCTACTATTAGGTGTTGGAATGTTGAAATAGAAATCCAATCATAAATCAAAGGAGATTTATTCAATATTCGTTATTATTATCGCAGTGACGCGATTATCAATTGAGGTCGAAGGAAAAGAAGATGCTAGAATTTTGTGCTTTTAAGTTGAGATATGTAAAAATTAAATTAGAGGTAGTTAAAGAAATAAAATACTTAGGTGTAATTATTGATAGTAATTTAAGTTTTAAAAATCATGTTAATTATGTATGTAAAAAAGTAGCCAAAAAAGTTTATTTTTTTTCAAAAATTCGTTGCAAATTGGGCTTTTCTACAGCTGTAAAAATATATAATGTTATGATTAAGCCACATTTTGAGTATTGCTCCACTATTCTGTTTACTTGTACGAAAGAAATGTTAAATAAGTTACAAAAATTGCAAAACAAATGTATGAGAATTATTTTAAAAGTTAGTAAATATACGTCAATTAAATTTATGTTAAGTGCCTTAAAATGGCTTAATGTACATCAAAGAATTGAATATAATGTTTTGGTAATAGTTTTTAAAATGAAAAATGGCATTTATCCAAAATATCTTTGTGATAAATTAGTATATGTAAAGGATGTTCATGAGTATAATTTACGAAATACTAGTGGTTTTAGGCTTAAATGTTATAATAAAGAAAAGACTAAACAAATGCTCATGTATAATGGGCTTAAATTATTCAATGAGTTACCAAATGAAATTAAAACTGAAACAAGAATTAATTTGTATAAAAAAAAAATTATTAATTTTATTAGAACTAAATAATATTTTTTCTATATGTTTGTAAAATTATAAAAAAAAATAGTTTTTTTAACTAAATAAATAAATAAATAAATAAATAAATAAATAAAATATGTTGTTATTTAAACAACAATTGCGGACATACCGGATAAGGATGGATGAAGAACTATGGATAAGGATAGTAAGTTGTATTTTGTTAAGTATTTACTTCTTATTTTAGTAGTTATGCATTAGTTTAACGTACGTCACGGAGGGGTACAAAACATACATGTGGTCCAGGTGAATATCTTTGTTGTCTGGTTCGTGATTCCTGACGGGAATTCAAGATCTAGACACGCTCTGACACTTCACTCACTCCTATCCTCTGGGTTCTAGTCGGCCTTAGATACCCGTCGTCAGAGCCAATGTCTAGATAAAACATTTTTGTTAAAAACTGTCTTCTAGGCCACTAGAAGCAGTATTTTACATGGCGCCCAAAGATTGGCTCAATCAGCTTAGTTTTTGTTTTATTCCAATTTATTTTACGTTTTTAAATTAAGTTTTTCGGTAATTAGTTATCAAATTTACTCAGGTGTTATTCTATAATAGCAACCACATATAAATGGCTTTCCTTATCATAACTTCCCTCCCTTCCCAAACCTTTTCCATACCTTGTAAATAGTTTCCTTTTCAGAGCACCATATGCGCTTCTAACTCAGATTTGTTTCTGTTGATTTAGATATAAGTTTTTGTATGGTTTGTTTCATATTTTTTTTTTAAATTAATTTCAAGATTTTGTTTTTTTATGTCACTAATAATATTCTTCAAAGAAATCCTCGGCATTAATTACCGTATGTTTGATTGATTGATTGCTAACAGGTCTTTAAAGATATTTTTATTGATTTGATACATTTTATAGTTTCGCACTGTGTACTACCATTTGGTAATTGATTGCCAGTGTCAGTAAAACTAGAAAATGTTCACTATTTCCTCAGATATTAAGTTGCTTTAATCGCGGATAAACCAGCGTATAGCTGTTGAATTATTTGTTCGGCAATTAAAGCATATCCTCTCTTTTCGTTCCTTTTAGTTTGTCCTTCCTTATCACGAATCAGACAAATAACGATTAATAGTTTTAAGTTGGACTACATTTATGTTGTGTTCTCCTCCAGACGTCAGTAAATCAATGCTATTGAGATTTGGTAAATCAAATTTGTTCATTTAGAGTTAAGAATAAGCTAAAAATATTTAAAAACTTATCGTATAGTAGAATATTCTTACAAAAATTAGATTGTTGAATAAATGTAATAAAGTAATTAGAGTAGGCTGATAATTTTTGTTTTGTTTCTTCTGGTTTGTTTTGATTTAGATTTTGTGTTTGTTTTTATTATTGTTTATTTTTTTTATTGTTCGTTTTAAAATTATTAGAATTAAATTTGAATTAAAAATGTGCAATTGTAATTATTTTTTTTTATCTCGGTAATTTTTGTGTTAGAATATAATCATCTTAAAACATATGTACATATGTAATTGAATATCGTTAATTATAAAATAATTAAGTGTATGTTGATTGGTACCGATTTAGTTAAGTTTAAAATATTTTGTTTTTGTTGGTATCTTACAGTATTTTACGGTACAAAAATATTTCGTATGATTAGATTTTAGTGATTAAGGAATTTATTTGTTTTTATTAAAGTCGTCTTAATTGATTTATATAATTTTTTTTTATTACACTATCGAATTAAAAATTTTGAATTATTTTAAACAGAATTTTTAGCAACAATTTGAAATCTCAAATATTTGAAATTTATTATTGTGATTTAGAAATTTTATCATTCTTGTTATGTTTATTATGGTTGGCATATTAAATTGATTGATTAGTTTAAGTACATTAAAGGATTTTAAATAAGATTTTAGGTTTTTAGTGAAATATATTTTTAATTAATTTGAATAAAATTCTTTATTTCATTGGTTTTGAAATCTTCAAATATATAAAAATTCTTATTGTGATTTAGAAATTTTATTATTTTTGTTAGAGTTGAAATCATGATCAATTACTTAAAGTAGATTAACAAAATTTGAAGTATTAAATTTTGGGGTTTTGATGAAATATATTTTTAATTGAGTTTGTTTAATTTTTGCTATTTTGAAATTAAATATTAATTAATTTTTTTCATTACACTTATAATATAAATTTAAATTTACAGTTTTTTTTCAATACATAAAATACTTTGCAATGAATCTTAGTTATAATGCTAATTTTGCTTCCGAAACCAAAATCAACTCGGCTGACAGCTCCAATACTGCAGTATCTTTAGGTAATAATGGCTTAGTTAGTAATGTTCAACAAATGGAAATGCGTCACGTTGATGTTTACAAATGGAATATCCATTTTGATGGTTCATCGGATGGTCTAAATGTTTCTAGATTCTTATTTAGAATAGAAAAATTGGCTAAGGCCAACGGTATCGGTTTAAGTCAGTTAGTTGACGATATTTACTTTTTACTTCGTGGTGTAGCTTTGGATTTCTATTGGATCTTAATTGAACGCAATTCAAATATTTCGTGGAGCACATTTCGTGATGAAATCATTAACAGATTTGACGATCGACGCACAGATTATGAAGTACGCCTATCGATCGAACATAGAAAACAACATTCCGATGAAACATTTTTAGAATTTTATAACACTATATTGAGTATGTCTTTATCTTTGAAAGTAGGATTATCAGATTCTGACTTACTAGAAATTCTCAAAGTAAATATGAGGACAGGTCTCCAACTTCAACTTGCTGGTCATTCATTTTCTACCATACAAGAGCTTGTGCACAGATGTGTAGTAACAGAAGATGTATGGACAAAGCTAGGTTATAATCCGGAACAATGCATTTCAAATTCTCGACAGTCCGTAAGCGAGTCAGTGAAACCAAATGGTCAAATAGTTTTAGAACCTAAAGTTTTCTGTCAACCGAAACCTAAAACCGCTGATGTGTCATGTAACACGGATTTTGAACATACTGCTCAACAGCCAGTTATATGTAGTACTGAAAGCCAAAACCATTTCGCTTCTACGAACTCATCTTCCTCCAACCATTGTAAATTTACACCTTGTGCTCATTTTGCCAATAGTTCTCCTTTTTCTATTTCTAAATCTCGTTCCAACTTATATTTTCGTCATAAAAAGGCTATCTGCTCCATACTTTCAAAATCTCTCGTTACCGTAGAGCATGATAACAGACCTTATGCTAACGTTAAAATTAACAATATTTCAATGACTGGTTTGTTAGACAGTGGTGCTAGCATTAGTATTTTAGGGGCGAATTGTAACGATTTTCTTTCTTCCACCGGCATCAAAATTCATTATCTACCTTCTTTTGTATCTACAGCAGATGGTCAAAAACAGCGTGTTGTTGGTTACGTTTGTGCTAATGTTGAGTTTAGAGGCTGCACAAAACTGTTGCGTTTCTATATTGTTCCAAACTTGTCCCAAAATTTATATTTAGGTATTGATTTTTGGAACGCTTTTGATCTACTTCCGAAAATTGACGAAATAACATCTCACATTACTCCAATTGTCGATAAAGATCTTTTAGGTTATGATCAACACGAGTTGTCCACTCAGCAAAGTATCCAGTTAACCGAGGTGGTTAAAATGTTTCCGTCTTCTGCTATCGAAGGTTTAGGTAAGACCCACTTGCTTCAACACAAAATCAATGTTACGGATGCCGAACCAATCAAACAAAGATTTTATTCTATTTCTCCTGCGGTTCAATCTTTGATGTATCAGGAACTTGATAGAATGCTGTCTCTGGGTGTTATCGAAGAAAGTGACAGTGCGTGGAGTTCTCCTATTACATTGGTGAAAAATAAAAATGGCCAAGTACGTTTATGTCTTGATGCACGAAAAGTAAACGAGGTTACTGTGAAAGATGCTTACCCGTTACCTTTAATCGAGGGCCTGTTAAGTCGTTTGGATCAAACTAGATACATATCCAGTATTGATTTAAAAGATGCATTTTGGCAGATTCCTCTTGAAAAGGCATCTCGGGATAAGACAGCTTTTGTAGTTCCTGGTCGACCATTGTACCAGTTTACTGTCATGCCTTTTGGACTTTGTAATTCTCCTCAAACTATGTGTAAACTCATGCACAAAGTCATTCCGCATCATTTACACGATCGAGTGTTCGTTTACTTAGATGATCTTTTAGTTGTTTCATCAACCATTGAAGAGCATATGTCCCTGCTTACTGAGGTTGCTAGACTATTACGGAACGCTCGTTTAACTATTAATGTGGAAAAGAGCAAATTCTTCCTCAAGGAAGCAAAATATCTTGGTTACGTGATTGGTGACGGTTGCATTCGTGTTGACCCATCCAAAGTCGATGCAGTTGTTAACTTTCCAGTTCCAAAAACATCACGGCAAATTCGTCGCTTTTTAGGTATGACGGGTTGGTATCGCCGTTTTATTCCAAATTATTCTTCAGTAGCAAGTCCATTGTTTGATCTTCTCAAAAAATCGGCAACTACTCGGTGGAATGATACTGCACAAAAATCATTTGAAGCTCCTAAATCTTTTCTTGTAACAGCTCCCGTCCTAACCAACCCAGATTTTTCCAAGGAATTCTTCATTCAATGCGATGCTTCTAAAGCAGGAGTTGGAAGTGTTCTCTTCCAGCGTTCGGCTGAAAATGTTGAACATCCAATCGCATTCATTTCCCATAAGCTTAACAAAGCACAGCGAAATTACAGCATCACCGAACTAGAGTGCTTAGCTGCCGTAATGTCGGTCAAAAAGTTTCGTCCATATATCGAAGGGTATCGGTTCACTATTATCACCGATCATGCCAGCCTTAAGTGGCTTATGAATCAAAAGGATTTATCCGGTCGTTTAGCGCGGTGGAGTTTAAAGCTCCAAGGTTTTGATTTTAAAATCGAATATCGCAAAGGAAGTGATAATATTGTCCCTGATACACTCTCGAGTTTTTATAGATTCCATCACACCACCCGATGACACCGTTCTGCCATTACACGTAGATTTAGATTCTGAGGCATTTAAAAGTGATGATTATCTATCACTTATTAATAAGGTACAAAATGCAAAAGAAAATATCAACATGTGTGTACGAGATGGTAAAGTTTTCTTCTGCCCAATCCCCACCGAGCTGAACACTGATATCTCTTCTTGGAAATTATTTGTACCTTCTTCTTTAATCCCAGAGCTTCTTCTTCAAGCCCATAATTCACCAAAATCAGCCCACCTTGGTGTTGCAAAAACCTTGAACATTTTACAACGAACCTTTTACTGGCCCAAGATGGCTCATGATGTTAAGACCTACATTGGTTCATGCGAAACGTGTAAGATGACTAAGCCTGTCAACTTTAGTACAAGACCTAAAATGGGATCATTTGTTGAAGTAGAAAGACCATGGCAACACATCTATGTCGATTTTCTCGGACCTTATCCGCGATCCAAATTTGGGAACAAATATATCTTAATTGTTCTAGATAAGTTCAGTCGATTTGTCATGCTTGAACCACTTAAGTGTGCTACTGCTGTGACATTGACTCGGTATTTGGAAAATCGAATTTTTTCTATGTTTGGTGTTCCCGAAACATTGTTTTCCGACAATGGTTGTCAGTTTGAGTCCAACCTTCTTAGAGATCTACTCCAACGTTATGGTGTCCATCATATTTTTACACCCAAATATTCTCCTCAAGCGAATGCTTCAGAACGAGTCAACAGATCTGTAATTTCAGCTATCCGAGCATATGTGGCCGATGATCAGAATGAGTGGGACAAACACATTCATGAAATTGCTTCCGCATTAAGGAATGCAACACATTCATCAACTTGTTTCTCTCCTCATTACTTGGTGTTTGGTCAACATATGGTCTCGCATGGTGCTAATTACAAATTACTGCGTGATTTCGATATGTTGAACGAAAGTGACATAAAAGTTACCCCACCACATAACCATTTAAGTATAGCAAGACAATTGGTGCTTAAACATCTAAAGTCAGCTCACGTTAGGAACGAAAACCAATACAATCTCCGGTGTCGTCCTCGCGAGTTTAAGCCAGGTCAGGAAGTTTTTGTTCGAAATTTTATCCAAAGTGACGCTTCCAAACACTTCAACGCCAGACTGGCAAATAAATTTATTAAAGCTAGCATTCGTTCCAAAGAGGGTAATGTGGGATATAAGATCTGCAACCCACAAGGTAGATATCTTGGTGTCTATCACACTAAAGACATTCGCTAGTTTTATCCTTCCTTGGATAGCTTCACATTTATTCTGTTCAGTTTTGAGCCCGGCTTGAGATCTCTTATCTTTCGGGTCATGTAGGTCGTCCCCACGATTGTAACGTTTTAACGTTTCATTAATTCTTTTTCTTATCAAAATTTTACTCCCTTTTCCAAATTTCTTAAATTATTCTCATGTTAAGTTGACTATCACAAATCTAACCGCAAAATTTTTATGCTCGTGCACAAAACTTCGAGGTCAACTAATTTTGTAATAATTTGATTCCTTTTCCATTTGTCTGGGAAAAAGACAAATGTTTTCATAATTTACAAATCATTAAAAATCTTCTCTCTACTTTCGGTATATGCATTTGAAATATATATCACATTACTTTTTCTAGTTAATTTGAATCTTTTCTCACATTTAATTTTCTTTCGTAAAAAAATAATAAAAAAAATTCATTTTCTTGTGATAACAAGAAAATACATACTTTTATGCTGATTCAAATTTTCTGGCCTGAAAAATTTTTTTCCATTATCCAAGTTCTGGCAGTCAGTTTTTAGTTTTGTGTGAAAGATGTAGTTTGGTGCTTGGGAGTTGTTGAGTCGGAGTTTTGTTGTGTTTTATTTTATCTTGTTCTTTTTTGGTTTAATTTTTAAAATTTTTGTTTTTTATAAGTGTTTTGAATAAGAATTGAGATAATTTCCAATTTTTTTTTGCTATTGAATATCTCAATTAACTATAAACAATAGTGTTAATTCTAATTTAACAAAAAGGATAACAAATTAATTATATTCTTATAAAAACAAAAGTAAAAATAGTTAATGTAGTGATCTTGCTGTTTAACATGAAATCATAAATATAAGAAGTTATATAAGTTGTTTTATCTAAACAAAGTTAAAGTTGTTTATTTGTTTTTGTTGTGATGTTTTAGTTGTTATTAAATTTATTGAAATAAACAAAAAGAAAACTCACTTTCATTAATATATGTATCCAAATTTCGAAAACAATTAATTAAAACAAAACAAAAAATAATAATAAAATTTTAAAAACTGATTTTGTGCGGTTATTTTTAATACTACATTTTGCTGTGATTGGCTTTTAAAAATAAAAATTTATATTTTGAATGTGCTGTGAAGTCAAGTTGTGTTCAACAATTGAACATATGAACGACCATTGGGTATGCTACTATTAGGTGTTGGAATGTTGAAATAGAAATCCAATCATAAATCAAAGGAGATTTATTCAATATTCGTTATTATTATCGCAGTGACGCGATTATCAATTGAGGTCGAAGGAAAAGAAGATGCTAGAATTTTGTGCTTTTAAGTTGAGATATGTTGTTATTTAAACAACAATTGCGGACATACCGGATAAGGATGGATGAAGAACTATGGATAAGGATAGTAAGTTGTATTTTGTTAAGTATTTACTTCTTATTTTAGTAGTTATGCATTAGTTTAACGTACGTCACGGAGGGGTACAAAACATACATGTGGTCCAGGTGAATATCTTTGTTGTCTGGTTCGTGATTCCTGACGGGAATTCAAGATCTAGACACGCTCTGACACTTCACTCACTCCTATCCTCTGGGTTCTAGTCGGCCTTAGATACCCGTCGTCAGAGCCAATGTCTAGATAAAACATTTTTGTTAAAAACTGTCTTCTAGGCCACTAGAAGCAGTATTTTACAAATTAGCTTAACAATAATATTTATAATAACAGATTATGTCCAGATTTTATGATAATTACATTTACATGAAATTAATAACATAACAAGTATTTCAATTGGGATCAATTGCAACAAAAGAAATTACATAACAATTACATTAGTGTTTCACAACACAAACTTGAAAATCAAACATCAAATATAATTAATTCAGTAAATTATTTGTGATATGACATCACCCCGCCCCGATGGAAAATCTCCCATCAAGAATAATATAAGAACTGAATCTAACAAATTATGGTGCAAATTTTGAAACTTTTTGCAATCCATACAATTTTAGAGCGATCTAGTTTCGAACCAATGAGAAAATTTTAAACTTTAAAAAAGTTTATCATTCTCATCAGGGCTAGCCGACTAGATAAACTCTACCAAAAAATGACAACGCTAATGAATATAAACCAAAAATTAGGTTACAACTCTAGCGAAGTATAAAAACAAAAAATTTACATAAAACATATACTTAATTCAATTAATTTCTCTGGTGATCACTGTTTTGTTATACTCTAGACATTCTAGTATTGAATAACAAACTTGTATCGGTGAGAAGAAGATGACTGGTCTTCACTTGTGCCTTTTGACACATGATCAACAATTAATTCAGTAAATTGTTTGTGATATGACATCACCCCGAAGGATGGGGTGATGTCATATCACAAATAATTTACTGAATTAATTGTTGATCATGTGTCAATAGACACAAGTGAAGACTAGTCATCTTCTTCTCACCGATACAAGTTTGTTATTCATTACTAGAATGTCTAGAGTATAACAAAACGACATACGACTAATTATGGAACTAATGAGCCTATCAATAGAGGTTGTAGAATTTTTAACAAACTCCTAGAATGTTATGACGAATCTAAGGAAATCTCAAAGTTGACTTATAAAAATAATATTTAAAAAAAAATGTATACTTAATTATTAACGATTGCCTGTTCCATTTGTTCTGTTTTTTAATTTTATAATAAGCTAGACTTTAAGTTTTAAATTGTAAATTGTCTTGTTAGATAATAAAAAAAAAAAAAAAACAGTGATCACCAGAGAAATTAATTGACTAAACCTGTATCTATTAAATATATGTTTTATGTAAATTTTTTGTTTTTATACTTCGCTAGAGTTGTAACCTAATTTTTGGTTTACATTCATTAGCGTTGACATTTTTGGTAGAGTTTATCTAGTCGGCTAGCCCTGATGAGAATGATAAATTTTTTTAAAGTTTAAAATTTTCTCATTGGTTCGAAACTAGATCGCTCTAAAATTGTATGGATTGCAAAAAGTTTCATAATTTGCACCATAATTTTTTAGATTCAGTTTTTATATCAAATATAATTCATTAGAAAAACGTGTTTTAGACCGAGTTGTGAAAACTTGAACAGTTTTGATTTTCCTGAAACTTGGCATATAAGTAGTATGGACAAAATAAAAAATTGAACTTATTTTAGAATTTTTTTAAAGTGGATAGTTTGAGCATAAGGGCCGCCCAATCATACAATGGTGCCATACAATGGCAAGGTATAAATACCGCGATGAGAGATGTTGTTTTGATAGAGAAAAATAGTTATGATTTTTCTTTTCATTTCACTCAACTGGAACTATATTTTGAGATCATGTGATAAAAATGCTTAATAATTATTGGACATAAGATCACCTTTATACCTCACCTTACCTTTATCACCCAATATATGTTTTAAAGGAAACAGAGATACGAAATTCTCGCAAATAAAAATCGATCAATCTGTTAGACTCATTTAATTATTAATTTGATTTCGATTATTAATTTGATTTGGGTTTTAATCAAAAGCGTGGAGTATGTCCGTTCCTCTATGTCGTGAAAAGTTGTGAAAATATAATAAAATTATTTTCGCCAGAATTTTTTGTAATAAATAATTTATTTTACATAAGAACTGAATCTAAAAAATTATGGTGCAAATTATGAAACTTTTTGCAACCTTGCAATCGGTCGAAAAATTGTATGGATTGCAAAAAGTTTCATAATTTGCACCATAATTTTTTAGATTCAGTTCTTATTTTATTCTTGATGGGATACGTTCCATCGGGGTGATGTTATATCACAAATATTTTACTGAATTAATTGTTGATTATGTGTCAATAGACACAAGGGAAGACTAGTCATCTTCTTCTCATCGATATGAGTTTGTTATTCAACACAAGTATTTCTAGAGTATAACAAAACAGTGGTCACCAGAGAAATTAATTGACTAAACCTGTATCTATTAAACATATGTTTATGTAAATTTTTTACTTTTTATACTTCGCTAGAGTTGTAACCTAATTTTTGGTTTATATTTAGCGTTGACATTTTTTGGTAGTTTATCTAGTCGGCTAGCCCTGATGAGAATGATAAACTTTTTTAAAGTTTAAAAATTTTCTCATTAGTTCGAAACTAGATCGGTCGAAAATTGTATTGCAAAAAGTTTCATAATTTGCACCATAATTTTTTAGATTCAGTTCTTATATTATTCTTGATGGATATTTTCCATTGGGGTGATGTTATATCACAAACAATTTACTGAATTAATTGTTAATTTATTTGAATGTCAAAAATTTTTTTTGCTTTTTGATAACATATCTCCAATATTATATAGAGATTCGTTACAAAAGCACCGATATTTCTTCTTTCTTTTTAATTGTTGATTTTTTTTAAAAAAGGTTCAAATCAAGAACAAATATTTATAATATGATTTTCCTAATAGAAAATAGATGTCGCAATATGAATCACCAGATACATATTTGTTTAAAAATAGTAACTGAATTTTTCTACACTAATTTATGGGAGTTTCTTTAAATTAACAATTGGAAGTTAAACGATTCAGTTTTAAATTTTTTAAATTTATAAAACGTAACTCTTAAATTAGACCGGTATTGAGAAATTGCGTGCACAAAAAGGAGATAAAGACGGATAAGGGTCAAACAAATCCATGTTATTAAATTTTAGAAAATTCGTTCGGCGACGTTTTGAGAGAGGAGAACATGTTTGGGAGTACAAACTCTGTTTTAACTATATAATTAGGGTTTCTAAATATCCGACCTATTTGATTATCCGGATATCGAATACATAAACAATAAATTATCCGGCTAATCCGGATATCCGGATAGTTAAACAATAAATAAAACATGTTTTTTACTTTGCGGCATTAAAATCATTTATGTATATTTTTCGTGTATCTATATTAATTAATTTTTATACATAGTCACAAAATAACAAAAATAGTAACAAATCATAAATAATAATAATAAAAAAAATAAAATTTTTGATAAATTTAATTAAATCAATGAAGTTCTTGATGCATTTATAAAATTAAATTATTATTAATTAATGAATTAATTAATTAATTATTACAATGTCTCGAAATTGAATCGAGTTCTAATTTTTGTCCTGATAAGACCAGCAATTGAAAATACCCGCTATGTAGCAGTCGATGTAGGTTTTATTGGTAATAATACGCAATATAGAATATTAAAATTGCCCGTCCGTCTTTTATAATTATTTAAACAAATGAAATCTTTTTTCAGCAATATGGAACTTTCTTTATTCTGCTTCTCAACATGAGTAATTAAAGCAATAGCATTCTCAAGTACTTTCTGCAGCCACGATTTCTTATACAAACTTCACTACTTAGACTTTCTTCATCTTCACTTTCATTAGTAATTTCATTAGTGATTTCCCCAGAGTCATAATTTAGAAGTACAGCTCTCACAAACTTTAAAAAAAAAAGCCAACACTTCAGATTTTATTGATAGGGCCACAAGTTTATAGAACATTATTTTTTTTAAATTAATATAGCATTAAATAAATATTAGTAAAATATATTTACACTGCAGATTCACGAAGTGTTTCATAAAATATTCAATGAATTAAGTTTTCAAAACATTAAAGTTGTACATAAATTTTTACAACTTATAGTCACTTCCCTGCAGTAACAAACTTTGCAACGCAAGTTAATATTTATTTGAACTTTTCAAAGCAATTGGATTATTTTTTTACAAAATAAAGGGTTTTTTAATATTCGGATAGTTGCAAAAAGGTATCCGGATAATCAAATAGTCAAAATATGGTCGAATAATCCGGATAATTCGATATCCGGATATCCGGATTAGGAACCCTATATATAATTCACAGTTCAAAATTAAAACTGGAACCGTACACGTTTACAGCAATTTCGTTTTGTTATTAATACAAACTATGATTCATATTTAAGTGTCTATAAACTTTTCTTAATAGCTTAATGTCCATAATTTCCAATAATATAGTTTCGTTACAAATATAAATTATTTTAAGCAGTAAGTTTAGTTATTTCATTCCTCAATAACACTCATGATACTTTTTCTTCTATTATTTGAACAAATGACGTAAATAGATTATATTTTATTACTTTAAATGTTTTTGATTTTCATTGTTCATGATTAATTTCATTGACGTTTTATGAATATATATCATTAATGAATACTAACTACATACCATTCGTTATGGGTAAGCTATTTATTTGATCGTTAAACTAACTAAAGATTAAATTATTATAGACCGAGAGCCAGCGACAGCCAGACCTTCGTTATTTTATAAAAGCTGAAAGTTTTCCTGCGCATGACCCACACATAGGTAGGAACGATCCTCAATTATGAAGTTTGGATCCTCGTGGCTTTGGCAGGTAGAAGGTAGCAAAGGTGCATAAAATGACTCCAAAGTTTCGTGAAAGTATAAAGTGTAATTTTTTTATATTTGCTTCAGGATAGTATTAGAAATCACGACGTCAATTGCCAGACACTTACTATAGTGGCAACCCCCTGCCAGACACCCTTTAACTTCAATAAATTGTAATTAAACTTTCGTCATAGTATAAAAGCTGAATTTTATATATGTTACTTGGGAAACTATCAGAAGATATTTTCTTAGCAGCCAGACAGTTTCGATACTGTTTACATCTTGCCAGACAAGTTGGAAGTGTTCCGTACTTCAAAAATGATAATTAAACTTACGTTAAAGTATAAAAGCTGAATTTTATATATGTTACTTGGGAAGCTATCAGAAGATATTTTCTTAGCAGCCAGACAGTTTCGATACTGTTTACATCTTGCCAGACAAGTTGGAAGTGTGCCGTACTTCAAAAATGGTAATTTAACTTACGTTAAAGTATAAAAGCTGAATTTCATATATGTTACTTGGGAAACTATCAGAAGATATTTTCTTAGCAGCCAGACAGTTTCGATTCTGTTTACATCTTGCCAGACAAGTTGATAGTGTGCCGTATGTACATACAAGCCGATGTAAAGAAGAAAGGTCTATTGCTATCTGTGTACACTGAGTTTAATAGAAAAGATAATATGTTTGTCTTTTGAAACGTCGATTAATTTTTTTAAACACGTTTTGGTTAAAAAAAAATTATTCATACTATGGTAGTTTTCTTATATATATTTTGTTTTCTAAGTCTATTGATTGTGTCATATAGAAAGAAACTAAGGCGTGCGCGGGTTTTAATTGCAGGAATCGGTCACTGGGCTATTTTGGCATAAAAACCGCGAAGTACTATTAAATTAGAGGGTACAATTTTGAAATGTTAGTGTAAATGCACTCTTTTTAGTTTTTTCAATACATATATATATACATACATACTGACGGAGAAGGCGATATGGAAAACAATCAGACCACGGACTGGAGTAGTAGGGACGAAGATATCAGCAACAACGATGAAGACTATTAAAATCATTAAATATTTTTTTAAATAATACATTTAATAAAACATATTTTTTTATTTTGTGTACGATGGCTATGCTATATGCATATAATAAAACTATTTTTTTTGGACTTCTGAACTCTAAAACAATTGTTTAAAATTTCGTGAATTAAATTAAATTTTAAAAACAAAGTTTATAAAGCTATAAAACAATATTTATTAAATTATTAGATTTACTTTTTATTGATTTATTAACATGAAAGTTATACTATTATAAACTATCTCACTCGCATCAGCTTCTATGTGTATTGCCTCGCGCTCGCAACAAGAGCACACTTTCAACTGGTCTGGCAAAATTTAAACAGTATCGAAACTGTCTGGCTGCTAAGAAAATATCTTCTGATAGTTTCCCAAGTAACATATATAAAATTCAGCTTTTATACTATGACGAAAGTTTGATTACAATTTATTGCACGCTTTCAACTTGTCTGGCAAGATGTAAACAGTATCGAAGCTGTCTGGCTGTTAAGAAAATATCTTCTGATAGCTTCCCAAATAACATATATAAAATTCAGCTTTTATGCTTTAACGTAAGTTAAATTACAATTTATTGCACACTTTCAACTGGTCTGGCAAGATGTAAACACTATCGAAACTGTCTGGCTGCTAAGAAAATATCTTCTGATAGTTTCCCAAGTAACATATACAAAATTCAGCTTTTATACTATGACGAAAGTTTAATTACAATTTATTGCACACTTTCAACTTGTCTGGCAAGATGTAAACAGTATCGAAACTGAATGGCTGTTAAGAAAATATCTTCTGATAGCTTCCCAAGTAACATATATAAAATTCAGCTTTTATACTTTAACGTAACTTTAATTACCATTTTTGAAGTACGGCACACTTTCAACTTGTCTGGCAAGATGTAAACACTATCGAAACTGTCTGGCTGCTAAGAAAATATCTTCTGATAGCTTCCCAAGTAACATATATAAAATTCAGCTTTTATACTATGACGAAAGTTTAATTACAATTTATTGCACACTTTCAACTTTTCTGGCAAGATGTAAACAGTATTGAAACTGTCTGGCTGTTAAGAAAATATCTTCTGCTAGCTTCCCAAGTAACATATATAAAATTCAGCTTTTATACTTTAACGTAAGTTTAATTATCATTTTTGAAGTACGGCACACTTTCAACTTGTCTGGCAAGATGTAAACAGTATCGAAACTGTCTGGCTGCTAAGAAAATATCTTCTGATAGCTTCCCAAGTAACATATATAAAATTCAGCTTTTATACTATGACGAAAGTTTAATTACAATTTATTGAAGTTAAAGGGTGTCTGGCAGGGGGTTGCCACTATAGTAAGTGTCTGGCAATAGACGTCGTGATTTCTAATACTTTCCTGAAGCAAATATAAAAAAATTACACTTTATGCTTTCACGAAACTTTGGAGTCATTTTATGCACCTTTGCTACCTTCTACCTGCCAAAGCCACGATGATCCAAACTTCATAGTTGAGGATCGTTCCTACCTATGTATGGGTCATGCGCAGGAAAACTTTCAGCTTTTATAAAATAACGAAGGTCTGGCTGTCGCTGGCTCTTAGTCTAGTATATTTTATGGTTTATTTTTTTTTTTTTTGTTGAATCGCAGTCTTGCAATTCTTGTGAGGAAAAAATAATGATTTGGATAAACTGAATAATTTCTGTGAGTATTTACCATTTCAGTTTAAAAGAATAAACACACAATAGTATGTTATTCAATTACCTTTATGTTTATGGTGTAAAATCGATCCAAAATATAAAAGTAAAAATTTATCATATACATAATTAAATTTTCATATATAATATCACGAGTCGTCAAATAATAGTCGATTATTTTTCATAATCATTATTACGAATGTCATTTGAGGTCCCGAGTGCGCGTAGCGCACGAGGGAAATTTTTGACCTCAAATGGCATGAGTGGTAATGTTGAAAAATAATCGACTAATAATTTGATGACGAGTTGTATTTAGCAGACAATTTAACGAACAGAAATAGTAACATTATTTCAAAGAACATAATCCTTTGTTGTCAAACAAAATTAAATATTATTTCTTCTTAGTAGGCGCATAAATGTTATAAATTTGTAATTTATTTTTGATAAATAAACATAAACATGCAATCATTTATGAATGAAAACGGACATTTTTACTATTTGCAAATTGCATTTTCACATAATTTTGTATGTGCATATTTGTTTTAAATTAATATATTAAGTAGGCGGAAAATATTCGAAAATATTCGCTGTTCCTTCCTAACAGAAAAAAATAATCGAAACAAATCGTTTTGATTTGCTAAAAAATAGTAAATGAAGCGTTTTGATTGGACCTTATTGAAACTTTATTTTTTGAGTTGAATTGTCACATAAAATCTTGGTAATTAACGTTAAGCAATTTGTTTTCTATACACAATCAGTCAATTTATTTTGACATATATTTCGTATATATGTATTCGTTTATAAAAGGAACGCAAATTTTTCTAATTCATTTCACATTCAAACTTTTGTTTTTAGTTTAATTTTCATAATTTTCTTTTCAGCTATAAAATTTAATGTCTTATACGCGAAATAGAGGTAAATACGTTAAAAATTTTAATGCTTGTAATAAAGAAATATATTTTGTTTTCAGGCATAGGAATTAAATGGGGTCAGGGTGGGAGAGAATTGATAGGAGTTCAAGTGGAAATATAAAATCTAATCAATTTCTATATTGGAATTTTAATAATTGAGAAGGGCAGCATGATCAAAGAATATGTCCCTAGCTGAACTAATGATAACGTAATTGTTGTTTTGTTCGTGCAAATTACTCTAAAAAAAATAGCTCTATATTTTTTTATTATATTTTTATTTTATTTATCCTATCATGAAATATTGCCCTATATCGTATTTAATATGTGATAGCATTTATTGTCAAGTTATTAATTCTTTAAAATATAAAAAATCTCCAGATTCACTTTAGCATTTGGTCGAACATCACTCAAGACCTAAACTGTTTCTTCAATATAAATCTACAGCCTTTTATTGAAAATTGATTTATTTACAAAACCTATAGTTCGACTACCTATCACTTTGTCCATAATCGCTGAAAAATCAGTTTCCTGTGATACAGATATACATTTTTTGTCGAAGTTTCATCAAAATTGATTCATAAATGAAGCCTGCATGTTCCCCTAACATAAAAACGAAATGAGAAAAGTCAACAGTATCATAGTGCACTTCCGCCACTTTATTTCTGTAGGTTGTAGTGTAGATAAGGACGTTGAAAAAATGCAACAAAAAATATTTTTAAGATTATCGATTATCAGGTAATGAAGTTATTAAAATTTTAAAAAACAAGTGCTTTGAAACCCACCCTCATTTTGTTGATATAACGCTCAAAAGCTAATAATTTTCTTGTCATACATTTATAGATAATTTATCAAAAATTCATCAAAAATTAATAACGCACAAAGTCTGTATACGCCTAACAATATCTCCAATTATGTGGTGGGCTTTCACTTTGTTGCCAAGTACCCTCAAATTTATCTTTCCTATAATGCTATAATAATTTAAGACCTTGCAGCAAAAGGGGGGCAGATCCAAATTTTACCCCATGCTCTTTTTTTCACCTGCAACTTGAACAAAAATTAGTGCTATATTTTTTGATGCATGACGAAGGCGAGGCAGATCGACGAAAAGCAAGCGCGCTATAACAAAATTTGAATTTTCCACCCTATTTCGTTTGGTGCAAAAAAAACTGCAAGTCCTGACCTGTCTCATTTTTGCCATAAATGAAGTGATTGCGGAATTTGTGACAAGTCACTACACGTTTTGAGCTTGTCCCAAAAAGACGTACGTTTTGTTAATAAATTAATCTTTTCATTAAATTAATTTTTTCCTTTTTTCTTATTATTCAAAAGTTTTAAACATTGGACTTGGCTCCCTTTTACTGCAAGGTCTTCAATTGAAGTCTTTTACTACTGTTTTATGAAAATCGTTTCACAACTTTGGGCTATAGTGGGGATAAATAAATAAAATATTCAATCAAAACTTTAACCGGAAGTGATAATGCAAAAGTTGGTAAACAGAATTATAGTGGAAGCATTACAAGAACCTTATATACCAAGTTTAAACAAAATTGTTTGGCAGGATTAGAAGTTATTAAACCTTTAACTAAACAGGATTTTCGGAGACAACCCCCTCCCCTTCCCATCTATTTTGTCAATATTTGAAACGAATCCATACCTTTCATTGTTAAAACCCGGACCATAAACCTAAGTTTTTTTCAAGATATCATGCATTTACCTCGCCACAACCACGCACACGTTATCTGTCAAATAATGCATTCCATAAAATGATTCGAAACTAGACATTTTCATTCGACACAATGTTTGCTCACGGAGCCGATACATAGCGTCATTTAAAGCTCCACCGAATCGTGCATCTACAACTTTGATTCACTTTGGTGAAAATGACATTTAACAAGCGTTAAAGCAAAGTTCAAATTAAGAAAAATGACCGAAATTGCATTTATGCTGTGTGTTAACTTTCTGTTAATAAATAAACGCTCATTACCGTGTTAGTCCCTGGGCCTTCACCTACATAATTTTGTGATTAAAACATATTTTATACTTCATGATGCGCCTGCCCTTGACGAGCCCGAAAACATTTGTTCTGCGATTTTTTTTTTCAAATCGGCCGCTTTTGCTTTCGGCAAGCTCCGAAAAATGCCGATTGCCCGGGATCTTGTAAATTTTTGTTGGGTTAGAAATTTGATTTAGAACACAAGTGTAACCTTGTCCGACAAAAATTTGTCTGCTATTGTCTAGTCCGACAACCCAAACATCCAAAATGTCAGTTGTCGGACTCGACAATAGCAAACACATTTTGGTCGGACAAGCTTACCCTCGTATTCTAAAACAAATTTCCAACCTCCACAGTCAAAAAAAATAAATGTGGTAGCAAATTTACAAGATCGCGGGCGATCGGTATTTTTCGGAGCTTGTCGAACGCAAAAGCGGCCGATTTGAGAAAAATCATAGAACAAATGTTTTCAGGCTCGTCAAGGACAGGCGCATCACGAAGTATAAAATATGTGGTAATCACAAAATTATGTAGATGAAGGCGCAGGGACTATGTGGTTTAGTAATTTTTGTGTGTGTTCTATCGATTGCATCAAAAACCACGGGCAATCCTGATTCCTGACTTATTTCAAAAATATTTTTTGACATCAAGTTTCTCTGCATCAATGAAAAATGTTATTGTAGTTGGACATATTATATTTTCAAAGACCAAAGAAACTTCAAACAACGTTTGTTGTTCTATGAAAATTCTGGCACCAGTTCTATGTTGGTATTTCCCCTCAACTAAAAAATGTAATGTCCCAGCTCACCTTAAAACGTTTGCAATTTCTGTTTACCTTCGTTGAATTCTTAGGTGGAGGCTTAAAAGTAATTTTTTTTATGCCGATTTTGACGAGAATTATAAACAAAAAAATTCATTTCAAATTTAATCATCGTCTTACAATTTGTCTGACATGGCCAAAATATCTGACTGTCTAACTGTCTAAGATATCAAATCATCGATTTTCGATCCTTCAAACATTTTGTTTTGAATGTTCTGACATTAGGAAAATTACAACCAAAATGAAGTTGGCTACAATCACATAATCGATGGTTATGGTGCAAATAAAAATCCAACAGTATGTCAGGAAGCAGAAACAAGGAAAAAAGTATTACCTTCACATGTAAATGCCTCCTTGATTTCTAAGTTACATCGTGGGTTCCTTTATGAGAAAAAAACATAGTAGATAATGGTTGGGCAGAAGTTGATAACGAGTTAGTTCACAAAGTGTTGTATGAGTAAGTGTATTTTTAACAGTTTCAAAGGTTCAACATCCTTTTCATTTTTTTAAATAGTTTTATTACTTTCATCCTTCTCTTATATGTATTTATAAAAAAATATATCTCTTTTTGTATTTGCCAATCTTATAAAATTAAATCAAAATATTTCACAAAATAGTACAATGGGATAATCAGCATTTTAACAACATTCATTTATAACATTTGAATTGGTTTTCAAAAAAAAAAAGATAAGCACAACAATGCACCATCTTAACCCTACGTTAATAACCTTTCTTTTTATAATATTTTTACACAATATAGTATGATTGTAAATCATTCATAACAAGTTTAATTATCTCAGGCCTCAAACAAAAAACTTTCAAATTTTCCACTCAAGTAATTAGTTTTTAAATTAATTTAAAGAAGAGAAACGGGTTAACTTTTTTACTAGATAATATTATTACGAGTCTACATAATCGTTATAATATACAAAACCAAATTGTATTCAACCTCAACTCACCCTACACAATATCTCTAAAACTTAAATCACTATCATCAACATGTGTTACAAATTTCCAAGAAAAAGGTCAACAAAAAATGTCAACGTTAAGTGGATTAATTGTAAACGAAACTATCCTGAACAAAAAACCATGAAAATAGAAGCAAAGTGATTTTTTAATTGTGAATAAAGTTTTAAGAGTTATTTAATAGAAATATTGTATATTTTCCAGTATAAGAAAGCGTGCAGAAGCTGTCTTATACTGGAAATTTAGAAAGTGAGTTAGGAAAATTTGGAAGAAGCTCTAAAAACACTGGACAATATCTTAGAAATATTTGAATTCACGGTTTTCAAAAACCATAAGATAACCATTTGTCGATAGAATTAATTTTTAATCTTTTCTACTTTCAGTGATCATCATGTGATTTTTTATCAAAAAAATTTTTGGTGGATTCTATTCAATTGTTAGTAACAGAGGGATTATATTCCTTTAAATTTATTTTCAATTCAGAGGAATTATTCTTGTTTTTCTTTTTATTTTCTTTAGTAAAATTTTTATTCTTTTTTATATCTTATCTGAAAGAAAATTAAAACGAATTGGTGCAATGAATTTTTAGTTTGCTTTTAACATTAAATATTTAAATTTCCTATATGTATATAGGAACTCGATTGAAAAACGAATGAATTAAATTTTCTTTTAGTTATTTATTTCATGAATTTTGGAGAACATCTTTTGAAATATAATAAAATTTAAATCAATAAACCAGAAAATTTGGGTTCCTCTTAAAAATATACAATTTCGAAATACAAATAAATTGATTTTAAAATTTAGTTTTTCTGCAAGGAAACTAGAAATTGTCACTTACGATACTTTTTAGTAATTTAATCTAGAACGTTTCATTTCTATTTAGTTATTATGAAAAAATCAGGTAGCATTAGTGCGTAATGAAATAACAAGCAATCCAACATTCCCATGACAACTGTTTTCATACATATAATAAATTTCAACAAATACAAAACTTGCACAAAAAACAAAAATTTTCAATTATAAAGGAGGAGCTGTATTGTACATATATACACAATTTCTCAGTTTCGTTTACTAAGATCTATGTAGATTATTTTTTTTATTGGAGGGCCTTGAGACTTGCAGTTCAGTTAGTACTGCGACCTGAAAGTCTATTGTGCTTACCCTGATTGTGTTATTAGTCAGGCGTCGTCTGTGCCGTTACAGGTTTTATGCTGTAATCTAAGTTGAGACTTTTAATAAAATTAATTAGCTGAATTGGAGTGACGTTTTGTGATAGTGGAAGTGTTAGTCTTCTATGACCAAGTTGGTTGTATCTGTGCCAAGAGAGTTCAGGACAGCAGCAGATAACGTGTTCCATCGTTTTCACGTCCGAGTAGCAGAATCTACACCTGTCGGAAACAACAAGGCCCATTTTGTTAAGATGGTGGTTTATAGGACCATGTCCAGTAACGCACCAAGTTAAAATTCTTAGAGACTCTCTGTTTAAGTCGATTGTTTTTAAGGGAGACACAGGGAGATTACCTAGAAACTTTTTGGAGTGTACTAGTCCCTCTCTGTTCTCCATAATTTAGCATTTTGTTCATTTTCCCATGTTTGGATTCTGCTTTTGAGCGAACTCTTGTCCATTCCGAAGCATGGTTCCTGTCCAACAAAATTTTTATTGGCACCTTGCTTTGCTAAAGCGTCGACAATAGCATTTCTTTGTATTCCTGTGTGGCTGGGTGCCCACACAAGTGTGACTCTATTTTGCAGGAGAGTTTTGGTAGATTTTGGTATCATTCCATACCAGTTTTGAATCAAAGCGCGTAAATTTTAGTTTTTATTTTGGTATTGTCTTTCAGCACATATATAGAAAAGTGCAACTGCTAATGGCAAAAATTTCGGCTTGAAATATGGTTGTTTTGGTGCCTAAGGTAACCGTTGTGGTGCTTAAGGAAACCGTTCATTTTGTTCTAGGACCAAACAGTCCTGCTCCCGTACCCACATTAGTTCGAGAACCATCTGTGTACCAGATGCTGGCAGTGACCGTATGTAGTTTTTAATACAATCTATGGCCAGCATCTTGACATCAAAGTGCCTGTCTAAATCTATTGTTTTTGGTATACAATCCGAAATATGTAGTTCAGCTTGTAATTCAGCAAGGATTTTAACGTGTCCGGTTAGATTGCGCGGCTTAAACTTTTCTGTGAGCTGCAGTCTATGAACGCTCAACACCGCTACAGGTTTTACATGTAGGTGCAATGGAGAAACCTTTAGAAGAATCTCCATTGCTGACGTTGGCGTGGTTTTGAAAGCATCTGTGGCACTAAGACACACAAGCCTTTGTATTTTTGTAAACATATTTTGAGCAGTTATTTGGCGTGTTTTAGGACATCAAACTAAAGCTGCATATGTTAGAATTGGTTTTATAATACTTTGGTGCAACCAAAGCATCATTTTTGGGCTAAGACCCCATGTTTTCCCAAACAGGTTTCTGCATGTGAAGAAAAGTTTGTTTGCCTTATCGGAGATATATTTCAAGTGTGAGTTCACACTTGCATATCATACTTTATCATCAAATAACAAAAAAGAAGCAAAAATAAGTTCATGGTAACAACCTACGAAAAAAATAGCAAAGAAATAAAAATCACATCATTTTAGACAAATTTTTTTAAAGTGGCCCCCACTACTTTGTTCAATACGGCTCAAAAACAAATCAACAACTCGTTCAAAATCAGCCACTTGTCACACATATATCTTTTGTCACGGATCTTTTGTCAAGGTTTCATAAAAATTAAATTTATGAGCGAATGTTGTATGCTCCCAACAAACATTAAAAATAGAGAAAAACTCACAATTATTTTTAAAATTATATTAAGAGCCAGAAAAACTGAACAAAAACGAGACAAAAAGTGATTGAGAACATTTTATTTGGAATACTTCCATACTGCCGTTTTCGACTTCGTGATAATTATTGTAATATGATTACTTGAACACATTTTTGCATGCAAACTAACGTAACGATCTTCGAGCGGCATAACTAAAAAAACGAAGCCCTAAATAACAGTTAACCATATAATCGGAAGATTATATGTGTAATCACGTCGCAGTCACCAATTGTTGATCATGTTACCTGTTTCATATTCTCAGTTTCACTCAAATAGATCATTAAAAGTCTTTATTGTAAATCGTTTGGATTAAATCTTTTTATTACAAAACGACCGCCCAAACACAATTATGAACTTGGAAAACTAACTTCGTGTGTGAAGTTTATTTTCACTTAGGGCCAGTTGTTTCATCTCCGATTAAATCAACGGTTTGGTTAAATCTCTGATAACCGGTGAAAAAATTAAAAACTAGTTGTTTCATGTAAAGTTAAGGTGATCTCTGATTAAATATTTAACTTAACCGTTACCGACCAAAAATGGCTAATCAACTATTTAACCATTGATTATCTGTCATTATAATATATCTGTCAAACTGTAATTTTTATCTCGGTGGCTTTGTGAGATAAATAATTGTGCGCGAATTTTATTAAATAAATAAATTCAAAATGTTTGATTCAATATATAATATTAGTTGTTCTGATTCTTCTGACGATGAAGAAATAATTAACTATGTGACATCAAGGAAAAAGAAAACCTTCCGATCAAGAGAAGATTTTTTTAGTTGGGATGATATAGATTTCGAAGCCAGGTTTCGGATGTCAAAAGAAACAATTTTTTGGCTTACAGAACTAATTAAACCAAAGATAAAAACTATATCAACAAAGTAAGTTCTATATTTAAAGAATACATTCATACTTTTAATTAAATTAAATGATAAATTTTCTTAGAAATCGAGCTGTTAGTCCACTGGATTAAGTATTGTTAACAATGCGCTTTTTTGCAACTGGAACAATACAGCAATGTACAGGAGATTTATATGGGCTACACAAATCTACTGTATGTAGAATCACAAAGAAGGTAACAAGAGCTATTGCCCAACTACGTCCATTCCCAGGTAACAATTTCGCCTAAATTTTTTAAATTATTCCAACTTAACTTGAGAAAGCATCGTGTAAGACCATATTATTCAAGCTTTACCTAAAAAAAACTTGTAAAAGACTAGATTCACTAAGTTTCTTATATAATTCCTTAAGTAAAGCTTAATTCAATAATAAATATTTAGGGCATATTCAAGCAAATGTTACTCAAGTATAATACCTTTTATAAGGTTTTATTCACATATAACTTATAAGGTAGTATTCAAGATGTTTTTACTCAAGAATTCTATCCCTTATATAAACCTTTATTAAAGTACAACTTTTAGGAAGAATCCAAGAAGATTCTTACCCAAGGATAGTTCCTTGAATACGACTTTATTTATGTATATTAATTTTAGTAGTATTCAAGAAAATTGTTACTCAAGTAATATTTCTTATATACGGCTGTCTTCAATGAATATTAAAAGATTTACAGCAAATCGATCTGTCAATATTTTTGACAGTTCGTTGTTTAATTCGCGATTGTATGTTTTTTTATTAAATCACTTATCGATGTGTTTAAAAAGTTAACAAACCTTTAAGAACTTTAACAAACTATTATTGATTAAAACAAAAGATTATTTCAAAATAGTATAGATATTTTCATCAATGAAAATTTGCAATTGCCATTATTCCGCAACCATTTAATCAAACGTTTCTGATGATGGTTTATATAATGATTTGAGTTGGTCAACAAATAAATAAACTGATGATAATTTGTCATACAATTCCTTTTTGTATTAAATGCATGTAATCGCCATATGGAGCGCAATTTGCTTGGGAAAAAATTATATCAAAACTTGCAACAGATTGCAACTGACTTATGGAAAATATAACGTAGAACGTTTTTTTAATATTATCATTTAACATTTATTTATTAACCAGCCAAATTGTGCAACTGAACGTAATGCCAACCACAGCATACTATACCCCTTACGAAGCTTGAGTAATACTTTTATTCTGTATTGAGTAACGTTTTATTCCTGTCGTGGAAATTGATTTAATGAACGAGTGCGTAAGGGTAAACGATGAGGAAGTCGTTATAGGGCCTGTGTTCGATTCCTGCCAGGCACGTTTTTATTTATGAATTTTATTTTTCCTTTTTTTTTATTTTATTTGTATTTTTTAATCATTTTTAATCGTACAATTGAATGAAAACACATGCGTAGATATCGTATATGAATACGCAAAATTATTTTCATTTCGAGATTGTCCTCAATCATAACCAATATTATTTTTAACAAAAACCCATATATTCTCATTTTAGGAAACCATTAGTATACTTTTATTTGCATTCCTAATCACAATGTTTGAATAAAAATTAATTCATAGTCGTGGTAGTGGTCCGAAACTTGAAATGTGTACAAATAATTTGTTAAACAATAGTGATTAAGTTTCAATTTTCTTTATGACAGCTGCTAAATAGAGAAGTGGATAGCGTACGGTCCTGGTGAATCAAAGGTTATGAGTTCGATCCCCGCTACAGGCGTTTGTAAAGATGCGAAATGTGTAAAATGAATTGTAATTTCTGATAAAATATTAACTCAATAGCAGCAATATACAAAAAAAGGGAGTTTAATGCGCCAATTAACCAAAATAACTAAAGGAAAGAATCACAAATTTTTTTTCAGTGGCATCGCTTCTTGAATAGGCACTGAGTAATTCTCTTGAGTAAAGATTTACTCAAGCACTTTATTCAAGTAACATTTTGACAGTATTTGAATAAGCCTTGAATAACAACTTTTGCACAACTTTATTCAAACACTTATATAAAACATGTATAAAGCATTATATATGTCTTCTTGAATAAAGAATATTTTTTCATACGCCTTTTCTCCTTGATTAGAGCTTGTATAAAACTTTTCTCATGCATAGTTCAAGAATTTTAAATTTCCCCTTCCATTTTAAATTCCTCTTTTAAAGCTTTACTCAATGATTACCTAGGTTAAATTGTTACCTGGGATTATTCATTAAAATGCCAGATACAGAAGAAAAACAACAAAAATGCTCATATGATTTTTTAAAATGGCCCGATTTCCGAACGTGATTGGTGCAATTGATTGTACTCATGTTCCAATAATATCGCCAGGTATAAAAGAATTTTTAGTAGCCAATTACAAATTAAAGATTGTTTTTATTTCTATAGGTGGGGAAAATGCTGAGTTTTATAGGAATCGCAAAGATATATTCTCTGTTAACGTTCAAGCCGTTGTAAATGCAAACATGTCATTTATGGATGTTGTAGCTAGATGGCCAGGTTCTAGCCACGATAGCACTATATTTAATAATAGTCGATTAAAATGCTAAAATGTTAAAATTAAAATGTAAAATGTTAAATGTTAAAATTAAACGCTAATTCTATAACAAAAATCGAATTTGTAATGGCAGTTTTATCACTTGTTGTAACAATAAAATAAAATTTAAATTTCAAGCTATTTTGTTTTTAATTTCACGCCATCTTTTATTGTACACTTTAAATAAAATGTCATTTTATGTTCTAAAAAATTAATCGCTGATTAATTTGAACCATTGTCAATTTTTGGATGAAACAACCGATTTCATTTTTAACCAGTGATTAAATTTAATCATTGATTAAACTAACTTCTGATTAAGAAAAAATAACCGTAGATGAAACAACCGGCCCTTAGATGTGCGAATTGAATGCAAAATTAAAATGTGAACGTAAACTGAGAAAATTGGATTATATTTGACAACTATTATTGGGGTTTGATGAAAAAAATCTGTAATACTTTGCCATTGGAACAACAACTTAAGTTTATAAACACGGTTCTGAAACTTGACAACGAAACAATTATGGGGAGAATCTAACCCCTTAGATTATCATCAATCGGGCTTGAACTAAGTTTGTGCAGTAAGGTTATCTAGGGTAATTATGTAGCCCACGATCTTACTGCAGAGAATAGGTTCAAAACAAATCTGAAATTATTAAATGGAAGAATACATTTGCTACAAATATAGCATTTAAATTAGTGTATTTTATTTGTGTTGTTTTATTTTAAGTCGATTCCCTACCAACTAGTGCTAGAATTCAACAAATTTCAATAGTTAGTCCAACATATGGTCTTTAACACATAAGGAAACCTTTCTGCTTTATTGTGTGTCTACTTAAAATAAATCAATGAATAAAGAAAATTCAATGAACCATTATAAAAAATTTATAATTCCAAATTTGATTAAAAATCACGAAATCTCCTCTAAAATATGTAAAATATGTTTGAAAAAAATAAGTTTCTCGCAAATCTTTACAATTTTGAATCAGCTCCTTGCCATACATATATGCATCTTTGTCAAAGTGCTATCAAATTTAATTCACAAACGAATATTGTATGCTCCCAACAAACGTAAAAACATAGTAAAAAATCGCCTGTTGTATTGTTCACCCTTAACCCTTTTTCCAATGTACCACAAAATATAGGCTATAGTAGGGATGAACACCGCACAAAAATTAAAACAAAATCCATTACACGCGGATCATATATTAATTATTTATCAAGATTCTATGCTTTTCGTCAACTGCCCTTCCACCAAAACAACCACCTACAAGCCCCCCCCCCCCCCTCCCCCCCAACTGAAATATATGTTTTTCGATTATTTAGATTTTGGGTGGTCCAAGACAAAAGACAAAATATTGGGTAAGGGTAAGATTTTTTTTGATTGTATTACTTCACACAATTTTTAATTGGGGTATAGGGTAATAAATGAATGAAAAATGCAAAATTCATTTCTAGTTTGGTTTTCAAAAAAAATGCAAAGTAATACCTCCTCGTGTCAATTTAAAATAATAGAGCCGCTTATGTTTTAACCTCCTTAACCTTAATGAGATATTACTATCATTTTGTGCTCGTTACACAACATACTATCATATGAAATCAATAAATATAACTTTCATGTGACATCCGAAAATGAATTCATTGCATTTTTTTCATTTTTCAAACGTATAGGCATCAAAATAAAAATGTAAAAGAAAATGATCAGAAATTCAATTTTCAAATAAATTCTAGTATATATACACGATTCAATTTCTACGGAAAATTGTCAACAATTTTCACATTTTTTGCTCATTTTCGTTACATCTTTTATTAAAGATATTGATAGAGATAGAAATTGTAAAATAAAAGGAACGATTTTCTGTTTAATATTTTCTTGTTTATAGATACGGGTAATATTGGAATTTACATTGTTTTTGTATTGTATGGTGGTTGGTAGTGCTTTTTAGTAAAAATATCTTTGGAAAAAATGTTTTTATGATTTTCATGCTTTTATATTAAAACAAATTTAAACATTTATAGCAAGCAAAAAAGAAAACAGAATCTAATAGATATTTTGTTAAGGAAATTAAAGTCACAACCAGCTGGGTAAATGAGAGTAATTTCAAATAACAATTTCAAAAAATTACAACTTTCTAAACTTGATCAATGATCAATCAAATGCTGGCTTTTTAAATAATAAATAACAAAACTTTCTTGGGAGTCCCAAATATATTGTCTAAAAATTTAGTTAATATAAAGGATTTATCTAATTCAACTTTTAAATGGGCCAGAGACAAAAATTTGTTTCTATTACAACATCGCGTCGATGATTGGTAATGGTATTCATAGCTAATTATAAAAAACTCTTACAGTTATATTAAGAAACATAACGACAGCATCACCCACATGAGATCAAAGCGATGAGAACATGATAATGAAACAAAGCAGAACTTTTAAATTGGATATTTTTTTTTCAAAACTCTAAGGCTATATTTACCTAATTCTAAATAAACAACGACTTTTAGGAACTTTGATAACTATTAACTTATCTTTAAAAAGCTTTATTGGTTTAAAATCAACCCAAAAACTTCTTATTTATTATCTATACATATACCAACAAAATAAGTAGCAAGTAGCAACCGAGAGAAACTTTAAATCCTTTAAAACAAAAAGTTTCACACCTTTTAAGGGTTACAAGGAAACCCAAGATTACCTGGAAAAAACAAAATTTGGCTGTCACACTGTTTTTTCTAATTTTTCTCTCTTGCAACCTTTTTTTAATCCATCTTCTCCTACTTTTTTCTTGGAAACACGTAAGTAAACTTTGGTTTGCATAATTTAAAAATTTAGTTAAATAAAAGGGGTACACTAAAGTTACAAAATCCATGTTGTCTACAAAATACGTGCATGAAATATTGATCCATTATTTAATTAACGTACCAGTACCACCGCATGCAATATCAATGAATTTTTTATATTTATTCTATTTATTTCAATTTAAAGACAAATTATGTAAATTTAATTATTTATGAAAATTATATTAAAAGTTTATGACCGTTGTGTTATTAACTGACCTCTATCAAATGTCTACAACTGTCACAAAGATATATCTGCATATTTCTTTATTTGCTTGAATTGACTACATATTTTTTTATTTTATATTTATTTATTTTCCGAACGAAAAATTTGTCTTTGATATACAAAAAAAAATCAAGTAAAATTAATAAATTATTCATTCAATTGTTTACGAAAGCAATTTATATTTTTGGATTGTTATTCTTTCGTATATATTTAAAAAAAAACTTTTATTGATTTTATTGTTAGAAGCTTTTTGAATCATATCTTTATGAAATGAAAACAACCCCAAAAAAATGCCGTCAGCAAAATCTTGGAGACATTTAAGAAATCGTTCTATGAAAATGGGAGTTGAATAAGCAATGAAGATAATGCTATCCTTTTTCTGACCTTACCGCTTTTTGATTTTGGCCCACAAGTGTTTATAATCGAGTTTTTATTTGAAAAAATATTTCAACGGTACAGTTTCAACAAAATTGGTGCTTAATTATAGACACAGGACTAAAAACCATTACACACTGGCAGAGATATGCCGAAAGTTGGTAATATAAACAGTTCTTCGTTTTAATGTTAAATAAAAAAAAGTGACAAACCAGAAGTGAAATTCAGAAAAGTTAGCAGCAAATCAAAATAGGATTCATAAAAAATATTCAATAAAGTTGATATGTTAGGGACCTGAAACTAACCACTTTGTGTGGGTTATTCTAGAGCCCACTTGGGTTTCTCAATCGGTGGTCCGCGGACCATTAACGGTTTAGTCCGTCCAAAATTAATAATAATTTCTTTATATTTATTACTTTTATATTTGTTACCAGAGTTTCGCATTTTTTACTCCTCGCAATAGCATTCACAAATTAAAGTTTTTATATGTTTAATATCGTTCTTACTAGTGATCAGAGTAAAATTTTTCATTTTTATTTTCTTCCACTCCATTTGCACAAAAAGAAAACAACTACTTTTTCATAATACTTTTTATTTATTTAAAAAAAACTTGCGTAGTTAGTCAAAACATTCAGAAGTTCTTTCAGTAGCATCAAAAAATACAACATTCCCATATACAGAAATGAAAATAAAAAAGTCGGACAAGTGCAAATAAAATTCGCTCGCCAAGGTTTCCGTGAATGTAAAAGAACACAATATTTAAAATAAATGACATAAAGTTATGTTGTAAGTATATCGCCAGACTATGGACGAATAACAGAATAAACATACACATACACTTAAAATAGCACTTTTTTTATCAATAACTAAAAAACTGTACATCGCAGAATTCTAAAAAATATTGCAATGTTTTTTAAATTTTGTGTTCTTTCAAATGATATCCCACTTGTTTGGTTCCAAAAAAGTTTTTTTTTTACCCTCCCCACACCCATCCCCTAAACACACAGAAATATAATTATTGGAGAGTTCGCTATAATTTTCGTTCAAAATATAGCAAACTTCCTGTCTCTATGAATTTTTTCAAATTTTTCTGTCAATCAGTGTCGCAACGTAGGGTGGGGGGGGACGGTCTGGAATTTGCACATTTTTTAGAATAACTCACAAACTGTGTGCCGGAAAATTCTAAAAAAATTGCAATGTTTTGGAAATTTAGTGCTCTTTCAAATGATATCCCACTCGCTTGGGTCAAAAAAAATTTTTTTTTTACCCTCCTTACCCCATCCCCTAAACATACAGAAATATAATTATTTGAGAGTTCGCTTTAATTTTCGTTCAAAATATAGCAAACTTCCTGTCTCTATGAATTTTTTCAATTTTTTCTGTCAATCAGTGTGGAAACGTAGGGAGGGGGGGGGGGCGGTTCGGAATTTGCACAATTTTTAGAATAACTCAAAAACTGTGTACCCCAAAATTCTAAAAAAAATTGCAAAGTTTTTGAAATTTGGAGCTCTTTCAAATGACATCCCACTCGCTTGGGTCAAAAAAGTTTTTTTTTCACCCTTCCCCACCCCAATCCCTTAAAACCAAAAAAATATAATTACTTGAGAGTTCGCTATATTTTTCGTTCAGATTTTATCAAACGTCCTGTCTTTGTGAATTTTTTCAAATTTTCTGTTAATTAGGCTCGAAATGCAAGGGGGAGACCAACTTTTTGTGTCACTTCATTGATAATAATTCAAAAACTATTCATTGCAAAATTCTAAAAAAAATATTTCTAATATCAAGTGCTCTTTCAAATGACACCCCACATGACCTGGTTTTAAATAATGTTTTTACCCCTTAACATTCCCACCCCTTTAATAAATATAGTTATGAGTATCTGCCACTTTTCTATATTTTTCATTAAAAACCTAATCAATTTTCTATCATTCCAAATATATTTCAAGATTTTTGATGAAGTAGGATCGGTGTTAATCGAGGGCAATAAAACATCCAGAAAACGTCATTTTTCAAAATTATACAAAAAATGGTGAGGTGTAAAATTCCAAAATACATTTTTAAATAATGCTGAAATGAAGCCCTTTCATATGATACCCTATTCGTCTCGATAAAAAAAATGTATGTTTCCAAAGGTTTTACATCGTACCTCTTTAAAACAAACGAACACAACTTTATTTATTTTTTAACCCACTATCTTGTGTGGATAGGTTAGTTTTATAAGCACCTCAAATTTTAAGTTCATCGGATTAAAGGTTCACGAGATAATCAAAATAAAACTTTTCTTTCGAATACTCTTAAAATTTAAGTTTTGCTTCAAATTTGATGCTTTCGTATTAAAAATAAAAATAAATTACTTTTCTAAATGTTTTCCAATCGAAATAACAGAGCGTTAGATTACTATTTTACAAAAGAAAAAAGAAACTTAATTTTTTCGAGAATACTTTTTAATCCAAGCATTTTTGGTTTGTTCGTAAATTTATATAAAAAATATGGAGAGGCTGAAATCTCACAGCTCTGAGATATCAAGACTTCGGTCTTGGTTAAGGATTTTGATATAGTTTTCGGCAAAAAACTTTCATGAGGACATCGTTTTTAGTTTTGTGCAGCGATGTATATCAAACATAAATCTTTGTTAAAGTACAAGTATTTTCTTATCTCTGTTTAGAAATGTATTACAAAACTAACACGAAACATCAATACGTGCCGGAAAACTATAACAGATCATAAATTAACAAAATTTTGTGAAACGATGATGCACTCAGCAAACTACTCAAAACCTCTCCATTTAGCGTTTTTAGAAAATATTACAAAATCACAAATTCATATTTCTTTCAAAATTCCAAAAATATTGTAAAAGTTAAATAAAATGAAACTTTTTTCAAAATTCTAAAAATTATTACAAAATCAAAGATTAAATTTTTTTTCAAAAATTCCAAAAATATTGCAAAAATTATAACAAAATCAAAAATTGAAACTTTTCAAAACTCCAAAAATTAGAATAAAATTAAATATTTAAACTTTTTCTAAATTCCAATAATATTCCAAATATTCTTCAAAATTCAAACTTTTTCCAAAACTCTAAAAATATTGCAAAAATTATTACAAAATTAAAACTTGAAAGTTTTTTCAAAATTCCAAAAATTATAATAAAATCAAAAATTTAAAATTTCTAGAAATTCTAAGAATATTTCTAAAATTTTTACAAAATCAAAAATTGAAACTTTTTTCAAACTTCTAAATATTAATATAAAATTTATAAATTCTATTTCTTTTTTCAAAATTCTAAAAATATTGCAAAAATTATAACAAAATCAAGAATTGAAACTTTTTTCAAGATTCCATAAATATTCCAAAAATTATAATATAATCAAATATTTAAACTTTTTCTAAATACCAATAATATTCCAAAAATTTTAAGAATTTTTAAAATTTAATAAAATTTTATTATCACTATCGAGTGTTATGGCATTATAAGTTTGTCAAAAAAATGTTGTCACGTGTGTCAAAAGAAAAACGTTTATTTATTTTTTAGCCAATTTTTTGGAAAAAAAAATGTAGCTGCTTTTATGATGTAAATGGAATTGAAAATGAAATTGGAAAGGTTTGTATTTGTATTTTTGATTTTGTAATAATTTTTGTAATATTTTTAGAATTTTGGAAAAAGTTTTAATTTTTGTTGTTGTTATAAATTTGGCAATATTTTTAGAATTTTGAAAAATGTTTAATTTTTGATTTTATTATAATTTTTGGAATTTTGAAAAAATTTTCAATTTTTGATTTTGTAATAATTTTTGCAATATTTTTAGAATTTTGGAAAAAGTTTGAATTTTTAAGAATTCTTGAGTTATTACTGGAATTTAGAAAAAGTTTAAATATTTGATTTCATTCTAATTTTTGGAATATTTTTGGAATTTTGAAAAAGGTTTCAATTTTTGATTTTGTTATAATTTTTGTGCAATATTTTTAGAATTTTGAAAAAAATAGAATTTTTGAATTTAATATATACATATATATATATATATATATATATATATATATATATATATATATATATATATATATATATATATATATATATATATATATATATATATATATATATATATATATATATATATATATATATATATATATATATATATATATATATATATATATATATATATATATATATATATATATATATATATATATATATATATATATATATACAGGGTGAGTTTTTTAAAAAATGCCAGGCTTTTATCTCGAGAACCATGCTAGATGGGACAAAATAACCCAAGGTGATATTTGTTAAGCGTCGAGGGGGACGTCCAATGGTAATATTGAATGACCTTGAAACTCATAAGTATTGGAGATATATGCCAAAATAGGTTTTTTTTAAATTAGAACCTATACATTTAATATTTTTTTTTAATTAAGTAAATCAAACTACACACTTTTTGCCTACAAAATTTTTTTGTAAAGTGTACGATTTCGTAGATATGACGAAAATTGATTTGCACTAAAGCAAACGTGTCTTCGCTAAGTTCTTCAGAAAAAAAATAAAATTTCGATAAATTAAAAAAAAACAATGAAAATCATTCATTAATTTAAATATTATTGCATCGTGGTCTACTGCGTGAAATTGATTTTCGTTGTTTTTTTTTGATTTATTGAAATTTTATTTGTTTTCTGAAGAACTTAGCGAAGACACGTTTGCTTTAGTGCAAATCAATTTTCATCATATCTACAAAATCGTACACTTTACAAAAAAATTTTGTAGGCAAAAAGTGTGTAGTTTGATTTATTTAATTAAAAAAAAATATTAAATGTATAGGTTCTAATTTAAAAAAAACCTATTTTGGCATATATCTCCAATACTTATGAGTTTCAAGGTCATTCAATATTACCATTGGACGTCCCCCTCGACGCTTAACAAATATCACCTTGGTTTATTTTGTCCCATCTAGCATGGTTCTCGAGATAAAAGCCTGGCATTTTTTAAAAAACTCACCCTGTATATATATATATATATATATATATATATATATATATATATATATATATATATATATATATATATATATATATATATATAGAATTTTGAAAAAAGTTTCATTTTTTGATTTTGTAAGAATTTTTGGAATATTTTTAGAATTTTGAAAAATTTTAAATTTTTGATTTTATTATAATTTTTGGAATTTTGAAAAAAGTTTTAACTTTTGATTTTGTAATAATTTTTGCATTATTTTTAGAATTTTGGAAAAGTTTGAATTCTTAAGAATATTTGGAATATTATCGGAATTTAGAAAAAGTTTAAATATTTGATTTCATTCTAATTTTTGGAATATTTTTGGAATTTTGAAAAAGTTTGATTTTATTTAATTTAACAATATTTTTGGAATTTTGATTATAATTTTCCGGCAACGTATTGATGTTTCGTGTTAGTTTTGTAATAAATTTTTAAACAGAGATAAAAAATACTTGTACTTTAACAAAGTTTGATATACATCGCTGCCCAAAACTAAAAACCATGTGAAAGTTTTTTGCCGAAAACTATATCAAAATCCTTAACCCAGACCGAATTCTTGATATCTCAGAGCTGTGAGATTTCAGCCCCTCCATATTTTTGGAATTACTTTCCATTTTAGAGAATCGGATATTTGTTTATATTATAAACTAACGTTTTGGAGGTTGAAAGCAATACGATAGAACAAATAAAAATAATAAACAAAACGGGTTTAATAAATTAATATAGAAATTTAAAAAAATAAATTGGTTTCTGAAATAAATGGAAATTAGGAAAAAAATTTTATTTTATTTTGCCCTCAAAAAGTTTTTGTCTTCCAAAATGAAGCCGGCCTCAACAAACTAAATTTTATTGTCTTATTTTTCGTCCTTAAGTATTTAAATTTTATTTTAAAAATAAGTTTTTGTGCGTGGTAGATTTTATTTTGTTTTATTTTATTTCGCTCAAAAGAAAAGAGGAATACAATCTATTTTTTTTCAAACAGTTATACGTTATCCATATTGTTGTTTATTTTGATTAGTTTTTGTCCTGTGTCGTTGTTTAATAAGAACGATTTTAGAAATTTATGACTGATTGAGGCATAATTTTAGATATTGATTTAATGTTTTAGTAATTTATTATTTTTACAAAATTTATTAATGAACAATTTTTAATCTTTTGTTGATGAATTTGATTATGAAATTAAAAAATTTATATATTGTCATTATTTACTGACCGAATTTACTTAAAATAAAAATATAAAAATGCAATTCGATAAATTTGTTTTTCGATTATTATTTTTATTAATTAATTCATTTTTAATATATTTCATATCTCTCTATTCATAAACGTTTCAATTCATACACGATAGTCGTTTTCTTTTTTTTAAACCGTCAAAAAACATAATCCGCGGGAGATTTGACTGAAGTAACAGAATTATCTTATGCAAATGAAAACTCTATGCAATTGTGGAATGTTGTTTTTCCAATAAACTCAGTTATTTTTTAGTAATTTACTTATTTTTTTACATATCTTAAGCAAAACAATCCAAAAGAAAACAAAAACAGAAAACTTATTATAAAAAAAATCACTCAGAGGATTATATTTATTTTTTTAAATAATTATCTCCCAACAAAATCTTTTCTTGTAATTTTTTATTTTGCTCACAAAAAGGTTTTTCGTAAATTCTTTTATTTTATCTTAAGAGCAAGGGCGAAACACAAAAAAATAAAAATAAAGGCCGCATGGTTTCATTTTTAAACTGATCACTGCTTTCGAGTGTAGGTATAGTATAGCTCTAAAGAAAAGGTCCGCAATAGAATCTTTAAATATTTATTGGTCCGTAGCATTAAATCAGTTGAGAAACACTGGCCTAGAGTATTTACTAAAGTTTTATAGGAATCACAAGTGGATCCACACGCCTATCAAAATGTAATGATTGTATTTTATAAATCAAAGTACATACTAATAAAGAAAGATAGTTCAAGCTGACAAGCAAAATTTGTTGAAACAAAATAAGCAAAACTGAATTCATATACCAACAAAATGGATCATGTCCGAAAATTAGACTTCACCTAGCCAATTATGTTTTATGGTCATTAACAGATGTAACCCGTGAGCCACAAAAATAATTAAGGTTTGTGCTCCAATAAATAAATTTGAACCACTGTCTCATACTGACTTTGAAAGATTTAATTTAGTTAATCTTACCCATAGCTGTTTATGGTGATTAAAGAAAGTTTCAATAACGCTAGCTACTAAAAATCATGTTTGGAATAGTAGATTCTTGTATAAGTTTAGAAAAGTGGCAATTTTTTACGAGGATGAAGTTGCACGGAACGAGCAAAGCGAGTGGAGTGCATCATCCGAGTGAAGAATTGCCACCATCCTATTCGAATACAAGATGCTATTTTATCCACAACTGCAAAATATTTCCAATAATTTCCAGTTTGCCTACTAAAGTTTTTATCACCATAATGAAATACACCATAGACAGCATAGAAAAACAAAACAACTGACATCATACAAAAAAGAAAATAAAGAATGAGAACAATATATAAAATATAAAATAAAAATTTAACGGAAAATTCTAAATTTTTTATTTTATATTTTATATATGTATTGTTCTCGTTTTAAACTTTTGATATCACTATACTAACAATGTTAAGATTTGATTTTGATATATTTAATAAACTATAGAACTGTTGTAGAATGTAACGATCGCATTACACTCTACAACAAGTGAGAGAATGTATAACATTACAATGGAAGACATATACATGGAAAGCATATCGCTACGTTGGAAGAATACCGGCACAACTCAAAAATTATGAATATTGACTTCTCTGCATAAAATGCATTAAATGATTGACTTTTCTGCACAAAATGATCGTAATATCGTCAAAATTTTATGTGGTAAAGTGTCACAATTTAACCTCACTCGCTTTTTCTGTGCTTAATAGTTATATTACAATTTAATTAAAATTTTTGATTTTCATTTTCTTAAAATTTCTATTTTGAGTTGTGCCGCTATTTTTCCAACGTAGCGATATATTATATAGCAGTCGGGGATAAAATATATTATAAATTACTGTAGCTTCAACTGTTGTTGGTTCATTAATCAAAAGCCCAGATTGGCTAGGTTGTTTTTCTGTTCATCAATTTTTTCTGTCGATAGAATTGACGTCATCATACAGAATTTATGTCGATAGAATGCCGACCCCTCTTTTGCGTGGCATAATTTTTCTGTCGTCAGAAATCCTGTCGATAATGTCTGATTAGATTTTTTGAAATGGTACAAGTTGGTTTTAATTGCAGCAGAAAATTTTAATATTATTAAGGATTAATGCTCATTCATAATATAAAATTGGTTCCATTTCAAACTAAAATTTAATCAACCATATCAATTATTTTGCCATATCAATATAATCAGATGCAAGAGATTTGTTTGTAAGAATTCATATAACCAAATAACCTGTTTAGGTGCAACGATTACTATTATGTTGATTTATTCGTATTCATATTCAACGTTTGCCGGTACCATTGGTTCAACGATTACTATTATATTTATTTGTTATTGATATTCAACATTCGTCGATAACATTGGCGTAATAATTTCTTGATTTGATTGATTTATTATTAGTATTCAACAATCACTTATACTATTTTGATTTGTTATTCATATTCAACAATCGCCGATACAATTGACGCAAAGATTTCTATTATATTATTGATTTATTATTGTTCATATTCAATAATCGCATGTTCTATTGGCGCAGCCATTAGCTGTTGTTTTGATATAGCATTATTCATATTCAAAATTTGCCGGTACCATTGGAACATCAATTTATGTTATATTATATTATTGTTATTGCTCAAAAATCGCCTGTATATTGGCACAATGACTTTTTTTATATTATATATTATTGCATTATCGATAGTGTTCAACAATCGCCAGTACCAATGGTGCAACGATTACTGGATTTATTAGATTAATTACTATATGTTATTCACTATGCTTGGCTAGTGTAGTGGAAGCATTAAGAATTACATAAAATTCAAATAATGTTGGTGAAACATTTTAATTTTTAAATGTAATAATTATACTTGATGTGGTGTGGTTAATAGTCTTGGTTCCTTCGACTTCAGTGGTTGTTAGAGTCCCTGTTCTTTGCTCATTTCAATCCGTCGTTTTGTGAAACTTTTGCGTACAATTCAGCATTTTTGATAGGTTGGGGAAGGCATAATCGAACTCACAGACTGCAGCCAGTCAGAAATTTAAATCTTAAGGCACGCAATTTCTCAATTATTCCTGATAGCGATTCCATTATCATGAACGTACAGTCTTTATTAAATGTCTAACTTTTAATAGTCCAGTAACTTTGTCGCCTGAGAGTATGGGGTAGTATGCATCAAATCCGGTAGTTCTGATTTGTTGCACACTTGTTTATGATGTTGGCCTAATGAATAATCCAAGTTTGTGACCTGAGCGCGGAACGCAACTTTGTCAAAAATCGGAAAAACCGCGAAAAATCGTTATTTTTTCAAATTTTGGCGATTATAACCCTAAAGGACTATATGTTTTCCTTTATACTTTCTTATGACGTTTTTAAAGTAGACTAAATTTGCTACAATATGATACTAGAACTGTCTCTGTAGACCCAATAGTTTCCGAGATTTAGCCTCAAAAATCTAAAAAATCGTTATTTTTTCAAATTTTGGCGATTATGGCCCAAAAGAACTAGTTTTTGAAAAAAACTTTCTTAGGACGTTTTTAAGGTAGACTGAATTTGCTATAATATGATACTAGAATTGTCTCTGTAAACCCAATAGTTTCCGAGATTCAGCCTTTCAAAGTTTATCATTTTTTAAACTTCGCAATATTTTGCAATATTTTAGACATCACTCGAAAATTCATTCAGAACGACAGAATTGCAAAAACTTGCGAAGTTCGAAAAAAATGATAGACTTTGAAAGGCTTAACCTCGGAAACTATTGGGTCTACAGAGACAGTTCTAATATCATATTGTAGCAAATTTAGTCTACTTTAAAAACGTTCTAAGAACGTATAAAGAAAAACCTAGTCCTTTAGGGTTATAATCGCCAAAATTTGAAAAAATAACAATTTTTTCGCGGTTTTTTCGATTTTTGACAAAGTTGCGTTCGGCGCTCGAGGTCACAAACTTGGATTATTCATTAGGCCAACATCATAAACAAATCTGCAAAAAGTCAGAACTACCGGATTTGACGCATACTGTGATGTATAAAGTTACTGGACTATAATGAAAAAATGTAGGATTTTGTAACTTTTGCCTTTACAGAAAATAGCCGTGCCTGTTTATACAATAACAATAAGTCAAACTTAATCGATTGTCCAATGCTAATTTTCTGATCACCCTAAACTCTTAAAAAAAAATCACCTTGAGCTGAAATTTTTGTAATTACATAGAATATGTTTACAGTTAATATTTTAAATATTTCACTTTATTTCAGTTTGGATTTGTGTAAATACTGGAAGGAGCTCTCTAAGTTCTGAGTTAGTATAAGAAAATTTATGGATTTTCCATTTTGATATTTAAAAAATTTTGTGGTGTGAAATCTCTATGAAAAATAGCAATGTCATCTAAACTTAATGATCTTTTAATCTTTGTGGTCTTTTACCTAGAGGGGTCTTCACTACCTCAAAATACTGAATTATAATTATTTGACATTTCCCTATAGTTTAAAATAAATTTTAAAGGAATACGAGGTAGCACCCTTTATATGATACCCCATTTGACTTGGTAAAAAAATCCATTTCTTAAAGGCCTAAAGAAACAAATATGTAATCCAAGGAGCTGATTAGTTTTTGAGTGAACAAGGTGGTAGAAAGTAGGGATGGAAAGATTTATAGAAAAGTCGATTCTCGATTCCTACTTCGATTTTATATATTTCGATTCTCAGAACCGATTCTCCGGCTGCAAAAGTCGATTCTTTCGATTTTAATCGATTCCTATGTTAAGAAAACTAGCTTTAACTGAAAAAAATTTAAATTTATATTTCATTGATATACATTTATTCAAAATAAATTTTAGACAATCAACTTATGAAAACCACTTATTTTCTGTAACATGATCTTAAGAAAAGTAGTATATTTAAATGATTAGGCGTTAAACTACTTCAAATCTGATTTGTAATCAGACCATAGTATGAAAATAAACGCTCACATGGTTGATGGTTGACGTGACATATTTCTGATAAATTTGAGTATTCATTTTTGAGTGTTTTCCATGTGATAATTTTATCCGGATTACTTTTGCTGTCAACTGTTGGCCGATTAATGAATTGTTTTAATTCAATCGGCAACCCGCCTACTTCATCACTGTCACTATTTTGATGGTTTTGTATCAAAGAGTCGTCTAAAAAATCCCAAATACCATTACCATGTGAAGAGCGTTGATGATATGCAGTGTATTCACTTTCATGATCAAACGCAACACTTTTTGTTAGTTGAATTTTTTTATTAAGCAATCACATTTGTGGATAAAGTTTGAACAAATTAATTGAAAAACCATGACGAAGAAATGTTTTTCTAATGTTTTCTAATGTCAAAAAAATCGAATACTAAGAATCGATTCTTGATCGACTTTGAAAGTTAAAAATCGATTCTTTATAATCGATTATTTTAGCAGAAAAGTCGATTCTCGAGTAGAATCGGAATCGACTTTTCCATCCCTAGTAAAAAGTTCCCCGAACACGTGTTTTTTGAAAGCTCAATAACATATGTTCCTGATAATCGAATTGGATGAAATTCGGTACATAAGAATTTAGAACCGTTCGCAACAGTTCTCCATCCCAACTGCCGGTTTTTCACTTCCAGCATTTTTTGCAGGTTAATATTTTTTTTTTTGAAATACTGCGATTTGTTTGAACCAAACTCGGTTCCTTTTCTAATTTTATCGATAGTTTTTCACCCACTTTCACCAGTCCAATTAAACTGATATACTGCACACTTTGATATTCTCGATGATAGCCAACCTTTAAATTGACTAATTAATTACCAATCGTTTTCCTTTAGTTGGAGCTTAAAAATATAACTATTCAACTTGCTTGGCTTTCTGAAGCTTATCTGTTTTGTATCGTTTTGTAAAGTAAAGTAAAAAGTACTTTTGACTACCACCACCACTAGAAAAACCGTTCAAGCGTCAAGATATCCACAAGAAATAGGTATGTAGAATAGATAGGTATAAATCAGGCACAAAATATTAAATCGTCTACTGTTTGTATGAGCTTTATTTTATGAAGATTAAATCGTGTAATATAAATATACGATAATATCACAAAGAAAAACTGATGTGAATTTTGAAGGTTCCTTTTTTTGTTGGAGAGCAGATTCCGCAGGAGCAAATAATTGCAGATATCAGGCTTTTTTGAAAATGATAGAAATATGTCCATTTATTCAATTTTTTGTAAAATTTGATAAAATATTTTAATTCAGACGAACGTTTTAACTAACACTCTAACTGGTTTAACTCTAACGGCCCTAACCTCTTAATCACTGCCCGGTTTTGCCAGTTCTCAAATTTTTCTAAGATATAACTTGGTAAGATATTTAAAAAAAAAAACATTTTTGTAGTAGGCAAAAAATGCCTAGTGGTTAGCACGCTGGAGCACAGAGAACCCGGGTTCGACTTCCATCTAGGTCAAAGTGTTTTAAGTCAAACATTAACAACCATGGCACGGAAAATCATTTTTAGATTTGTTAAAATTTTTTTAACTTCCGTTAACTAAAAACAACTGTTGGGTTTGTAAAACTCTTTTTCTTACATCTTTTTTTACAAAAATTTATGGATATTCAAATCATGTTAGAGATACAATCTTATTACTTCGGTCTGAGAGACCTAAGTATCACATTCATAAGCTCAAAGTGAAATTCTTACCCCCACTTTTTTTGGCATTCCTCGACGTTTTAGGGCCTACTGATTCTAAAAACCAAAAAAAAAATGTATGTCTGTCTGCCGGCCGGCCGTCACAACCGACGAAATCTAGAAAACCGCTGGACGGATTTGAAAATTATTTTTTTTGGAAAAAAAATGTAGCTGTTTTTATGACGTAAATGTAATTGAAAATGAAATTGGACATGAAAATTTTTTAATTTGTTATAGTTTTTGAAATATTTTTGGAATTTTGAACAAAGTTTGTATTTTTGATTTTGTAATAAGTTTTGCAATATTTTTAGAATTTTGGAAAAAGTTTCAATTTTTGATTTTGTAAGAATTTTTGGAATAATTTTGGAATTTTGAAAAATTCTAAATTTTTTATTTGATTATAATTTTTGGAATTTTAAAAAAAGTTTCAATTTTTGATTTTGTAATAATTTTGGGAATATTTTAAGAATGTTGAAAAAAGTTTGATTTTATTATAATTTTTACAATATTTTTGGAATTTTGAAAGAAATATGAATTTGCGATTTTGTAATATTTTCTCGAATCGCTAAATTGAAGGTTTTTGAATAGTTTGCTGAAAATGTAAATGAAAACGAAATTGGACATTTTTGAATTTGTTATAGTTTCTGAATATTTTTGGAACTTTGAAAAAGTTTCAATTTTTGATTTTGTAAGAATTTTTGGAATATTTTTAGAATTTTGAAAAATTTTAAATTTTTGATTTTATTATAATTTTTATAATTTTGGAAAAAGTTTCAATTTTTGATTTTGTTATAATTTTTGCAATATTTTTAGAGTTTTGGAAAAAGGTTGAATTTTTGAATTTGTAAGAATGTTTGAAATATTTTTAGAATTTTGAAAAAAGTTTGATTTTATTTAATTTTTACAACATTTTTGGAATTTTGAAAGAAATATGAATTTGTGATTTTGTAATATTTTCTAAAAACGCTAAATGGAGAGGTTTTTGAGTAGTTTGCTGAGTGTATCATCTTTTCACTAAATTATGTTAATTTATGATCTGTTATAATTTGCCGGCATCGTATTGATGTTTCGTGTTAGTTTTGTAATTAATTTCTAAACAGAGATAAACAAATACTTGTACTTCGACATAGAGTTATGTTTGATATACATCGCTGCCCAAAACTAAAAACCATGTCCTCATAAAAGTTTTTTGCCGAAAACTATATCAAAATCCTTAACCCAGACCGAAGACTTGATATCACAGAGCTGTGAGATTTCAGTCCCTCCATATTTTTCAATTTAATCTGTGTTTGATGAGTAAATTTTTGAAATGTTGGCAATTGGTGTAGGTTTCATATTAAATAACCTATAGTGATAAATCTCTGAACAAGGATGTTTTTACGACAAATGAAGACCGTAATTTGCGAACTGAGTGTAAAATTGAGATTTATTTATCACACCATATCAAACCAACTACAGAACTCGTACTCAGCACAGAATAAAGTCAAACATACAGTTACAAAATAAAACCCAAATTGTAATTGTTATTACGGAAACGCGTGGTAAATGCAGACAATTTATTAATAAGTTGTTTACGATTCGTTAGCGAACCACGTGCAATTAAGCAGTATATACAAAGTAGTATAGGAGCACCAGATGTTTTTGTTAGCAAATCTTTGATTCTTTAATATAGATTTGTCGTTTTTGTTGTAGAATTCTATAGCAACAAATTTTGTACACATACCAATTTACGTGTTCCAAAAGAAATTGAAGCTATAAAAGATTTTCACGATCAACGCTCAACTATGTTAATTCAACGTCCAATCGGAATTAAAACTAACATATCATCCTAAACAAACTCATCGCCTTTCTAAATTTCTTTTACAGCACTTATTTTATTCAGAGGAATATGTATAGTTGTAGTGTAGTGGTGCACTTTCAGATGCCGTTTATACACACAAAACAGGTATTACTAACTCTAGTTTAACTTCAAATAAATAAATTTACCAAAACGCAGGCAATATTACATGAAGTTTCTGATATCCGAATAATAGAGAAAACATTTCAGGTCAATCATTTTTTTTAATTATTCGCCTATTTACAATTAAATCAAGTGAAAATAAACTTATCTTCAGTCCCAATTCCAACCAACTATAATATATTTACCAACTAATAGGTAAATTTACACTAAGAGTAGATTAGAGCCACCATAATGTTATGTAAATCAATTAATTGATTTTCTATTTTTATCTTTTTTCATTAACAATTTTTTTCCTATGTTTTTCTCACACAGCACAGACATAACCAGACATTACATGTCAAATAAAGTAAATTATCTAAATTAATTAATTAATTATATATTATCGTAGATTTATTTTTCAAGTATATATCCATAAAAGTTATAAAAACAAAAAAAAAATCGTAATAATATAAATAAAATAAAATTCTTGAATGCAAGCACAACTAATTGTGTTAGATACATAACCGGTTAAATAGCAAAATAATAGTAATTACAGACAATAAAAATTCATTGATTTATATGACTTTATTTACCTCAATTCGATATAAATAAATCGAGATAAAATTACGACAGTTGAATAACTCTATTACTATAAGGGGAAAAGAAGGCATTTGAAGTTGAAAAAACAGAAAAAATTAGCAGAGGAGTTTTATGTTTAGAGAAGATGTGACCAATTAATTGAGCTTATTGTTAATCTTTTATTAATCAGTCTTTGCAGAGATTTAGTAAATTAGTTTTTCATGGCATAATTGATACAAAATCAAACCTTCAAATTATGAAAGATAAATATACCCAAACCAACTATAAATAAATAATATTTGACTAAACACAACTTGCTCGAATAAAACATTTTACAAATTTGATTGGGTAACACCAACTTCTAAAAACTCATAAATCATTTTAAACTTTTCACTTGAAACAATTTATACACAAACAACGTAGGCGAAAATTGAAAATTTTCTTTTCGAACTTTTCCTACTTTAAAATGTTTTTGTTTTTCTCTATCTATTTGTCTTACATGTTAACTTATCCTGAAAATTTATGTATCGCATGTAAAAATGTGCTAATATCCTAGAAAATATATATTGATTGAAAAAAAAACATAAAGTGAATCACTTTGTGTGTGTATTTTAGGGGTGCGTTCTATCACTTGATCGCGGAATGCGGTTTAACCGAACCTCAATTAATTTACTTGTATTTGTCAACAAAAAACGATATTTTAATATAGTGGCAGCTCCAATAGCAAAATTATCATGATTTCAAGGTATGGTAGGATTTTTCTCAGAGAAAAAGTTCATTTTTGTCTATTATGTGTTTCGATTGAGATACGAAATTATATACCTCATGAGTGCCATGATTCAAATCATTTGGCAAACACACTATGCAGTTCCACTACGCCACCTAGGCGATTATATTTCGAAGTTGAAAATTCATCATCAGTTATTTACTTAAGTCTTAGAGTATATATAAATACAGAGAACATAACATTCAAATTGTATGAAGAGAGACATAAAAAATGGTGATCGCTGATATGTCATATTCAATTTCTCTTTTCGCCATTTTTCTTTGTTTTTATTTACAACCACAAAGTTTTTTATTAAAATGTAAATTAAAAACAATTAAATAAACGAATTATTTTTTAAAACGAAAAAATGGTTAAATGTTTTCTTCATAGTTGTACTAATTTTTATAAAATGAATGAAAATAATTACGAGAGTAATTTAAATTTATTGTGTTTTTTCTAGTGATTATTTAACTCAAACATTTTCTAACGACACGAACAAATATTTAAGTTATGTAAGTATTTTCAAAGTATATTATGAAAACTTGCTGTTAAACTTTTTTTATTATGGACAAATTTATTTTTCATTGATGAATTAGGAAAAATTATATGTTTGATTATAATGAAAGCCAATACGTCATTTTTTCATTTATTTTATACAGTCGCAGGAAGGGAAAAACTATTGTTTTTTGTGGTAGGGTTTTGTCTTATAGATTTAACAAAACTCGCAACAATTTTAAATCAAAAGAAAATTTTATGCAAGTCTATGGGAAGACATAACTTTTTCTCTCTGAGACAAAGAGAGGAAAACAAACAAACACATGATTCGACATAAGTAGAGTCCGGCTAAATATTAGTTGTGGTGATCGGTTGACTTAAGTTGAATTTCTCAATCGTTATTTTAGAATCAATTTTTTATGGAAATGTTATTCATTTGAATGGGGATTTTTTGTATTAAACATCTATACTGTAATATTTTATGAATTCTCTAAGCGTCATAGAGGCACTCATTACTTTTTTTTTAATGTTCTGTTCAAATGCCTTGACTGATTAGCATCGAACTTTACAGAAATTTCGGTGGCGAAAAACGCAAAGCATATTTTATTTGGTGAATTCCGATATAGTGTGTGAAATAGTACAACACTCTACTAAATGCTGCTTAAAATACTTATTAATGTTGTACGTCTGATGTTTCCAATTACCGAAGCATATCAATTCCAAAACTATTCGATGCCATTCTTACATAGTACATTTATTTTAACACAAAAAATTTGATTTCAACCAGTCAGCATGGATTTTTCAAAGGCCGTTCAACAACTATAATGTTGTTGAGTTTCAACGAGAAGTAATTGACGCATTTGAATCGTCTAGTCAACTGATTACAAAAAAGAGTTCGATTCAGTCCAACATGAGATTATAGTGCTCAAACTCTCCAGGTTCGGCTTCTCGAAAAGATTTATTGCTTGGGTTGAATCTTATTTGGTTGAACGTACGCAACATGTCAATTTAAATGGTATAAAATCTGATGTAATTATTGGTTCCTCGTGTGTGCCGTAATGATCTCACCTTGGCCCACTTTTGTTTACGTTCTTTGTAAATGATGTGTTGGAAGTATTAACATTTTCCAAGGGGCTTTTGTTTGCAGATGATCTAAAATTGTTTCGTCGAATATTACTATGTAAATTATTAGTTTATAGTCATTAGGGATGGAAAATCCTGTAGATTACTATTTCTCACATATCTGACAACCAAACCCAAATTTTCCTAGACAGCATCTCCAGGTCTCAAGAGTTTCAAGGAGTTTCATACTCTTCTTCCATCAAGGCGATAAAAAATCCTGTAATACTCAAGCATCATCTGTTTGGGTTTAATAACTCCAATGTCTTTTGGGATGCACGTCAGGAATGAATTCCTTCCTCACCTGTTTTACGCGGTAAACAACTGCGAGTACTGTATCAATACAACTTAAAAAGTTAATCTGATTGGCTCTTAAAAACTATAGCTCACACTAAAACCATAATAAAGAAGCTTAACCTGTCTGTCAAAAGTATTATCATTGACATATCATTGCCTTCTATAGCACAATAGATACCACCAATTTCTAGAAAAATTTGCATGAACAATAAAATCAAATTGCTTACGGTTCCCATATTTAAAACATAATTGCCAGCCTTTCAAAGTAATCGTTAACCCCTAACTGTAACTTGTAGTGAGTTGAATTCATTGTCGTTTATATATACGAAATATGTACATACATGAAAAAAAATCAAATTTCCGTTCACAATAGGAAAACCATCTGGAGTAACATTTTTTGTATTTGGTTTTACATTTTAAATTGAAAATAAACAGAAAAAAATAAAATTTGGAAAATATATAAAAAAAATTAATTTAAAATAAATTTTATCCATCCAACTGTGAACTGTCACAATGAAGATACTGGATATTTTTTATAAGGATGATTCAGAAATCATTAAGAACTATCAGTGCATAGATAATGAGGAAAAGATAGAAAATCGAGGAGAGAAGGAAGAACTTTTTTCACATTAAATAAACAAAAGAGATTAATTACAATTACAAAATAATCGTACATGAAACACAAAATGATAATAAAAATAATTATATAACATTATTTGCACACAGACAAAAAAGTCAATAAAGAAAAAAATTGTATGTTGTTACAAAACCTAAACTAAAATTTAATAATAACATAATTATTGTTGATAATAAAGTCAAAATTAGATATTAACATAGTTAGATAAAAGTAAAACAGTTTCCAGCAATAAAAAACATCAAAAACTATTTTTACAAATAGATAAATGTTAAAACTATAAATAATGTAACGAAGATAAAGTTTACTATTGATAAATATCAAAAACACAATATATTAATTATAATAAGATTTATTTTTATTTCGATTGATAATCATGAAAATATATATACGTCAATATTTAATTAATACGAAAAAAAATTTACCAATCCGAAAATTTCGATCCAATTAAATTATAGATAAAAAAACAGTAAATAGAAATAAATGTTTTAGTAATTTCAACAAAATATTGCTTTTTATTTGTTTAAGTTAGATCAATTCAGAAGATAGTTAATTAAATCAATTAAATTAATTTTAGTTTTAGGATTAGAAAAAAAATAGGCATGATTCTAGGGGTTGGAGACTAAATAAAATTAGGTTTTCGTAGTTAATAATAAGAATAAATTACATTTGAGTTTTAAGCGCTACAAGTATTTTGAGGGTGTGGGGAATGTTATGGCGGGGAATGTTATGATGTTCACTTCTTTGAGAATATGTACTGTCACACGTACCGGGAAAAAAATATCGATATGTATATCGATACATATCTATATATCGAACAACGATATTTCGACATTTCGAAACTTATCGCTATATTGATACTTATCGATATATCGATATGATATCTTCTATAACTTTTTTAATATCGCCCAGTTCTAGTAGCAGTAACAAAATGCTAAGATACTGATTGATGTTGAATTACAAAACCAAAATAATTCATAATTCAAAATGAATAAAATATTTTTATATATATTTTGTTACTACTACTACGGCTTGGTGATATTAAAATTGTTTTAGAAAATGTCGATATAAAAAAATACAGATAAAACCTCTTTATCAAAAATCGATAATTATTGATATGCATTCAAATATAATGTTAAGTATCGAAATACCAATATTTATCATCAATATATCGATATATCGATATTTATCATTATATCGATATTTATATCGATTTGTATTTATCGATATATTGATACTTATCTATATATCGACACTTATCGATGCATCGATATTTATCGATTTACCGAAATATCGATACATATATCCGTTTTATCGATATTTTTTATATCGATAAAATATATTTTCGATAACCTTTTTAATTCCATCAGTCCTAGCTATCACTGTTACCTAACAACATGTACTTAACAAATATCATAACAGTTATTTACGGGCAACTATCATTATTCGGGTTTCAGCTGTTATATGTATGGGACATTTCACGCCAACTAAGTTTGAAAAAAAATTGTTCCTCTAACTTTGGTAATAGGTAGTACTTTATGAGAAAACATCTATCAATTTTTTCAGATTTTTTGACTCACACCATGGTCGTCAGTGGCGAACTGACGAACTTTAGTCCAGTAAATAAAGGTTAAAAGGTCGCAAAAATCCTGTCGCGGATGGGACCTGGCGGAAATTGTTGGTCTTACCGAGTGCTTTGACGTGAGAAAAATTACCTTGGGGTTCCGACCCTGTGAGCCTGGGAAATGGCCCTCAAAGTGTCAGAAGTAGTTTCCGGGCCATATCTCCGGAAATATGGCAGTTAGGGTATTCCTGTTTAGAATTGAAGGTGAATTGAAGGTGAGCTAATTATCTACAGAAATGGTCCTAATCATTTTTATCGTAAGCCCGATAGTTTCCGAGATAACGGACTCGAACCTTGTCCTGCATTTTTCTCTTCATCATGGAGCCAGAACGCCGCTTTACACGTATTTACTAAGGAGCGGCGGACAAATTAGCGGATAACTCGGTCAAAATTCAATATTTTTCGATGATTCGAAATTCATGTGAAAGAGAAAACACGTACCTGTCACATCCTGTGATAAAATTCCTGTTATCACGTTTGTAAGCGAGTGCAAACGGCGGTCAAAGTTTCTTTTTATCCGGTTTTCTGACGCTGTTTTAAATTGATTCATATTTTTTTTAAAAATTGTGTTTTTATATGTTTCTTTCTTGATTATTGTACCTGTGGGGGTCTTGAAACATCTCAGAAAGTTTGCCACAGTGGCTTTCTCGCACTTTTAAACAAATGGGAATTTATTAATTTCCATTTTGAGGACTTTCATGGAGTTTCGGAAAGTTCGCGGAAAATCATTAATAAAAGATTTATTGTCTATTAAAGTGCCTTATAAGTTACACCAATTTGTAGCTTAGAATGTCTAGTTTCCGATCGTATTTTTCAAATTGTTTAGAAATTTCCAGGGCTCTTTAAAAGTTGATTTTACGCCCACACGGGAAAAAAACTGGCCAAATTTTTCAGAAACTTTTTTTTCTTTCCGAGGAATGTTTTGGGTATTGTTACTTATATAAAAGTAAAGCTGAGGTTCTCAGCTTTCCATTGATATAAATAATGTCATTGTTTTTAATCCACAAAAAAAAAAAATTGAAAAAGTTTCTCTGAAATTATTTATGATAATTTCCTCTTTTTTTCTGCTTCACGTGGCGGCGCGTATATTACGTGTATAATATCGGTCCGCGCAGGCGCGCACACATGGCACACACACACTGGCTTCACGAATCCCTCGTGGACTTATATTGTTATTGTTATTGTATTAATCGTCAACAGTAGTACATTATGATGCTAGGACGTAAAGCTAAAGATTTTGGACGGATGTGGAGTCGCGGCGCTAGCCGAGATTTGCACCCACATTAAGTCCAAAGTAGCTTACGTCCGTGCATCATATACTATTTTTTATTCGCCGCAAGCAAAATATTTTAAGAAAATTTGTTTATTCTAAATTAAAATTATAAATTTTCATAAATTTTAAAATAAAAATATGTGGAACAAGTAACCTTTGACAAAATATTAATTATTTTTTTCAAATTATTGTGTAGCTATGACAACAAATGATAACAACTATTTTAATTGGATAATGAAATTTTGAATTTAAGGGTTGCTTTGAAAAAAAATTTTATTTTCATAGAATTTAAACAAATGCAAATGCTTTTTACTTTTTTGGACGTAGCTATGACAACAAAATAAATAGTTAAAAAGTGACACTTTTAGGCCGTAAATCACAGTAATAAAGTAACACTTTAATATGTAGGCGAATAAAAACGTCATTTATTATAAATTATTAAATTAGAAATCGACAACATATAACGCATTTACAGCGACATAACAAATTAGTACATGTATAATTTAAATTTGTGTGTGACTGATCCTTCCTATGCTCCTATATGGCCGCGATAATTTCGCAAATACAACGAGAAAGCCATTGTCATTTGCAGGTCAAATTTTAGAGGCCAAAACATGGAGCTGTGGGTATTTCCAAGCCCTCAGTTCTCAAATTTGATGAGAATCTGGCGTTTTTTCATGGTCTCAAATTTGACAATTTTTCACTACCCGTTTTTGCAAAAAGTATCAATGTTGCGAAAAAAATGATTAGGACCATTTCTGTAGATAATTAGCTCACCTTCATTAAACAGGAATGCCCTAACTGCCATATTTCCGGAGATATGGCCCGGAAACTACTTCTGACACTTTGAGGGCCATTTTCCAGGCTCACAGGGTCGGAACCCCAAGGTAATTTTTCTCACGTCAAAGTACTCGGTAAGACCAACAATTTCCGCCAGGTCCCGTCCGTGACAGGATTTTTGCGAGCTTTTGATTTTTTTCGACCTTTATTTACTGGACTACTTGTGAATTTTGTAGAAATATGGGTGCGACCGAAAAAAAAACGGAAAAATATAATTTTTTTGAAATTTTTACCATATATTACGATAAAAATATATTTACAATTTTTAGGGTAGTTTTCACCCCTATTTTAAGGATTAAAAGTTTAAAACCGAGCTTTCGAGATATATGGCACGATTTTTTTTTAAATTTTTTTTTTAATTTCTTCTTTCTTTCGATTAATTTTTGTTTGGTGATGAGCATCGACCAGCAAATGAGCCAAAAAAAAAGATCCAAATTGAAAAGACGTGGTTTTAGCGTATTTTCTCATTTTGTAAGATAATAAACGGTAAAAGAATAATATATTGTAAAATTGTTCGGGCCGTTGATTACGAATCTAAAGTTAAATTTAAAAAAAACAAAATGGTGGATCAAACATGGTGGCCAACTTTTCAAAAATCGACCAAATTTGAAATTTTAAAAATTACGTTGTATTCTACATAAAAAAATTCTACACCGAAAATGTATGAATTTTTTTTAAGATCTACCGCTATCGAGAAAAAATTCATAAAGTTTGAATATTGATAATATACGTATTTATTATTTAACGTTTAGCTTACTCGTTGGGTTTAAGATTTTATTAATTTAACTAATCGACATCTATTAGGTTCTTAAGATCGGTGAGTACGAATCTGATGTCAGGTTTTCAAAAAACAAAATGTTATTAAAAATCATGCCAAATTTCTCGAAATCTCGATTTTGACTCTTAAAATAAGGGTGAAACCTACCGCTCCTAAAGATTTTAAAAATATTTTTATAGTAATCTACGGTCGAAATGCCAACAATATCATATATTTCGTTTTTTTTTTCAGTCGTACTCATTTTCCTACGAAATTCAAAAGTTTGTGGTCGAGGCAAAAAATCGAATTTTGTGAACGCCACTGGCCGCCATGGTGTAAGTCAAAAAATTTGAAAAAAATTTGATAGTTATTTTCTCATAAAGTACTACCTATTCCCAAAATTTGAGGAAAACAAAATTTTTTCACACTTAGTTGGCGTGAAATGCTCCATACTAGTCGAGGCAATGAAGCACTAAAAAGGCCAAAAGTTCGGAATTCTTTAGACTAAGGCGGATCGGAATGCGGTTTTTTGCATTCGCTTAAAAAATTATTTGTCAAAACCGTCTGTTTTCTTTTTGTAGAAACCGGAAATTGCATTGCTGCAACCAAAAATACATTAAAAAATGCATTTTTTGAGACGGCTTTTGGAAGATTAAAGAACTTTGTAAATAAGAGTCAAAACTAGCCCAAATCGGGTTCCCGGAGGTTTTCGAGGTCGCTGATCACGATTATGATGTTCAAAAGAACCCACAGCCGACATAAAGCTCAGGAACGTCGATGAACGTCATCTCCGTAGGACTATCCCGAAAATCACGTGGGGAAGGACAGAAACTCGGCGCCCAGGGGTTTTTGGGGCGCTGATTCTAAATATGGCATCGGCGAACACCCCCCGCACACCTGGTGCGCCCGAACCTGGACGCGGACATCATCCCCGAAAATTTTCCTGACAATATCGACAAAAACAACCCGAAAAACATTGTTGGAGCGTTTTTTGGGGCGCTGGATCCAAATTCTCCGTCGAAAACGACCCACCGAACACCTGGTGCACCGGAACCTGGCCCTGAGCGGCATCTCCGTGGGACTCTACCTAAAATCACGTGGGGAAGGAGAGAAACTCAGCGCATGGTTTTTTTTTTGGGTCGTTGAATCCAAATATGGCATATCGACGAATACCCCCTTTAAAAAGCAAGTTTGTTGAACCAGTCTGTGAACGCGTTTCTAAAAGTTTTAGACTAAAAAACTTAATAAAACTCAGAAAAAAATTACAATTTTTATATAATTTTTTCTCCATCTCTAAGAGCTTTAGAATTTATATATAAATCCATAAGATCTTAATGACCCGTTTCCGCTGGGTCCCCATCCGCGCTGGAATTTTGCTCATAATGAGTGTATTATTATAATAGAGGACATATTACACATTTTTGTCATTTTTATCTAAAAAATGGAATAAAATTGTAAATAATAATATCTCCTACTTTTATGAAAAAACTCGACAGTGTATGGAGCAAATATTCAATTACATGGACGACAATCCAGAGAAGAAGTTCAATACTGATGATTTCCGTAAGCTTTTGCAAGAAAAAGATATGCTCGTACCAACGGAGAAGACTATTTGGAGCAGAATAAAAAATCACTATTAAAAAGATCTTGTTCATGAAAATAATCAAAGGCTAGGGACATACTGCTGCATAAAAGATCAGGCGTTTAATATTCTGCAGCAAAACCATAAAGAATGCAAAGGTGATAAGACTACAGATTTTGAACTTCTTGATAAAGTAGCGAGAATTCTTGTAGAGGACATTCGCGGATATCAATCGAATTGGGATTAGTATCCTGCAAGTGATTGCATGTTAGAAAAAGCTAAAATAATTCCAGAGAAACTTAAATTTTTCTTACAAAAGCTTTTTGATAATCAGTATAGAAAAACACTTGAAGACCAAAAAGAGAAAAAATTATTTCAATTGCTCAAGCCATAATATGCGCGACATTGCCCCGCAAAATATTGTCCCCACTCCAGGTCGCTTTCGGCGTAACTTTACATCAGAAGTTTAGTTATAGAGAGTTAGTGGAGATGTGCAACGCCATGGGATTCAGTTGCTCTTATGCCGAAGCGCGTAATTATGAGATATCAGCAACTTTGCAGGGAGAAGTTAATGTGAAAGAAAATGCTTTCGTTCAATTTGTTAACGATAACGCGGATTGGAACGTTGAGACTTTGGATGGAAAAGTGACATTTCATAGCTTAGGTGGCTGTGAAATTATCACACCTGCATTATATTTATTGCCTAAAAAACCTCTGCTCCGGCTTAAATGTGTAACTCATGGGAATGACATCGATGTCAAGATAAAGGTTCCAATACACCAGGTGGTGGCAGGGTCGTTTTCGACGTGAAATTCTGATTTAGCGCCCCCCCCCTCCCCCCAAAAAAAACCCCCATCGATTTTGGGTTCGTCTTCTTCGATTGTGTGGGGAAAACCCTCGGAGACGACGTTCAGGACCAGGTTCCGGTGCACCATGTGTTCGGGGGTTGTTTCCGGCGGGGAATTCGGATTCAGCGCCCCCCAAAAAAACCCACAACGATTTTCGGTTCGTTTTTCTCGATTATGTCAGGATAATTATCGGGGATGACGTTCGCGTCCGGGATCAGGCGCACCAGGTGTCCGGGGGTTGTTCGCCGATGCCATATTTGAATTCAGCGACACAAAAAACCCTCTGGGGCCGAGTTTCTCCCCTTCCCGCGTGAATTTTTGGAGAGTCCCACGGAGATGCCGTTCAGGTTCCGGTGCACCAGGTGTTTGGGGGGGTCGTTTTCGACGAGGAATTCAGATTCAGCACCCCAAAAAACCCCACAACGATTTTCGGTTCACTTTTCTCGATTGTGTGAGGAAACCCCATGGAGATGAGGTCCGCGTCCAGGCTCAAGTGCACCAGGTGTTCAGGGGATCGTTTTCAACGTGAAATTTGGATTAAGCGCCCCGAAAAACAGCCCCACAATGATTTTTGGTTTGTTTTTGTCGATATTGTCAGGAAAATTCTAGGGGATGACGCCCGCGTCCAGGTATGGGCACACCAGGGTGGTTATATTGTAGTGTTATCTCACTAGGTGAGATAAAATATTTGTCTTTGATCGATTATATTAGATAAAAGAAATCATTTAAACATAATTTTTTTATCTCACTATTTATCTCACCTAGTGAGATAACACTACAAAATAACCACCCTGGTGTCCGGTGGGTGTTTGCCGATGCCATATTTAGATTCAGCGACCCAAAAACCCCGGGTGCCGAGTTTCTCTCCTTCCTCGCGTGATTTTCGGGAGAGTCCCACGAAGATGACGTTCATCGGCGTTCCTGAGCTACAGGTCGGCTGTGGGTCAATTTGAACATCATAATCGTGATCAGCGACCTCGAAAACCCCCTGGAGCCCAATTTGGGCCAGTTCTGACTCCTATTTACTAAGTTCTTTAATCTTCCAACAGCCGTCCTAAAAAATGCATTTTTTTAATGCATTTTTGGTTGCAGCAATGCAATTTCCGGTTTCTACAAAAAGAAAACAGACGGTTTTTACAAATAATTTTTGGAAGCAAATGCAAAAAACAACATTCCGATCCGTCTTAGTGTCTAAAGAATTCCGAACTTTTTTGCTTCATTGCCTCGAGTATACATAAGAGAATAAGTATTAAGTGCGATTCTGCACCATTAAGGCGAACATACTTATTATTTAAAACAAAAATTTGTTAGCAATGGCATTAATTTTTCTGAGTATATAATGAAGTGTAGAAAATGAACTTATTAGCAATAGACCAAAAGAAACTTATAATAGCAACAGATTAGATAAGCAGTTGCCACTATTAAATTTCGTTTATTGTAATTATGACTTGTATCAAGTAACTGAATAATGTATGAACATAGATAACTCAAATTCGCCCGGAATAAATAAATGAGTCGTTTTTAGTTTTAAATAGATTCAACAGATTGTAACGCGGGAATAACAATTGGATCACAAATAATTTATAAAATTTGTTAGCTAATTTAATTTTAAATTGGTCTGAAATGTAATTAGAAAAAAAAGTTACTGAATATAACTTGTTTTTTGTGTAATATATTACCAGTTAATGTTGATTGTACTATAATGTTTAAGTTAATAATAAAAAACATCAACTTACGAATAGGAAGTTAAATTGAATTTAGAGTGGAAATAAAATGTTGTTTCGAGTGAAAAGTTTCAATGTTTTGTTTATTGCTGCGTCAAGAATCAATATAAGAGACAAAACCAACCCTAAATGGACTACTACCCTCAACCACCGCATATTACATGTAAGGTATAACTATACAGCGAGAAGGGTGTAATGCTGGACCGAAACTGACAAATCTGGAGTAAATTTGGGACATATGACTTGGATATTGACTTAGCTGTAAGATATATAATTTCTTGATCATCAGGGCTTTAACCATCCAAACCATCAGGAGGAAGGTATTTTTGATATTTGATATTTTTTTCCGATGGTTACGTCTTTTCAACGAATTACGTTAGCCGTAATTATAATTTAAGGAGGGTTGTGGCACATCAGGGCAAACTCCTAACAAAACTGTGTGGTGTTTGATGCACGCGTTTCTTTCTAATTTTTAAATTTCCTTGTGTGTAAAGGTTGAGGAATTTACACCCGCTAGACGCTAGACACTAGCGGAGAGTGCATATAGGGATTCCGTGCACGACTAACTGGTAGACCTTCACACTAAACCACACCTATTTTGATGTCAAAGTGTTACAAAAGATGCACATTTAAATGACAAATAACTGATAAGTTTTTGGACGATGTTGGGATAAGTGGTGCCTCCCGAGCACCTGTTTATTTGAAACTTCAATATCATCAGTTCCTGATAATTGATTTTGATTAAACTTGGTATATATGTTTAGAGTATGATTTGTAACAGTTCTGCAAACTTCTGGTTTTGTCTTTTGATAAATAAATTGTTTACCTTTCTATTCGTAAAACAAAATTTATTAAAAAAATTTGATGGATATTAGCTCACCTTATATCCAAAACATTTTGTTTCCAGAGCTGTGGTGAAGTTAGCCTATGCATCAGTGTCGCAATATCTTTTTCATATATTTTGTTGATAAAAAATGCAAAGATCTGGTAACCAGATGTTGTATTGTATGTTATTGTAATACCTATTGTAAAACATTAACCTTTGTTAAATTTTATTCCTTTCCAGCTACGTTCCATCTTTTCTACAGAGGAATGTAAGGGATCTTGGTCCGACTGGTTTTTCAGCGAGATCTTCGTTTTCTATACGGATGACTCACTGTTGAATGGAAATGCCGGAGCTGGAGTGTGGGTGGAATCAAATAATGTAGCAATAAGTAGCGGTAAATTTTCGCTTGGACGGTTTTGTACAGTTCTTCAAGCGGAGGTGTATGCTATCAATGAATACAGGGGTCAGGGGAAACAAATTTGCATCTGTTCGGATAGCCAAACAGCTATTAAAGCACTGCTAAAAGACTACTTCTGAGCTCTTCAGTGTAGGAAAACTAGATATAGGAAGGCGCAACTCATCAACATCACACTGCGATGGGATCCAGGTCATAGTGGCATTCAAGAAGTGTAAAATCGAATGAACTTGCAAGGACGGGAGCGGTCATGAAATTTTCTGGGCCAAAACCCACCTTAGAGTTATCTAAAAAGTTTGCCTTGTCAATATTAAAGGTGCGGACCTTAAGATGAATGCTCTGTGGAATGCGTCATCAACAGACAGTCCTTACTCTGTCTGTTTTTTAGCATTTTAGATAAAAATGTTAATTTTCTTTTAAGCCTGAAGAGGAAAACTCTCAGTTGTCGGTGTCCTAACAGGACATGGACATATAAATAAACACCTTTTTACCATAGGACTTATATGAAGTCTACTCTGTGGATGTTGTCTAGAAGAGGAGGAGGACTCTGAGCACTTTTTGTGTGTATGACGGGCCTTCTCTAGAATCAAAGGTAGGATTTTTGGCTCTAACACTGTAGAGGCCAGCACCATCAAACTGTCGACAATACAATCGGTTTTGGGTTTCATTAACCAGACAGAAAGGTTTGTGGAATAGTTGTTATTAGGCCAAACTCGGACACGGCGCTATGGACCGTAGAGGTAAAACCGTGAGGTGAGACCGTAGCCAGGAAAAGTTCCTTCTCGCGCAACCTGATCTTTCTAATCTAATCTAATCTACGTCCTATAGTTTAATCAATCGTTAAAGTTAGTAAAAAAATTAAATTGCTTATATCAAAATGATATAATTAGCTATTATTAATTTTATTTATTTATGTATAATCCAAGCTAATAAAGTTTATTATTTACTACAAAAAATCGTGATATCAGCTTAACAAAAACAGCAAAAATGTAAATTTTTGTTCGTCAAAATGATGCAGTTTACAGTTTTGTAGTCAAAACTATCTACTCACTACAAAAGGGAATGATATCCTGTGTCAAGCAGAATCGAGTGTAAAACAAAACATTTTTAAATACTAAAATGTTCTACAAAAATTGTAATACTTTCTTTGTCACTCGGATTAGAGATTAGAATAAAATAATTTCAACCAAACTAGGTAATGAATGAAAAAGCAAGGTATTTAGTAATAATCATTTAATGGAAACAGTAAAGCTCACGTATTGTAAATAGTCACTAAATCAAACACAAAACTTCAAAACGAAATAAAAGAAATTCATTTATCATATATTTACATTGTTTTAACGCTCTACTATACTTCAATCTCTACCATTTACATTTATCTCATACTATAACTTCATTAAAAATAATTTAGTTATAAATTTGCAATTCGAAATACAAAGCATCAGCAAATAAAAAATCTATCAACTATATACAAAATTGTACAATTTCACTACATTCTCTATCTATATGCATAATTTGCTATAGGAAAATAACGAACTAACGTAGCGACATACACTTCCGATTCAGCTAAACATAACAAGATTTATTCAAAGTTATCTTTTCATTAAAAAGATGATTTTACACAAAACTACACCGATCGTCGGATTCCATACATAAGAGTATATAATAAAAAATCTTGCGCAAACGATAAATAATACAAATCTGTACAAATATGCCGAAAGCGATATTCTACTTCACCTATTTTTAAACGAAACAACCAACGTTCAGGTTATGGTGTCTGGAACTGGTCTAACAAATCTAAAAATCTCAAGTGAAAATTATTTTAAAAAAATAATAATTACACTACTTATATATTATGTGGATTCCTCAACTAGTGGTTTAATATAATAAAAACTTTAAAAATAAAACTTGTTGACTTTATTATTAAAACAATAAATTTATAACTGATATAAATTTAAAAGAACTATTTTACAAATTTATTCAGTCCTCGTTTTTCATTTATAATAATTATATTGGAAAAACACGACAATATAATTAAAAAAAATTGGTGAATATATTTGCATAATAATCCTTGTTCCTTAATATTCATGTACGGTATCACGATGAAAACTAATACAAGGCGCCAAGGATTATGTTAAAGTTTAGTTGTTGTAACTGAAATTCTTTATTTTTTTAATGTGCTTCAAATATTTACCAATATTTATTTGTCCTCAACGAAATATGTAATTATATCCTTTTTATCAGTTATATCGCGTAAAGAAAAAAACTTGAAAAAGTTTTCAATTACTATAATTACGATTTCTTTTTCACTGGTACAATTTTTTCCTACCACAACAAAACAACACAAAACACTTTCCTTTTTATTCTTTTCTGAATGAATATTTTATGGAAAACAAAATTTTCTCATCACAATCAAAAAAAAAAGATCTGATTTTTTTGTTTTTAAATTTCCAATATGAAACAGATTTGAAAAAACCACTCAAAATATTAATTGAATTAGATTAAAATTACAGAAAAAAATTTTAGAGATAAACTTTTTGTAGTAATAACATTTCATAAGTATTTTTTTTAAATAGTAATATAACTACTCTGTTCTATATGAAATCTACTCGAAGACTGACTAACAATAAAGAGAAAGAAACAAACAAACAAAGGTACTCCAAAATAAACTTTTGAAATTTTCTTTTTTTTCGGTATTTTTATGGTTTAACAAACCCGGCAGGATCTACCGATACATATTAAAGTTTTCGGTTTTTAGGAATTTTTTTGTTGAGCTTTTTCTAAAAAAAAAATTGAACGATGCGCAAAAATGTTTGCGCTTCGGTGTAGGAAGAAAATTAACGAAAGTTAAAGCGTCCGGGAAATTAGGAAGTATAAATTTAAGACAACTATTATTTGTAAGGGGAACTTCGATAATATTCTTGGGGAAATGTTGAAATGGACGTAATAATTATTACGAAAATTTAGATTTCCCCTGGTACTATATATAACATACAAAAAAGGCCGGAATTTGATAGAAATGTTGTTCATTGAATGTGAATAAATTATACAGCTAGAAGTTTTATTTGTTGCACTTTTTTACGAAAGATGTGAATTTGAACTTGTTTAGTGAATAAAACATCTGATGGAAAGTAGATTACACTCTTCTGCAACAAAAATTGTTTTTCCTCTTTATTTTTATTAGGAATTCTAGAATCGAAATTTAACAATTAACATTAAATATAATAGAGAAAAATAGAGATTTTCCTGAGATATTTCCAGGTATGGAATTGGAAAAATTTCAAATTACTTCCTTAGTTACTTGAGTTTAATTGCTCACAAAAATTCCGATTAAATATGTTTATTTTTTGGTTTGGATTGAGTGTTAATTCGACCATGGTTATACCCTATTATATAGCATAACCAAGAATCGCTTGAAGTTAACATTTTTTTGTGGTTCTGATATGTAAAATAGGAGGCTGTTTTTGGGTATTTTTTGTGAATGCTGTGCTATAAATGTGATACCAATAAATGGGACAACGGGAGAAAATTCGTAACATTGAAAACTTCATAATAATAGCAATTTTATTTGAAGAAGGATTTTATTGCAGACCAATGTTATCGGAGCTTAGAATTTGAGATCCATCGAACAATTTGAATTGGTTTTATTTTGTTTTGTTCAAAAAGAATTTCTCAAGTTTTCTCTGTAAAGAAATTTTTTATTTATATTTTTATTTTTTATTTAATTTGTTATTTATTTTTTATTTTTATTTTTTATTTTAATATAAATTAAAATTGTATTTAGGGAATTCCTTTTGCATAACAGAATATAGTTCAAATTAAACTGCGATAGTGTAAACAGTTTAAGTGGAATGCGATTAATGCTAAGCTATTGACCTAACTGTAAACGAAACGCTTTATCGTGAACATAAAACCGTGTAAATAGAAGTAAAGTTATTTTTTAACTGTGAATAAAGTTTTAAGTGTTTAAACCATTAAGTTTAAACCATTCTCATCCAAAACTTAACGAGTTTCAAGTATGATCGACGCATCTACATAATTTACAAGGACAGCTACAAATAGATCTGGCAACCTCTTCCAACATTGATACTCATCATCTTTCGACTATGCCCAGGTAGGGGCTGCCAATATTAAACAACGAACCAATATTGGGCGTATTGCTGATCCAAGTGTTGGCTAGTTAACTTTGGTTTCAGTCTAGGGCAGTTGTCCAACCAAGATTCAGTTTATTATATTACGCGTTATTCACCAGTCTAATGCGATGTAAACATGTGCAAGCCATATGATGTTTATCTTTATTTTTATATATGTTACGCTTTCCTCAACACATTTCCGTATGTTCCACACATTTAAAGGAGGTCAGGGGAAAAAGTTGGTTTCGTAAACCAGGCCCAAGTTTTATTTGCCAGACTTGGCCCCAGGACATCAGTTCAAAGTTGGTCCAAGCTTGGACAGTTTGATGTTAAGAATGTTAAGACTGGCGCATATCCTAAAAGCTGTGGCGCGGGCTTGTCCCAGGTTGGGCCACTCAGTTTGTATTTACCCGGGTGGTCAACTTAACCCGTTTAGTTTTAGAACGTTTAATAAAATATGATGAAAATTGTTTTCGAGGTTTTCGCGGTTGAAGTGTGGATAACATGTATTGAAAAACTCCAATACTTTATCCAACCTCTTCCAAAATTAAATCAAGATTTATTCAGACCAAAAATGGATTAAAATCAAAACAACCGCTTCACTTGTCGTTTACGGTAAAAGTTCTTTTTGAAGAGCAGAATCTCGAACCCACAGAGTAAAAACACTGGACCTATAAAGTCGGTTTTTAAGGAGATCTGTTGTATCTATAATATTATATATTTTATTAAATATACATAAAGAATATAAGATAGACAAATCAAACCTTAGTTTTAACATTATTAAGATCTAAACTTTATTCTCCTTTAATCAATCAGAATAATTTAGAAAGCATTTTTCAACCTTCACCAATGTTTTATAATCCAACACAATCTGACGTATAACTTTGTCGGCCGTATTTATCAAAACAAACAATTGTTCCATCTCATAAATTTTACATATTTATAAATAACTATTTTGCAATTGACATCAAAACTTAAAATGCAAAAAAAAAAAATTATTGAATATAGGTGGTTAAAATTTTAAAGAAACATTACTTACATTTGTTGCTATTTTCTTATTTGGAATAAGAAAAAAAGAAATCACTTTTTACTTTTACAAAAACGAAAATATCAAAAAATAGTATATTTTCCTACAAGAGATGAAAACGCTGCTTTTTCGCGAGTGGAAATTTGTTCACGAGACGCGTTAGTGTCGAGTAGGGGCAATTTCACGAACGTAAAAGGTTTTTATCTCGCGTAGGAAATGCAATTTTTTCTATGATAGTTAGTATATAAACGATATTTATTAGAAATTATTAAATTAGAAATCGACAAAATAACATTTAAAATTCATATTCCATTTTTTGATGGTTGCTTTGTTTTAAAAATTTTGTAAAATTATATGAAAATACCATAGCAACTACAATTTGTTATTCTATTCACACTAGTGAAAAGAAACCCTTTTTCACAGGGGATTAAGCGTGATGAAAATAGACTTTTCATATACTATCATAGAAAAAAATTAAAATTCAAAATCACGTTTCAATTTTTTGAAATGAAATTGATATAAATTAATTGGCAAAAATATATTATTGTAATTTTTATGCAATTTTAGTTGAATTAACAATACATTACACAAATAAACTTGATTCATTGGTTATTGTTATGTGTTTTGCTTTTTATTGTGAATAAAAATCGAAATTATATCCTTTTAGGGAAATTGAATGTTCTTGCGTTAATAAAGTCGGCATTAATAAATAAATAAAGAAACTTAATTCTCAATAAATACTAATCTCTTATTGGCGTTAATTTATAATATATTATGTTAACACTTAACATGCCTAAATTCCAAAAAAAAATCCGATCAAATCTCTTGCATTTTGATTTGCAATCCCAAATTAAGCACTTCAAAACTTTTCTACTCAACAAATGCTTGACATGCGGTCGGTAACCAATGCCATCTTTAAAAAATTTCCTTGTTAATGTGTTTAACAGTGTAAGCACAATAGTTCTTGGGTCATCGCCGGTTTCATTTTACGATTACCACATATTTTATACTTCGTGAGGCGCTTGTCCTTGACGAGTCCTACAACTTTTGTGAACTTGTGAATGACAAGCGTTCGTTAATCGCTTGTCCTTGACAAGTTCTACAACTTTTTTACCTGCCATTTTATATATAAATAATTTTATGCATAAAATATGTGGTAATCAAAAAATGAAACGGGCGACGGCCCAGGGACTACAAAGTCAATAGGCAGCTATAATAGTTTTAAGCCTTTCCAACACACACAAAACAGTTGATATCGTGCGAATCGTTCTTTTGCAATTTGATTTCAAAGTTACCTTGATTTGAATTTTTAGAAATCTTTCGATTCACCCTGTTGCTCTCAAAATTAAACACTTTAAAATAAGAGATATCTTTACCAAATTGTCCATTAAAGTCATGAAGAACCATAATGACGGCGCGTGTTGATGTTTGTTTCATAACCTCATACTTTCTGCATAGGATCTTGATGAAACTTTGGCAAATGATACAGGTTCACTTGAAAGTGGAAGATCTGGATTCATTTCAAATTTGGAGAAAATGGCGGGGGGTCTCCCGAACACCTCTAAAATTAAATCTTGAATAACTTATAATCCCGGACTATGATCTTATTTAAACTTAGTATACAAGGTTTTAGTACAGTTTCCAATATTTCTGCATACCAACTTCCGGTTTGTCACTTCCAGTTAAAAATTTTTTTCCCAGGGGTTCAACCCTACTGTTTATATAAGCTTTCAAGTAACATGAGAAAGATTCTACCAGCTGTTGGAGTACATTGTACATTGGATAAAGGGTTTGGAGGTCCACCATACAACAGGTGGTTTTTTCCACAATGTTTTAACGTTTGTTGGGAGCATAAAACATTCATTCGTGAATGAATTTTGATGACACTTTGGTAAAAGATGCAAACATGTATGACAAAGAACTGATTAGTTTTTGGGCGATAGTGAACAGAATGGTGTGCGGTCCATGGAGCTCCAGTTTTTTTGAAAGCTCTATAACATCTGTACCTGATAGTTGAATTGGATAAAAGTTGGTACATGAGTATTTAGTACGGTTCACAATAGTTCTGCTTCCCAACTTCCGGTTTTTCACTTCCGTTAAAAATTTTTTTTTAATTTTTGGAAGTTTTTTCAGAATCTTTATGCACACTCGAGCCTACAATAATGAAGTGATTATGATGAAACTTATGAAGAGGGTTCCAATTAGTGTGGGAAGATAATTATCATCTTTTGGGACACATTGATCAAAGTGGCGGGGGGTCTACCATACAAATGCTGACTTTTCACACTTTGTTCTTTAAGTATGTTGGGAGCATACAACATTCATTCGTGAATGAATTTTGATGTCACTTTGATAAAAGATGCAAACATGTATAGCAAGGAACTGATTAGTTTTTGAGCGATAGTAAACAAAGTGGTGGGAGTATCTCATACACCTGTTTTTTTGAAAGCTCAATAACATCTGTACCTGATAATCAAATTGGATGAAACTTGGGACATGGGTGTTTAGTACGGTTCACAACAGTTCTGCATCCCAACTTCCGGTTTTTCACTTCCGGTATTAAAATTTTTTTTGTAAATTTTCCATTTTTCTAGTGTGTTTATGCACACTACAGCCTACAATAATGAAGTGATTATGATGAAACTTATGGAAAAGGGTCCAATTAGTTTGAGAAGGTAATTACCATCTTTTGGGTCAGTTTGTTGGGAGCATACAGATTTCATTCATTAATCAATTTTAATGACACTTTGAAAAAAGATGGAGACTTAAATGACAAAGAATTGATTAGTTTTTGGACAATATTGCGATAAGTGGTGGGGGTCCTCCCAAACACCTGTTTATTGTTTCAGTGTTTGTTGGAAGAATACAACATTCGTTCGTTAAGTAATTTTAATGACACTTCGCAAAAAGATACAAATATGTATGACAAGGAACTGATTAGTTTTTTTAGCAAGAGTGAACAAAGTGGTAGAGGGTCTTCCCAGCACCTGTTATTTTCGAAGCTCAATAACTTCTGTACCTGCTAATCGAATTGGATGAATCTTGGTACATAATTATTTAGTACGGTTCACAACAGTCCTGCATCCTAACTTTCGGTTTGTCACTTCCGCTTAAATTTTTTTTTCTTTTTCTCGTACAACAGAATTTATGTTTGTTGGGATACTACTGCTTTCTTTAACATTTTTATAATTAGAACGACGATGTTTATAACATTGGTTAGCTTTTAATTAAAGTATTTGATGGATATTAGCTCATTATATATCCAGAACACTATGTTTCCATCAGCGTCGCAATATTTCCTATTTAATTGCATCCGACTCATATCAGAAATCATATAAGATTTCTCTATTAGGTTCTGCTTTTTTTATCTTGATCTATAAGTCCTATTTCATTTGATAAAATTGCATTTGGTCAAATTCATTATAGTACTATCCGTTTTAAAAATATATAGTTAAAAATTTTTCAAACTTTGGTTATTATAAAATCTCAACAATAACGATGACGAATCCTTTCTAACAGATGATGAATGAAGCACAAATTAGTACATTATGATGCGAGGAGGCAAAGCTAAAGATTTTGGACGGATGTGGAGTTTGCAAATCGAGGCGCTAGCCGAGATTTGCACCCACATTAAGTCCAAAATAGCTTACGTCCGTGCATCATATACTATTTTTTATTCGTCGCAAGCAAAATATTAAAAAAAAAATGTTTATTCTAAATTAAAATTATAAATTTGTATAAATTTTGAAATAAAAATATGTGGAACAATTTCCTTTGACAACATATTTGTTATTTTTTCCAAATTATTGTATAACTATGACAACAAATGAACAACTATTTTAATTGGATTATGAAATTTTGAATTTAAGGGTTGCTTTGATAAAAATTTCTATTTTTTATAGAATTTAAACAAATACAAATGTTTTTTTCTTTTTTGGACGTAGCTATCTATGACAACAAAATAAATGGTTAAAAAGTGACACTTTAAGGCCGCAAATCACAGTAATAAAGTAACACTTTACTACATAGGCGAATGAAAAATATATTATTACAAAACTGTATATATTCATTTTCATTAAAAATTTGTAATAAAAATACATAATTAAGATTCCAAATTAAATCAAATTAACAATTCTTTTTTATAAAGCCTTTCACATCTCACTATCTCTCCAGACTGGTGATCAATTTGTTAAAATGGCGAACATTCTTCGGAACTTTATGACAATTTAAACTTCTCGGATCAATCGATATGATTGTGGCTGAATAATTGGCCACACTACTAATTCAACTAACACCTGGAGTCGAACTAATGTAAATCACACTTCTTCGTTGAACAAAACCGTTCAAAACAAACCATATTTTCCTTTGACTGAGGTCATATAGTGATCTAATCCAAATAATAACTTAGAAACGTTATCATTTTTCAACTTCTTATCTTTTCGATCGGGTAAAAGATTATGTCTGATAAATTATTGTTCTTCCCCTCTGAGCACGCATAGCATATTCGTTAATTTTTCTAACTCTTGAACAACAAACCAAAATTTACCTATCTTCCTCACAGATAAGTGGTTCACGTAATAAATTACATCGATGAACGTAATCACATTGATTTTTAAATTAAGAGATTGAAAAACATGCGACATGAGATAGAGTAAAAAGTTTTGTTTAAGAGTTCCACCGCTTGTTTTTTAACAAAAACCATAATAGCAATTAAAGTGCCGGGAATAAAAATCGATATATTGAAAATTATCGATATACCGAACAATGATATTGGAATGGTACAGTATCGAAATATCGATACTTATCAATATATCGTTATATCAATACTTATCGATATGTCGATACGTATCGATATATCGATATACCGATATATCTAATATATCGCTTTTTTCCATTGACAAGATTGACAAGATATGAAAAATGATCTTCTTCTTAAAATGAGGATTGCCATTTGTCACAAAAAATAAAATCCGGGTAACGCAGCATTTTTGGAGACAGTATTAACATAATATTGGCATTAATGTAGTCAAACAACAAGCGTTCAGAAAGAGTTTTCCGCAAAGTAGGTAGGTAATATTTGACTCAAGAGCATCATTTGCGTCGCAATGAATAAGGATTACATAAGAAAATAATTTTGTTTGATTTTGAAAAAACAAGTCCCTGTTTCGGCGCCAAATTGTTAAATTGCTACCAGTGTCGGCAACAAATTATAAATGAAAATGCCAGAATTTGTATCGATGCCAATTCGGTTTTAGTCATAATGAGTAATGAGTGACATTAAGTGAGTGACATAATGAGTGTTTTTGTAGCCCTAAAAATTATATAAACTAAAATGAAACATCAAACAAAAAAAAAATATAAAATTATAATTGATAATTGATCTAATTATACATAAAAAATAAACTCAGCTTTTTGAAAATTTATGTTGAAAGTAGATTTCTTGAATTATTCTCTGGTCCTTAGATTATGCCCTTGTCCTTGTTTTTTTACATGTATTATTTTCTCGTAGCTGATATTTGGGAAATACTTATCGTATCCAGTGACAAGTGTTTAACAGAAGTGGTATCAATTCACAACACATTTTATTAAAAAAAAAATACTGCGAAGCTGATGCATAGGCTGACTTCAACCACAGCCCTGGAAACTTAGTGTTCTGGATATATAGTGAGCTAATATACTTCAATTAAAGACTAACCAATGTTATAAATTTCGCGGAGTTTTAATTATAAAAATAGTAAAGAGAGCAGCAGTATCCCAACAAACATAAATTCTGTTGTACGAGAAAAAGTAAACAAAATTTTAACCGGAAGTGACAAACTGGAAGTTGGGAAGCACAACTGTTGTGAACCGTACTAAATGCTTTTGTTCCAAGTTTCATCTAATTCGATTATCAGGTACAGGTGCCATTGATATTTAAAAAAAAAAACAGGTGCTCAGGACACCCACCGCCACTTTGTTCACTGTCCCTCAAAAACAAATCAGTTTCTTTCCATAATTATTTGCATCTTTTTCCAATGCGTCATTAAATTCATTCACGAACGAATGTTGTATGCTCCAAACAAACATTGAAAAAATTATGACACAAAAACAGATGTTAGGGAGTCCCCCCATCACTTATCCCAATATTGCCCAAAAACTAATCAGTACTTTGTCATTTAAGTCTCCATTTTTTGTCAAAGTGTCACTAATATAGATTAATGAATGAAGTCTGTATGCTCCCAGCAAACTATAAAAACAAAGTGTGAAAAATCAGAAGTTGTATGATAGACCTCCGCCACTTTGACCAATGTGTCCCAAAAGATGATAATTATGTTCTCACACTAATTGAAACCTTTTCCATAAGTTTCATCATAATCACTTCATTATTGTAGACTGTAGTGTGCATAAAGACACTGGAAAAACTTTCAAAAATATTAAAAAAATATTTTTACCGGAAGTGAGAAACCGGAAGTTGGGATGCAGAACTATTGTGAACCGCACTAAATGCTTATGTACCAAGTTTCATCCAATTCGATTATCAGGTGCAGATTTTATTGAACTTTCAAAAAAACAGGTGTATGGGACACTCCCCCTCCACTTTGTTCACTATCGCTCAAAAACTAATCAGTTCCTTGCCATAAATATTGGCATCTTTTTCCAAAGTATCATCAAAATTCATTCACGAACGAAATGTTGTATGCTCTCAAACAGACATTGAAAAAATTATGACACAGTAAACAGGTGTTAGGGAGGCCCCCACCACTTATCCCAATATTGTCCAAAAACTAATCAGTACTTTGTCATTTAAGTTTCCATCTTTGTTAAAGTGTCATTAGAATTGATTAATGAATGAGGTCTGTATGCTCCCAACAAACTTTAAACACAATGTGTGAAAAGTCAGCAGCTGTATGATAGACTCCCGCCACTTTGATCAATGTGTTCCAAAATAAGATAACTATTTTTTCACACTAATTGAAACCTCTTCCATAAGTTTCATCATAATCACTTCATTATTGTAGGCTGTAGTGAGTGTGCATAAAGACACTTAAAAAGCTTCAAAAAATTACAAAAAAAAACTTTTACCTGGAGTAAAAAACCGGAAGTTGGGATGCAGAACTGTTGTGAACACTACTAAATGCTTATGTACCAAGTTTCATCCCAATTCGATTATCAGGTACAGATTTTATTGAGCTTAAAAAAACAGGTGTATTGGACACCCCCCACCACTTTGTTCACTATCGCTCAAAAACTAATCAGTTTCTTGCCTGCATCTGTTTCCAAAGTATCATCAAAATTCATTCACGAACGAATCCGGTATGCTCCCAACAAACATAAAAACATTGTGGAAAAAACCACCTGTTGTATGGTGAACCGGGGAGCCCTTTATTCAATGTACTCTAAAAGCTGATAAAATCTTTCTCATAATCCTTGAAAGCTTTTACCAACGTTTCATGAAAATCGATCTGTAATTGTAGGCTTCAGTAAGGATAAACACCTGAAAAAAAAACTTTTTAACCGTAAGTGTCAAACCAGAAGTTGGTATGCAGAAATATTGGAAACAGTACTAAAACCTTATTTTACTCTTACCAAGCTTCAATAAGATCATAAGCCGGGATTAGAAGTTATTGAAGATCTAAACTTAGAGGTATTCGGGAGACCCCACCGCCATTTTGTCCAAATTTAAAATGAATCCAGATCTTCCATTTTTAAGTGAACCTGGATCATTTGCCAAAGTTTTATCAAGATCCTATGCAGGAAGATCACCCTCCCACCCATCCGCACACAAACGTACATCAAAATTTTTATTGGCTATTTAGATAGAGAATGGTCCAAAACAAAAGGAAAAACAAAATTTGGGGTATGTCAGATTTTTTTTCTCGATAGATTGCATTGCTTCACACAATTTAGAATTGTGTTGAAGTAAAAAGTTCACTAATGCAAAAAAAATGAATTTTTAGAAATAAATCAAACCACGCATGTTAATTCCAATTATATCTTTCAACTTTTACTTCGGTCTGAAAGACCTAAGTATTACATTCATGAGCTAAAAGTGAAATTCTTACCCACACTTTTTTTGGCATTTCTCGACGTTTTGAGACCTACTGATTCCTAAACCTCAAAAAATGTATGTCTGTCTGCGGCTGTCCGTTACAACCGACGAAATCTAGAAAACGGCTGAAGAGATTTGAAAATCATTTTTGTCTCTAAAAATAGGTACACTCAATGGGAAGAGCCGAAAGGACGATGTGTTCGATAACTGTACCGGAAGTGTGTCAAAAAAATCGTCAATATTTTTTGCTTAAAAAACGTTCATTTTAAGTGATTACGAGAAGGAACTTTGAATTTGGAGAAATCTTGATGGTCGGGATTGATATGTGAGACCAAAATCTAGATTATTGCATCATAAGTTTGTCAAAAAAATTTTGTCAAGTGTGTCAAAAGAAAGGTTTTTATTTATTTTTTTACCCAATTTTTTGGAAAAAAAAGAAATTAATTATTTCTTTGAAATGAAATTTTATTATTATTATTGAGAATTATGAAATTATGAGTTTGTCAAAAAAATGTTGTCAAGTGTGTCAAAAGAAAGATTTTTATTTAGTTTTTACCAAATTTTTTAGAAAAAAAATAAAATGAATTATTTGTTTGAAATAAAATTTTATTATTACTATTGAGAATTATAACATTATAAGTTTGTCAAAAAATGTTGTCAAGCGTGTCAAAAGAAAGATTTTTATTTATTTTTTTACCCAATTTTTTGGAAAAAATACAATTAATCATTTGTATGACATGAAATTTTATTATTATTATAGAGAATTATGGCATTATAAGTTTGTCAAAAAAATAATGTCAAGCGTGTCAAAAAATTATTTCATTTATTTTTTTAGCCAATTTTTTGGAAAAAAAAAATGTAGCTGTTTTTATGACGTAAATGTAATTGAAAAGAAAATTTGACATGGACATTTTTGAATTTTTTATAGTTTTTGAAATATTTCTGGAATTTTGAAAAAAGTTGTATTTTTGATTTTGTAATAATTTTTGCAATATTTTTAGAATTTTGGAAAAGGCCTTAGCTTTTGATTTTGTAAGAATTTTTGGAATATTTTTCGAATTTTGAAAAATTTTAAATTTTTGATTTTATTCTAATTTTTGGAATTTTGGAAAAAGTTTCAATTTTTGATTTTGTAATGATTTTTGCAATATTTTTAGAATTTTTAAAAGTTTTGAATTTTTGGAATATTATTGGAATTTAGAAAAAGTTTAAATATTTAATTTATTCTAATTTTTGGAATATTTTTGGAATTTTGAAAAAAGTTTGATTTTATTTAATTTTTACCATATTTTTGGAATTTTGAAAGAAATATGAATTTGTGATTTTGTAATATTTTTTCGAAACGCTAAATGGAGAGATTTTTGAGTAGATTGCTGACTGTATCATCTTTTCACTGAATTTTGTTAATTTATGATCTGCTAAAATTTTCCGGCATCGTATTGATGTTTCGTGTTAGTTTTGTAATAAATTTCTAAACAGAGATAAAAAATACTTGTACTTTAACAAAGAGTTATGTTTGATATACATCGCTGCCCAAAACTAAAGCCTAAGGCTTTTTTATTCGAAGATGGATTCATTTCAAATTTTCACTGCTAACTGATATTAGTGTAACTTAGATTTTAAAGATTCACACAAATCGGATCATATATAAAAAAGTTATAGACGAATTAAAATGTATTTTTGAATTTAACGACCCCGCTATACAATATGAAATGGACTTGCCCAGTTTTTTTAATTGTTTTTTTATTATTATTATACTAAATTTTATATTTGCTTTTCAAATTTCAATTTAGTTTATGCATTGCTTTGGGAGTGGATAGCTGTATTATTTTTCTTTGATTTATTATTATTATTATTTTTCTTTGATTTTCTTTGATTTAATTATTATTTTTCTTTGGTTTTTAAATATTTTCTATTAATTAGAAATTAAAGGAAGAATTCATAAAATTGATTTGTTCTTTCTGTGCAAAACAAGATAAGCAGGCTACAGACCTTCAATCAATTTGTCAATCAATTGAAAACGAAAATAAACGAAATAAAATTTAGGAGATTTTTACACTAAAGTTTATTTCGTTTATTTTCGTTTTCGAATTGATTGACAAATTGATTGTAGGTCTGTAGCCTGCTATAGAGAAATATTTCATAATAGCCGTGTTCGATTTGACTGAAACAACTGAATTATCTGAAAAGAATATATTAAGCATAATATCTGTAATATCTGTCTAAAATGTATTTTAGCTAGAACATAAAAAACGTTTCGTTGTCATTGTCGATGTAGATGTAGTGAGTTGTGAGAAAGGTTCGGGGTTCAACGCGGACCCTATATTGATTTTTTAAATAAAGTAGTTAGGTAAGGTAAGGAGTTAGGTAAGGTAAGGAGCTAGGCGAGGTAAGGAGTTAGGTAAGCAGTTAGGTAAGGTAAGGAGTTAGGTAAGGTAGGGAGTTAGGTAGGGTAAGGAGTTAGGTAAGTAGTTAGGTAAGGTAAGGAGTTAGGTAAGGTAAGGAGTTAGGTAAGTAGTTAGGTAAGGTAAGGAGTTAGGTAAGGTAAGGAGTTACGTAAGTTAAGGAGTTAGGTAAGGTAAGGAGTTAGGTAAGTAGAGATTTCACACAGACAATAATAAATGCTTATGTAATTTATAAGTTTATTTACCATATTTACCAAATTACAATTCCTTCACTAATTTTTTAGTTTTTTTATGTTTATTGAAGTGAATGTATGTGAAAATTTTGTTCTGTTTTTTCTTCATAAATGATTGGTGTCATGAATGGTGTTAATAATGAAATGAATGTTGTGAAGAAATGAATTGCACGTGGTATTTATCATTTTAAAATTCATAATATTTTTTATCATCGTACTGGTGCTTTGATTCCTGCCTGATGTTTTTGTTAAATTTGTCAGATGAAGATAGAATTGATGGAAATGAAATGATTAATAAATTTGTATGTACTGAAATCTCTGATCCCATTCTTTTTCCTAAATTACATGAACTAGGAGGGCACGGCGTGCTTCGCTAGGCTTATAAATAAAGTTTTTATAAGTTTTTATAAAATATAAAAATAATAATATAATTTATTTAGCGTACGGTTTTTTCGTGACACAAAAACACAACAAATTAAAAGCAATAAAACTAAAAATAGGTAGATTTTTCTATGAAATCTAGCTAAAACAAAACGAATACACAAATGAATACACATTAAATGAGCCTACTATACAATCGATTTGATTGCGCGTCTTTTAGTTAAAAGAATTAAAAGCGGGTCAAGTAGAAGTTGGGAAACAAAAAGTTTGCCAAATCTTCTCTAAAGCCTTTTATAAATTGCACAACCGTATTTATATCTACATATAATAATACATATAATATTATATTTTTTTTTTTTTTTTGAATAAAATGTGTTGTGTTATATGTGCCCATAATTATGAAAGTGGTCTAAGTCAAAATTTGAAAAAAATGAGTTTATCCATTATATCGCATTAAATTACTTCAAACTATATTAGCCCAATGTCATTTGTACGATATTGTCAAAAAAGATCCGTTATAGAGTATTTGTTATTTCAACAAAAATGTAATTCATCTAGAGTTAATTATGATAGTAATCTTAGACAAAATTTGAAGAAAAAAAACAAAAAAGTCGAACAAAATGTCAAAAATAATTGCCAAAACGTTGTGTTGCAAAGTTTTTATATCGTCGGACCATAGGCCCATAAAAATGAGCTGTTCCTCCTAAATGTCAAAATTACACTTTTTTAAGTGAAAGTTAATGGTGACAAAATAATGAGTTGGGAAAATAACTAATAAATAACATTAGAATTTCGAAGTTTGCTTTTGCGTTAAGTCATTTATACGCCGTTCAGTTAATTATGAAAATGGTCTAAGTCAATTCAAACTGTAAAAAGCATATTTCGGAATCAGATTTATACAAAATTTCACATGCATAATAAACTTTCATTATTGAAGACTAACAAAGCCCTATAACAAAATTTTTCATAATAGAGGTATGTTTTTTAATTTAATCATTTGCAAACCTTTAAATATCTCAGAACAAGAAATATATGACTTAGACCACTTTCATAATTATGGGCACATATGATGAATACTTTTTTTAAACCTCTGCGGGTTGAAGTCACCTGAGACTAAGGATTCCGGCAAACTATTCCATGTATACTTCCACTATACAAATGTATGCAGTTCGGACAAAGAAGTTTTTCTACGATCTGCCAGTATGACAGCGTGGGATCTCGACCGTTTGGCTGGTTGCGGTAGCCGATTATCGAGTGGGGTAAGACTAAGTTTGAGGCATGATGCTGCTGATTTCATCTGAGCACTGTTGATGACGATATTTGTAAAAAACAACGAGGTCAGCAACAGTGCGACGATGTTGCAGGGAATCAAGTTTTGATGTCAAAGCTCAATCACCCACAATTCGTATAGCCCGCTTTTGAACAGAGTCCAAGAGGGCCAAGATGGAAACAGAAGCCGCACCCCAAACTTGACAACAGTACTCCATACAGGGACGAATATAGTACTTATAAACATGAAGCAATTGGTATGGAGTGAAAAATTTTTTGCATCTATTTAGGAGGCCGAGTTTTTTAGATTTTAGATTTTTATTTTATAAATTGCACAACCGTAATATATATCTACATTTAATATTATGACTAAGCTTAACAAAAATTCTTATTATTTATGTAGAAACATGACATTGAGTCGATTAACTGATAAAATGTTAAACATTGGTTGATTAATCTGTAGCACACATAAACATTTTATGTTTGTTGAAATGGATTATATTAATTCAAAGATGGGAACCGAAATAAATTAGCAAATCATTAGATAATTTCTTTAAAAGTGAATATTCTTGTTTTAAAGTAAAATTCAAAATAAATCCGTCGTTACAGTTCCAATAACGAAAACATTATCCACAGGCGAAATCTGACTGTCGGTCGGCGAAATCTGACAATCCCGAATTACACCGTAGAAAATTAAATGTTTGTACTCTTGCTTTTCTCTCTAATTAATAAACTGCAAGGATCAGTTTTCATTGACTTTGTTTTTTTTAATCTACGAGTGGACAACCCCGTGTACTCCAGTTCTTGCTATTAACATACGAGTTAACGTGAGATATCACATACCATTGGCAATAGCAGTAAGATATCCCTTATAGTCAAGGTGATATTCTTTTAGGAGTGCTGAATTTCTCTAACACGTGCTGAATTTCTCTAACTTAGATTTTAAAGATATTTCACACAAATCGGATCATAAATAAAAAAGTTATAAACGAATTAAATTTATTTTTGAATTTAAGCGAACTCCCCCATACTAATATGAAATAGACTTGCCCAAGCCATATTTTTTTTCACAAAAACGCAAAACTTTGTTACTTTGTTATTAGCGATTGTGGGAAATGAAATTCAAGATATTTTGAATGGACGGTATGTTGGTTCGACTGAAGCTGCTTGGCGCATATTTGAATTTCCAATGCATTTTCAATCTCATACAATTATTTGACTTGATTGTCATTTGTCTAATAGACAAAATGTTTATATCAGGAATGGTAATGTGGCTGGTGCAGTCGCAAATGTATCAAGAACAAAATTGTTAGCATTTTTCCATTTGAATTCCATTGATAATTTAGCTAATGAGTTTTTGTATACAGAATTACCATTACATTATGTTTGGCATGATTAAAGTAAATCGTGGAAAAGAAGACAACGTGGGGCTGATAAAGTTGTTGGTATTCGATTATATATAGTTACTCCAAAAGATATAGAACTGTTTCATGTGCGTTTATTTCTATTGCATGTTCGTGGTCCAAAATCTTTTACTGATCTACGTATGTATGAAGGTGTTGAGTACCCTATGTTTGTTGCAGCATGTGAATCTCGAGGTATTGCAACAAATGATAATGAATGGCGTGAACGGTGAATGTTTACTTGAAGCTTCAGAAATTCAATCACCAAAACAATTACGTCAATTATTTGCATTTATCTGTGGTTTGAATGTTCCTCCGAATGCTTTAGCTTTATGGATTGAATTTAGAAATCGTTTGGTTGAAGACTTTTTACGAAATTACGATGAAGATGTGTCAATTAATCGAGCCTTGATTGAAATTAATGAAATTCTTCTTACACATAATACTTCATGTCGTGATCTTGGTCTTCCGATTCCGCAATATAACTTACAGATTGGCGATGTAGGTCATTTTGATATTGAAGAAGAAGCTACAGTTTTCGATAGAATGTATGAAAATGCAAATAATGCGCAAGGTAGTGTGATTCATATTGTTTTGCGTGAAGCACATCTCCATGATACCGGAAGTAATGTTTTTTTCTTGACAGCTCATACAGGTTGTGGCAAAACTTTTGTTCAAACGGCAATCATTCATAAATGTAATTCAATAAATCTTTCGTGTATTGTAACTTTCAGTGGTTTTGTATCAACTCTTTTGATTGGGGGGCGAACTTTGCATAATGTTTTCAAATTACCAATTCCATTATTAGAGAATTCAATGCCAAAAATAACTCCAAACAGTGTACTTGGCACATATATTAATAATGCATCAATCATTATTATAGATGAAATTTCCATGTGTTCTATTCATGCTTTAAAATTAATTGATCGTTTGTTAAGAGATTTGACTCCAAACGAAGAAAATAAAAATAAACTGTTTGCAGGTAAAACTCTTTTACTGGGCGCAGACTTTCGCCAAATTCTTCCAGTTATACCGCATGCCTCACGTTCTATTTTAATTGAAAATTGTATTACATCTTGCCAAGAATTTATAAACTTTAAAATTTTGAAATTAAATCAAAACATGAGAGCTCTCCCTCATGAAATTGAATTTGAAGAATTTCTTAGAAGACTCGGTAATGGTGATATGCAAAGTTTTCCACAGTTTGGTTCAGATATCATTGAAATTCCTCATAATTTGATTGGCAATCCAGACAATATTATTGAAGACATTTTTGGAAATATTTCTGATACAATTTCATCTGATGACATTTTGAGTTCCGTCATTTTAGCCCCCAAAAATAATGATTGCAATGAAATCAATTCTAAAATCTTGAGTATTATGCCAGGAGAGTAGAAAGCTTATTTTAGTTTTGATAAAGTTGTTTGTGATGACACTCGTGAGCAGAACAATTTTACAATAGAATTTTTAAATAAATTGAGTGTAGGAGGTTTGCTACCTCATAAATTAGTTGTGAAAGTGAATTGCATTGTTCTCCTCATACGTAATTTAAATACAGGTCAAGCATTAGTAAATGGAACACGAATGCGTGTAAAAGTTATGCACCGAAATTCAATAGATTGTGAAGTTTTGACTGGTGTCATGCGAGGTGTACGCATTCTAATTCCACGCATTCATTTGACTTATTCTGGAACTCTTCTTCCATTTAAATTTCAAAAAACTCAATTCCCAATTATTCCTGCTTTTGCTATGACTATTAATAAATCTCAAGGTCAGACATTCAACAGAGTTGCCAATTTACTTAAAGAACATGTATTCACACATGGTCAATTGTATGTTGCTGCAAGTAGAGTGCGTGCGTTTGAATGTTTGAAATTTTATATTTATGATACATCTGACCAAGGTCATTTGTTCAACGATGATAGAGTTTTCACAAAAAATATCGTCTTCCCAGAAGTCGTTGTTACCTGATTTCTTCTCACTTTTCTCAAAAACCTTTTCCTCTTTTATGAGTATGAGTGTCTGTGCGTTTGCCTCAATATGCATGTTTTTTAATTTCATATTGAAGCTGAAGTTGCCATTCAGTTTTATCATTTTCATCGTTAAACATATTTTCATCGTTAAACATATTTTGATAATAATTGCTGTTTCAATTGTCTATTAATATATAAAATATAAAATTTTCATGTATGACCGAATTTCGGTCACGGGATTTCCTATATTTTTAAAAATAAAAATTGAAAATTATGCTATCATTTCTCACTACCACTTTTGAAATCATTGCTTCTACGACAGCAAAATTTCTACGCAAAAACTTTATTTATAAGGGTAGCGAAGCACGCCGGGTCTCCTAGTAAGAACAAATAGTTTAAGATATCAAAAGCAATTCCAATTAAATCAAGAGATAGACAACAATTGAAACAAATTGTAATTGAATCCATAAATATTTTTCCGGAAAATACAAGAAATTCAAAAGGAAATACAATAGCTTTGTTTATTGAGTCGAAAAAAACTATTAGAATTGAATTATTTTTCGAAACGAGAAACGGAAAAGAAAATAAAGGAATCTGATTCTTTGATTCTGATTAAAATTATTTGTACAATTTCAACTAAAATGATGATGAACGAACAAAAAAAATAGTTCCATACAAATATCTCCGTTAATAAATTTAAAATAATTTCAATAATTTACTTACTTTTCTGTAAACGATGTATAAGCAAAACCATTAAAATTTATTAAAAAAATTTAGTAATATTTGTTTGTTCATTTGATGCATACCTGAAAATTAAATAAGATAAAAATTAGATTCGGGAATAAAACTGGGAATACTTTTGAATGCCACACAACATAAACTGCGTTGTTGATGTGGAAGATACAAAATATAAACCTGCTCCACATTGCTTTCTGTTTAGTCGTTCTATAAATTTTCTAAAGACGAACACATTTCATATTATTATTAGTTCTCAAGATCAATCTTTATGATTCTCATTACAATTATTCTTTTACTAGCATAAAAATTACGACATATACAAAAAACCATACATGCACTTGCCTCAAGCCTTTCTATTTCGTTTTTCTTTATATTTTTTATGTGAATTGCTATAAGGACATATTTACAAACAACCCGGCCAACTAGAAGAAACAAATATAAAAGAATTGGATATTATATAATCTTGGGAATAAAAAATTACTTTATATAAAAAAATTAAATAAAGAACAGCAAATAACGTTGCTTTTGAAAATATAGGATTTTAGCCAATACAATTTTTTATGAGATATGTTTAAGGGAAAACTAAAATTTTTAAGTAGCACACTTTTATTGAAAACGAACTAAAAAGTCAAAAATGAATTTTGTCTGATCAAAAACCTTTTTTAGAAATAGTATTTCACTTTATAAAATCATTCCAGCAAAATATGGGCATATTCCAGCAAAATACTAAATATAAATTTAGCAGATTAAAAGCGCCATCTATTTACTAATAGAGTAATTAACAGCCGACCGCCGATTTATAATTTAATAACAATTATGTGTAATTTTATTAAATTTTTCATGTATCCACCACAACCATGTCTTTGATATTTAAGAAAATTCACTTTGTAGAAAGTCGCTTCAAATCTGAAAACAAGATTTAATCCTTAGACACAGATAAACCAAGATAAACAAATTTCTTAGAAACTTGTACACCAACAACTTAAATCCAGCATAAAATAATTTTTTAATACTTCCGATGAACGTTCTTTGCATATATTTTTGTTTCCTATCAACGTACTTTCATAATAATTAAGTTGATAAAAAGTTGCATAAATTAACATAAATAATTTGGGAATTTTAAACAAAATTTTAAAATACAAATAAAAATATCATAATGATATAATGTTAAAAAACTACAAATTACCGTGCCAGAATTTATTTATATCCGGAACAATTGAAATTAATCATAACTAAAACAAACGTGAAAATATATAATAGAAATTAAAATTGAAAAATTGTATATAATTAAAATAAGAAATAAATATTAATTGTTAAAATTACTAAAACAATAAATTTTAATGTTTGCTAAAATATTTTGTTCTTATTTGATGAAAATAATTATGCTTTTGTTTCATGGAGAAGCGATAAGTGTTCTGAAAAGTCCATCACCTACTTTAGTTCAAGAATTCATTGGTAAACAGAATTTAAATCTCTTTCATAACATAATGCACCAAAAATATTCAGTTTTGTTCTAAAATAAAATAAGTAAAAAATATATATTACACGCATACCTAAAAAGTAGATTTTAATAATCGAAATAGTAAATTTCTCAAACGAAAATATGTGTTCCACCAGAAAAATAAATGTTACACATCAAAATATTTATAAAAAATTTTTTGAGTTTAAGACACATTTTAATTATAAACTAAGCACGCCATCTTAATGTGAGATTTGTACTAACATATATTACTAAATTGCTTATTTTTATAGTTCTAGCATTTCAAAAACTATTTGCAAAATGTTAATGGTCCCCAAAATTATCACATAAAAATACAAAATCAACTTCATAGGAATAAGTTTAACTAAATAAGTGTACATGCACTGTTTTTGTTATGTGTTTAAAATTTCGAAAAATATATCAAACTGTTGATGAATGCGTCTTTTAAAGTCGGTATGTTCATAGTCAGATTGCCGTTTTGATTATATTTTTAAAATGTATTTATATTAAACATAATATTATTTATTTAAATTATTTGACTGAATCAAAATTTTGTTCCTAAATAAACTTAAGGAAATTTACATGTTTGTCAATATCGGACAATTCCGATGGAGAGGAAATGTGAGGCGATCTAGTTTGCTAGTTACTGACCTACTTACACATGCGACAAGAACACCTTATGTGTTCAAACGACGCCAGTAGCTGAACCACAGTAACTCGCCTCCTCAACTCTTAGGTTTACTTGCCTCGTGTAATATATGTGCCATCCACGAGCTCATTTACAGTATAGCTGCACAACCGACGAAATCTAAAAAACGACTGGAGGGATTTCAAAAATTTTTGATTCTAAAAATAGGTATACTTAATGGTAAGAGCCGAAAGGACGATGTGTTCGATAGCTGTCCCGGAAGTGTGTCAAAAAAATCTTCAAGTGTGTCAAAACAAGGAAATTTGCATATTTTTTGCTTAAAAAACGTTTATTTTAAGTGATTACGAGTAGGAACATTGAATTTAGAGAAATCTCGATGGCCGGGATTGGTATGTGAGACCAAAATCTAAATTATTGCATTATAAGTTTGTCAAAAAAATGTTGTCAAGTGTGTCAAAAGAAATATTTTCATTTTTTTACACAATTTTTTGGGAAAAAAAATAAAATTAATTATTTGTATGACATGAAATTGGACATGGAAATTTTCGAATTGGTTATAGTTTTTGGAATAGTTTTGGAATTTTGAGAAACGTTTGTATTTTCATTTTGTAATAATTTTTGCAATATTTTTATAATTTTTGTAAAAGTTTTAATATTTAGTAATTGAAAATCAGTTCGGTGAATGTAATCAACCAGTTACGGTGTTAATTTTTTTCCTCTTTTTTTTTAAATTCTCTTTATTCAAAAAGGAAAATGGATATAAAAGTGGTGTGATATTCAAAATTCATTTGAAAGAAAAAGAAATAAAAAATAAACTTTATTAGAACCAAAAAATTAGCGAAGGTAATGCTTGTCTGTTATAAACTGTAAATTATTTATATTGTATTCTATTATTGTTGTGGGCGAGCGTCTTTGCTACTATTCGTCGATTGGCGGATTAATAGATGTTGTGAAATGCACTGGGTTTGATTTTTTGACTTAAAGAAAACTAAAACAAAATTGAGTGTTTATTATAAAAAAAATTAAAATTGAGTTTTTTTTTAAATTAAAAGTTACTAAATAAAGGCTAAATATTGGGAGTTGTTGTAAGCAACCTCGCGATCGACGATAAATCCAAATAACCGTTTATAAACTAAACTTGTTTGTAACTTTCAATTGAATTTTGTTATTATAAATCTGATCAACAAGTTTAGAATTAACGAAAAATTGAGTGCTATATGTAACGGCATTGATCAATTGATAAATCGTCAATATTTATGTCCTTTTATCAATCACAAATTGTTTCGAAATCTATCATGTATCTGATGTGTTGAAATGAAATATGAAATTTAAGAAATAAAAATAAAATTTGGTGAATAGTGGAGAAGAGCCGAAACCGGATGACTAAGTGCAACAATCGCCCGGAACAGAGGCACAATATTTTCTTTGACGAATTTTATTACTACTTGTATTATTCCTATGCAACGATTACCCGGACCAGCGGTGCAATTTATTATTGTTATTGTATTACTTGGATTTATACTTTAGTTGTTATGATGGGCTGAATTAAGGTGACATGAAGGGTTGGATCCTGAAAAAATCATGGGGTGAGTGAAACATTTATCTAATATTTGATAAATTGTGTGATGATTTCGGGTTCTTGGGCCTTTTAGGTCGTCAGTGTACCTGTTCTTGGTCTGTGCTTAATTCATTCCGTTTGCACAGTCGCATTTGCGTCTGAATATTTGTACTGAAGTGGGGGAAATTACTTCTCGGACACACATGGCTGAGGCTCGCTGGAACAAAAACCTCTCTAAGCACGCGGTCCTCCGATTCGTGCCTATTAGTGGCTCACTAGCAGATCCGGTGTTCATTACAATTGTTGACACTGATTGTGTCCTTTATCTCCAACTGTCTCCATCGTGACCTTGCGTGTCAAATACATTTAGTATAATTCAGCTTTTAGTGGTCCCGTTGTGTGCCATACTGAATTCTATAGTTTTATTTTGTCGTTTTTTTTGGTTTCCCTGATGGTCTAACTATATTTATACTATATTTGGATGCAGTAATGGATTGGATGCAATGGATTTGCACTTGGGCACCATTGCACCGAAATGTTGGTGGCAATAATACACTCGTATATGTCTCTATTCTACCCATCCGATTCTATGCCATTACTGTATTTAATGTTGTTTGTCTTTATTGTGTGATCAACCGAAGTTGACGAACTCGGTTACGAATACTGATGATGACCATTGCCTACAACGTTTGGATTTGTTGAAAATATCGATAATAAGTGAAAAAACAATTTACATATTTCAATATTTGGTCAACCAAAATGAAAGGAATTGCTTTTGACGAAGAATGCGATGCTTTACTTATAATAATGTAATTAATCAATTTATTGGTTCAGGGATGTCGACGTCTGACGTCGACTTGTGGAACAAGACTGTTTTATAAATAAATTATTAAAATGTAAATATATTTTTTATATTTATTTTTTGTGGATTTCATGATCTATGTAGGAGCGTTGCCAAGCTAATCAGCTTCTAATATTCACCACAGTCATTTTCAACAGCGGCATAATTACCATGGCAGCCGATTTTTGTAAGGATTACGTCCGTCTCCCATTGTAGTCATGGTCTACCTCGCGGTCGTCCGCTTACTGGGGTACTAACGTACATTTTGTTATGATGTTAGAATGTGAACCGGCTCGTAGAACATGGCTAACCAGGGAATCCTATTGGACCGGAAACAAACTTTTATATCAGGACCCACAAGAAATTCTCTGATTTCAAATTTAAATCGGGTTGTGTACTCTTCATCGTCTGTCTTAAGTGGACCAAAAATGTAGTGTCGGCAGAGCTATTTAAGTTTGACAATCAAATGTTTGTCTGTTTTTCTTTACTTTTTTCACACAAAAAGCAAATTTTAATGGAATAAATTTAAAAAAATTAATGGCATCGAATAAACAAATTTTAAAGTTTAGATTATCCTCTGAAAATGGATCATGGTACTGGTTGGATTTGGATGAATTTCGAAAAAGGTGCCTAATTTGTAAAATTTATTTGAATCTATTAGATGTTGAGCATGCTTCGACTAGTTGGTTTTGCGTACTAGTTTTGGATATCGTTTCCATTTCAAAGAGCAAGTTTTCAATGAGCATTTGTAAAATTTAAAGAAACCCGTTCGATGTCGATCATTTTATGTTCGAATTGACTGAACTTTGTGAAGGCCTAAAGTATTTGTTGGTTAAACTTTGAATTAGCAACAATTGCTATAACCTTGTCTACCATTTAAAACAAACATGGCAATACCGGTTGTATACCGCGGTACTGACTGATTGGAGTACCTCGATTGCTGCGTTTAAAGTTTTGTGAGCTTAATCCTCCGTATTAACTTAAAATCCATACATTGCGTCATACCCAGACTTATAGGATGAAACTTGATGGTATATTTTTTTTTTTTTTTTTTTTTTTAATAAAATGTGTTGTGTAATAGGGTTTAGAATATGTGTCACAACAACACATAAATAACTTTTAAGACCTAGGTCTAGACCTGGGTCCCACAACAACTGGCGTTCTGAGGTGTAGATTAACGCTTTTTTTAAACATCTGTGGGTTGAAGCCACCTGAGACTAAGTGTTCCGGCAAACTATTCCATTTGTACGCAGTTCGGACAAAGAAGTCTCTCTGCGATCTGCCAGTATGACAGCGCGGGATCTTTACCGTCTCACTGGTTGCGGCAGCCGATTGCCGAGTGGAACGGGGGTAAGAATAAGTTTGAGGCATGATGCCGCTGATTTCATCTGAGCACTGCTGATGACGATATTTGTAAAAAACAACGAGGTCAGCAACAGTGCGACGATGTTGTAGGGAATCAAGTTGTGATGTCAAAGTTCGATCACCTACAATTCGTATTCAGTTCGGAATCAGTTCAAAATCGTTCGGATCCGGATCCATTCGGATCCGGAATCAGTTCAAAACGGAAGATCTGAATTCTTTTTAAAATTACCATAACAACAGATCATTTAAAACTTTAATAATTTTTCATCCTGATATTTTGTTAAATCTTGGTATACAAGGTTTCAGTAATGTTTACAATAGTTCTGCAAACGATTTGTTTGTGCTTCTATTCAAAAACTCAATCAACAATAACCAAATAAAACTGTTAATTGTGTCAACATTAACTAAGGCATATTAACGATACCAGAATTTAATGAAATTCTTAAAAACCTACATGCATTTCAAAATACCTCAAAGCTCCAAAGAGCGGACTACTATTACCACCACCGTTTCCTGTCTTGTTCTTTCCTCGAATCAACCATACTAAAAGGTTTCTAAATAATTCTCACTGTACGTAGAAAAAACAATTTACATAGTAAGCTATTTCAATTTTTTTCCGTTTGTGGACAATGAATTTTGTTTCCACCCTCTAAATAAGCTTTTTTTGTGACACTCAACTCCTACTAAGCTCATTTGTTTAACTTTATTTTTATATCTTTATAAGGATTTACAAGGATATTTTTATTGCGTGACGAATTTACAAGTATCTTTATTTTATTTCTTCTATTAAATTATATTACTATATGTAAACGTGTTTAAAATTAATTTAATTCTATTTAATTCTTCTTTCAACAATGTAATTGTCGGAAAATGTGTTACATTATTGTTTATATTATATATTCAAATTACTGCCATTTTCTTTTTACTTTTTTTACCAAAATTTTAATTTTATTTTAACAACAAATTAAAATGATCGACACAAAATGGATAAAATAATAGTTTTGGCTTGCATTTTTGTTTCAAAAGTTTTCCATAATATTTTTATAGCAAACCAGCTTTTGTTATAGTTTTCAATTATTAAATAATTATAACGAAAAAGAAAGGAATAAGGTGTGGTGTGAAATAGGGAAAATTCAGATTACTTTGTATTCAACAATATTTTATTCTTAGTGGTAATTTTATGAAGATAATTTTTATACTGGTACATGGTTTTATAACGGTAAGAGATACAAATTGAATAATAATGAGTTTAATGTATATTTTATGAGAATTTGGTGCAAGTTTGTTTAACAGTTTTCAACAAATTTTCATTTTAATTTATGTGATGTTGAATTTGTTAAAGCTTTTGCTGTTTTTTAACTTGTTGGTCATGACAAGTCGGTCAAGAAAAAAGAACGATATTGAAATGTTCAAAATGATTAATGATAAAAAGAATCTTATGATAAACAATAGCTTATATTTAGAATAGATTCCCAGCAAAAAACGTTACATTTCTTCGCTTATGAAAGCGCCACATTTAATCGAATATACTACTATTAGTATTGCAATCCAATTATTTTCGTTGTCGATTTTGACTGCCATCTTAAACATAGATTCAAAGTTGTCGAGCTGTCAAAGTAGATAATTTAAGCTCTGTTCATTTGCTGTTCATTTGCAGTTATGTTGCCTAAAAGAGTTGCTGATATTCCTGGACAGATAAGTAGCTTACTTGATTTATTGTTGACAAATGATCCATGCTTGGTACAGTTTTAAAGTATCAGAGCCTTTAGCTTTAGGTTTCTTTCGCCTCTCCAAACTTCAATCCTCTTAACACACAGAATTATAATTATTTGAGACCTCGCTATTATTTTAGTTAAAATTTACAAAACTTCCTGTCTGTATGAATTTTTTCAAATTTTTCTGTCCATTAACGACGAAACGTAGTGGGAAGGGGAGGGGAGAACGGTCTGAAAGTTGCACTTTTCTGATAGTTGCACTTTTCTGAAAGTTGCACTTTTCTGATAATAATAACTGTGCAACGCAAAATTCTAAAAAAATTTGCAATATTTCTTAAGTCAAGGGCTCTTTCAATTGACACCTCACCACCACCAAACTCTACCGGGTTTTAAATAGTTTTTTTTGAATTCTCATTTCACCAACCTTAATAAATATAATTATGAGTATATGACACTTACATATGGAGGGCTCAGAATACAAGTGAACCAAGTCCACTTTTTGTTTTTTGTTCAGACATAAGTTCAGGCATTTTGTTCAGGCATATTTTCAGGCATTTTGTCATTTGTTTAGCATATGCTGTACCACATATGGTTAAACCAATTTAATTTATAATTAAAAAATGTTAATAGGTAATTTTGTTATAAAGCTTTAACTTTAAACCTCTGTAGCACAAAAAAGTACAAAATGGACTTGGTTCACCTGTATTCTGAGCCCTCCATATATTTGTCATGAAAAACTTACTAATTTTTCTATCATACCAGATACATTTTAATTTTCGATCAATTAGGTTCGAGATGAATAATTTTCACTAACAAAAACTTTTAACTACAATTAATTTTTTTTTTTAAATATGTAGTTCTATTCTTACTCTAAAATTAAATTAGTGAAATTTACAAAGAGGCCTTCTTTCCTTTTCTTGAGATATTTAATTTTTCATAATTTTTTCAAACAATTTTTATTAACAAAAAATTTTAACCACTGAAGTACGAAAAAATTAGAATTTCAGTCGGACTAAAAATTTATAAAATTAAATATCTCAAGAAAACGAATATCCTCTTTGTAAATTTGACATATTTTAGAGTAAGGATAGAACTATTTAAACAAAAAATAAATAAAATTCAATTGAACTTTGATCCTAGCGCCAGCTTTTAAAAAAGATTTTTTAATATTTTAATTTTAAAACTATTTAAAAAAAATGGTTTAATTGATTTTTTTTTTCTAAAGATTAACCACCTACCAAACTTAACCACCTACCAAACAAAAAAAAGTTTTTTGAAATCGGTATAGCCTATCTTGAGAAATTTAATTTCAATTCAAAGTTACGTCGGATGGACAAAATTTTTATTTTTCATACAGTTTGGGGTGCCATTTATGCTCAAACTATGCAATTTGAATAAATTCTAAACTAAGTTTTATTTTTTATCTTGTCCATACTATTTATATGCCAGGTTGGTGAAGTTTTCCCTTTTCACAACTCGGTCTAGAAACACGTTTTTCTTCATATTAAAGTTGCAACAACATTTATCTAATATTTTCTTCTACTATTCTACTTCTACTCTATTATTACTAATTCTACTACTAGTAACTATAGATGAATTATATTTTGACATAAGTTTCAACGAATATTTTAAAACAAATTTAATATTTACATTCCAAAACGACAAAACTTTAAACAATTGGGCGGAGTTTTATTATACATTTTGAGTTAAGATAAAACTAAATGTTAATAAATAACTTAAGCTTGAACTAGAATAATACGTTAATGCGTGCGTTCGTTTGTGACATTTCTATCCGTTACATGTGCTGACATCTGTATGCGCTAAATTAAAAAAAAAAACAATTACAATCACACGTGCGTTGATAGTTATTATTCATACATTTTCGTTTTGTGTTTTTTTAATATGGACAAAGAACTCGAAAATATTAAGCTTATTGGCGTTTAAATCATAAAATGAAACTGGATGCGTTCGTCATGCGTCCGTTACGCTGTAACGCTTGATTTAAAATACTGTTATACATTTGCATGCATTCTACTTAAGCTGTCAACGGATGCACAACGAACGCACGTATGACACACCCATTGTAATTGCCACTTTAAATTTCAGTGCAGTCTTTGTTGCTATAAAAAATTCGAAAATGTTTACAAAATAATTTTTTTGTTTGAGTTCTTAGATAAAAAGGTATTCAATGTTTAACTATAGTTATTTAATGATCACACTTAAAAAATTGGAAGTACCTGTTTAAAAAGTTAAACTTTTATTATTTTATTCTTTGTATAGCGAACGAAAAACATAACTATCTTATTATTTTATCTTAAAGAACATTGAATATCAAAAACTCCTTCCAAAATTTTGGTATTCAATTCAACATTGAAAAAGATGACACCAAACATTACTTGATTAATTTTTACAACCATAACAATTATTCAATAAACTAATTAGAAACAGATAATTAAATAAATAGAAAGAAAATGCAAAGATGATCGTTACAAAAATATTTAGGTTCAGATGGTTCTAGATACTAAAGTTCCGCTATATAATGAAAACAAACAATTGTATGAAAATAAGTTGTGAAAAAGTGTAAAGGTAAAAACAGGAGAAAGGTAAACGACGTAGATGATTGTAGTAAAATTTTTTGACAGGCAAAAAATACGTAGGCGTAACATACAATAAAACAACATTTCAAAAAACTTTCAAAACTACATTTCAAAAAAAATATGGATATATTGCAGCTTACAAAAACAAAACTAAAATAGAAAATTACCTAAAAACTAAAAAAACAAACCTTAGAACCTTAGACACAGGTGTTTATAAACTTACCTGTGACAACTGCAGTAAATTTTAAATAGGCCAGACGGGGCGGCCTTCATAAAAAGATTTATTGAGCACACCGATGAAATTAACAAAAGCGATCCAAAATCTAGGTATGCCCAACATTTAAAAGTAGAAAAACACAAATACACCAATCTAAACACAAATTTAACCATATTACATAAAAAATAAAAGGACAACATCTCGATAGATTGGAAGAAATAGAAATATATAAACATAAAAACAATAACAACATTTTAAATGATAAAATCAACACTAAAACTAACACAATATATGACATAATAATAAAAAATGGCAGTTGAAATAGTATATAAGTAATAGATTAAGCAAAAATTGTAATAATAATTTAAGAACTGATGATGACATAAGTCGAAATCGATATTCTATAAAATAAAAAATAAAATTCAAATTGTTACTATAAAGAAGTTTATATTATTATTTATAAAATTAAAAAAAAAAATTAAAAATAAACAGTAAAAAGTATATTTTTAAATATTGCATTTTAATTCAAAAGTGACAAAAGCACACAAACAGTGAATAATATGGAAAACCATAATAACACACATATATTATAAAATTTTTTGGTTTATAGTTGTAATAAATATCACTCAAATAACTAGAACTGATTTCCCTCACACAGTGATAATTTTTATAAGCCAAGTATACAAGATTGTTCGGAATCCTTCGTTAGTTTTTTGTAGTAATGATAAATCTTTTTAGAAATTATTTATTGTAGCCAAAAAGAAAAAATTAAAATGTATCGTTTAGTCACCAGACCCTCGCCGGTTTCATTTGATGATTACCACATACTTTATATTTCGTGCGGCGCCTCTCCATGGCGAGTCCAACAACTTTTGTATCTGCCATTTTTCTCGATTTGGCAGCTTTTTCGTTCGGCAAACGCTGCAACATTGCGATTGCCCGACGATCTTGTAAATTTACAACCAAAACTTTTTTTAAATTGGGGGAGGGGGTGGGAATATGTTTTAGAAAACAAGGGTAACCTTTCCGACAAAAATGTTTCTGCTATTGGCGAGTCCGAACATGCCGAAATTTCAACTGTCGGACTAGACCAAAGGAGACAAATTTTTGTCGGACAAGGTTACCCGCGTTTTCTTGAACAACCTTTCACCCTTTTCGCCGAACGAAAAAACAACTGAATCGAGAAAAATAGCAGATACAAAAGTTGTCGGACTCCAAAGACAGGCGGCTCACGAAGCATAAAATATGAGGTAATCATCAAAAGAAACCGACGAAGGCCTGCTGACTAGTTGGGCAAAAACTTAAAATATTTTTTTGATAAAATGTTTTAAAATAATTTTTGACTAAAAATGACAAAAAAATTTTTTTTGACTAAAATGACGTAAAACTTTGTTTGTAGTTGTAATAAATATCACTCAAATCATTTAAATTGGTGAATCCCTTACACACAGTGATAATTTTGTTAATTCAAGTATACAAGATTATTCCTAATTGTTTTTAGTAATGTTAAATATGTTTGGAAATTTTTTTCTGTGGCCAAAAAATAAAAATGCAAAATTGAGCGAAAAGTTAAAATATTCTTCTGATCTCAACAACTACAAACGACGTACATAATTGAGTTAAACTTTTTTTTGTTTATAGTTATAATAAATATCACTCAAATCATTAAAACAGGTGATTCCCCTACACACAGTGATAATTTTCTAAAGCCAAGTATACAAAATTTTTCGATATCGTTTCTAGTTTTTTGTAGCAATGATAAATATTTTTGGGAATTAATTATTGTAGACAAAAAAATTAAAATTGTGCAGTTTAGCAAAAAGTTGAAATATTCTGTTGATCTCAGAAACTACAGACGACGTAGATGATCTTAGTAAAAACTTTTTGTTTGTAGTTATAATAAATATCACTCAAATCATTAAAATAGATGAATTCCCTACACACAGTGATAATTTTTATAATCCAAATGTACAAGATTGTTCGAAATCGTTTCTAGTTTTTTGCAGTAATGATAAATATTTTTGGAAATTTTTTTCTGTAGCCAAAAAAATAAAAATTTACAGTTGAGCAAAAGTCGAAATGTTCTTCTGATTTGAGAAACTACAAATGAAGTAGATGATTGTATAAAAAGAAGAAGGCAATCTTGAGGACTGCCGACAGAAGTGTAAACTTAACACTGTAAGGTGTATAGCTGTGTTTTTATCGTCTAAATACAACAAAATCTTTACTTACTTTACCACATTTCCATACTGTTATTAACTGAGAAAAACATCGAATTCGGTAAAAAAGAAAAAACCAAAATATGAATCAAGAGAACGAGAGCAAAATTATTTATAATATATTATCATTAATTTCAACAATACTTAGGTTATTCGTACTATCAATTGCGTTATCTTTATTTAAAAAATATAAAGAAAGACACACAAATCAAATATGACAAAACATGTTTTTAATTTACTTAAAAATAAAACAAAATCTTTACTTACTATAACACACTTACACACCACACTTAAACCGTAAAAAACAAATCAAATAAAAAGGAAAAAAAAACAAATAATAAATCAAGAAAATGAGAATAAGAAACAAGAAAATAACAAATGATTACAATTTATCTCACTCTCTTTTAATATTTATTTTATATTTAATATTTATTTAGCGTGACGATGACTCGAATATATAAATTTTTCGCCATACAAAATCGCACAAAGAAGTTTTCACTTCAAAAGTGGTACAACAATCACCAACAGAAAATAGAAAAAATTAAAAAAGAAAACAACAACAAAAAGTATAAAAAAACAGAATAGCCACAAAACATTTTTTTTTTAAACTGAATAAAATATTGAGATGTAAAAATCATCTGAATGCATTCTAAATTTTACTTCGTATTGGAACTTTTAACACACTGTGCTAAAAGACAACAGCAATAACCGAAAAAATTTTATACCGTAAATAGTTCGCAGCCTTAAACTATGTTTAAATCAATCTTATGTGATGAAGATGTCAACTCATATTGAGAGAAAAATACATGCTCAAATAGTAGTTTTTATTTTGCCTTATTTTATTTCACAGGAATAAAATTATGGAAAATAATGATGGGAAAACCAATATTTTATTATTTTTAACACTGTATGCCAAAAAAATAATTAATTTTCTTGTTAATATCGAAATGATAATAATTTGAACGAAAAGAAAAAGACATTAGCAATAACTTTAAAAAACTGCATTTTCGATCAATTTAAAATTCTTAAAAAGAAATGTTTATGATTGTTTCATGAATTCACGAATAAACAAACAATAACACATATATCGTTCAAAATTTCAAACTGATTTGTTTGCTTTGCGAATATGATTTTCTGGTAGATTTTGGCCTTAGGAATCCATTAATTTAGTCCATTTTTTTCTAAACAGTTTTTTTAAAGAGTTATTTAATTTAATTGGATTTACTAACTGCTCTAACAATTAATGCTCTAGTTTTTTTATTAATCATTGGACACCTTAATGTTATATATCTATGGATAGGTATATTAATGGCCAACCAAAGTATGTAAAAAAAAATTTTTTTTTTTAACCCTTTTATTGAAAATTTTCGATTTTTTTTTTTTTTTAAATTTGAAATTGATAAAAACTGATTTTGAAATTTTTAGTATTATGCCTGTATTTGACTCACAAATACCTACAATTTAAAAAAAAAATTATTCAAAACAACCTCTTAATAAAAAAGTTATAAGCAAAAAAAAAAAAAATTTTTTTAAATTTTTATGTTAGTGTGTAATTTACCTATACGCATGCAATATTTGCTTAAAAAATTCCGTTTTTCTTAAATTTTTGTCTTTATTTGTTTTTTATTGATATTTAATGGTTTAATAAACGAACAAAATGGTTAAAAATGGTTAAAAAATTAAAAATTATTCAAAACAACCTCTTAATAAAAAAGTTATAAGCAAAAAAAAAAAAATTTTTTTAAATTTTTATGTTAGGGCGTAATTTACCTATACGCATGCAATATTTGCTTAAAAAATTCCTTTTTTCTTAAATTTTTGTCTTTATTTGTTTTTTATTGATATTTAATGGTTTAATAAACGAACAAAATGGTTAAAATTATTTTTTTAGGTTTATTAAAAATTAAACAAATTTACAAAAATTTGAAATTGATAAAAACTGGTTTTAAAATTTTTAGTACTATGCCTGTATTTGACTCACAAATACCTACAATTTAAAAAAAAAAATTATTCAAAACAACCTCTTTATAAAAAAGTTATAAGCAAAAAAAAAAAAATTTTTTTAAATTTTTATGTTAGGGCGTAATTTACCTATACGCATGCAATATTTGCTTAAAAAATTCCTTTTTTCTTAAATTTTTGTCTTTATTTGTTTTTTATTGATATTTAATGGTTTAATAAACGAACAAAATGGTTAAAATTATTTTTTTTAGGTTTATTAAAAATTAAACAAATTTACTAAAATTTAAACAAAAAAAATTTTTTTTAATTTAATTTATTTTTTTTTTATTGTGGTGATTATTCAGAAGAACATGGAGAACGATTTCATCAAAATGTTAAATTAATAGAAAGCAGATATAAAGGAAGATGGAATAAGAATATGATAGCTGACTATTGTTGGATGCTGAAACAGGAAACGAAAGCCGAATATTACACTGATAAATCTATTAAACTATTTCCATCTTATTTATTTGTAAAAAATCTTTTATTTCAAATTCAAATTAGCTTAATTTTTTTGTAAATTTTGAATTTTTTGGAAAATTTGTTTAATTTTTAATAAACCTAAAAAAAAATAATTTTAACCATTTTGTTCGTTTATTAAACCATTAAATATCAATGAAAAACAAATAAAGACAAAAATTTAAGAAAAAAGGAATTTTTTAAGCAAATATTGCATGCGTATAGGTAAATTACACACTAACATAAAAATTTAAAAAAAATTTTTTTTTTTTTTTGCTTATAACTTTTTTATTAAGAGGTTGTTTTGAATAATTTTTTTTTTAAATTGTAGGTATTTGTGAGTCAAATACAGGCATAATACTAAAAATTTCAAAATCAGTTTTTATCAATTTCAAATTTAAAAAAAAAAAAAAAAATCGAAAATTTTCAATAAGAGGGTTAAAAAAAAAAAATTTTTTTTTACATACTTTAGTTGGCCATTAATATACCTATCCATAGATATATAACATTAAGGTGTCCAATGATTAATAAAAAAACTAGAGCATTAATTGTTAGAGCAGTTAGTAAATCCAATTAAATTAAATAACTCTTTAAAAAAACTGTTTAGAAAAAAATGGACTAAATTAATGGATTCCTAAGGTCAAAATCTACCAGAAAATCATATTCGCAAAGCAAACAAATCAGTTTGAAATTTTGAAGGATATATGTGTAATTTTAATGGTATTTAATAAAAATAAAAAAAAACAATAAAAAATGTACCACTATCGTACTCGACAGCGATATCCATGTTGCAATTTGAAACGTTACGACCGAATATAGGTATTTTATATTTAAATGAATTAGCGTTACGATAATTTGAATATATAAATTTATCCCCATATAATATCGCACAACACACCTAAAGAAGTTTTCACTTCAAAATTGTTTTTGTAGTTGCTCAAGTTTTTGCTCAAATTTAGATTTTAAAATTTTTTGGCTGCCAAAAACTTCAAAAAACATTTATCATTACTACAAAATAAAAACAAACGATTTCGAACAATCTTGTATACTTGGATTATCAAAATTATCTGTTGTAATTTCCCAAGGGCGGTGATAATTTGAAATAATTTTTTACCAAAAATTTCGAAAGCAAGTATATTGATAAAAGCACGAGGTCGTAGGCCGAGGGATATTATCAATACCACTTGCATGAGGAATTTTTCAAAAAATTATGAGAATTTATCAACGAACGAGGGGAATTCGTTTAGAAAATTATTTGCCATTTTACATTTATTTATATATTTTTTATGAATTATACGTTGGCCTACTGTGAAATCAGTTAATTATTTCAAAATTAGACTGATAATTTTTAATATCCCAGTAAGCCAGACGTATAAATATTTGTTATTAGTATAATTCAAATTTTATTGGTCAAATTGAATGTTGTCATTACATTTTAGAGAATTTCATTGGTTTAAATTAAAATAAAACTAAGGCAAAAAAATTTCAGTTGTAATTTCCCAAGGGCGGCGGTGAAATAATTTTTTGCTAAAAATTTCAAAAGCAAGTATATTGATAAAAGCACAAGGCCGTAGGCCGAGGGCTTTCATCAATACCACTTGCTTGAGGACTTTTCCAAAAAATTATGAGAATTTATCAACGAACGAAGGGAATTCGTTTAGAAAATTGTTTGCCTTAGTTTTATTTTAGTTTCACCAATAAAATTTGAATTATACTAATAACAAATATTTATACGTCTGGCCTTCTGGGATATTAAAAATTATCAGTTGTAATTTCCCAAGGGCGGTGATAATTCGAAATAATATTTGGCAAAAATTTCGAAAGCAAGTCTATTGATAAAAGTATGAGGCCGTAGGCCGAGGGAAATTAAAACTTTAAAATTTAACTTAAAATTTTACTAAATAAATCGATGACCGATTTGGAACAATACCATAAAAAATATTATAGAAAAAATAATCGTAGAAAATATAGTAACATTCAGGGATAACACTACCTCAAGAAGAAGAAAAGAAGACGAAAACCAGAAGAAATCACGAATTGGAAAAAAAATTCAACCATTATTCGGACATGAATACGAAACTGGAACTCTGATAGAATCATCGAGTCTACCACAAACTGAGAAAGAAATCGATAATAGACGAATGTCACAACATTTATGAAAAACTACGTTAAGGAGATTTTAATGCCAAAATTGACTGTACAGTTGACTCGTCGATGAAGAATCGTGATAAAGTCAAACTAGTGGTATATGTTCCACCGAGGCTTAAATGCCAAATATTAGTAACCCTAAAGCTACGTTTTAGTGTTAGTAGTTTCACCAAAACTACCCACAAACTGACATTGTTGCTGATACATAAACATTTTTCACTGTGTATGATGAGACGATAAAAGATATTGATTCAGATAAAGATTTCAACCTAAAGTGTCTCCTACAATTCGAGTGAATCTTGAACTTAATTTCAGTCAGGCCAAGGAATGATTTAGTTTGTGGTATCGTAGAGGTATAACACAGTGTCCAGGTCTTTCTTGCCTAAAATCTTCAATAATCGTTTTATAGGAATTACGAGGAATGAGGACCTTAAACATAACTAGTTCTGGCTATGGAATTTCTAAACATCAATTTAAAATATATTTCTTCTGATTGTTTTTTAAAAGATTTTCGCCTTTAAAACCTAACTAACTATACAAAATTTCAAATTATTTGAAAAACTTCAAAACAATACAATTATTTTTACATTATAAGATATTAATCGTAATTTTCAATACTCCAGAGCTTTATCTACAATCGAATTCCCATATAAAAAAAAACTAATTTTCTTCATCTATCTCAACCCTTTATTCGCTCGTAGTAGTAGCAAAAAAAAACTATTCTGTACAATCTATAAAGTAATCGATTATCTTTTTTACTAAAGATAACAAGAAAATCATTAATAAAATAAAAAAGTTTTTAACTCTATTTTCAAGTTTATAAAAACTTTACATTATTTTCAAGCAAAAAAAAAGTTATCAGAAAAACTGAAAATAATAATTATTTGGTCAGGTTTTATTCTTTTTGCGATTTTTTTTAAGATCTAAAGAAAAATTGCTAACATATTGATTTCCGATAAAAGGAAGTTCAATTGGAAAGTAATTTTTTTATTATTATTTAAAAATTATTGCTTGTTAGTGATTATGTGTCACGGTTGTCAGTTTACAGATAAAAAGTTAGATTTATGAGTTTTAAAAAAAAAAAAATTTTCTCAACTATTCACTTTGTTGTATTGTTGTTGGTTTCAATGAACTTTTAATGATAATAATCAGAATGTAGTGTTTTTATTTAATTGTTTGCGTGTTTAATTGTATTTTATTATTATTGATCGATATATGTATAGTAAATTCAAGTTTTTTTATTTTTAGTAATGCTTGGACGCCGTGGAGTGAGTAAATCATTAAAAAACTTTAGATCGGAAACGCTGAACTTTTAGACTTTAGGTTAGTTTAAACGTTTACAAGACATAAAAACTGCTATAATTTTAAAAAACTAATGTTGACTGTATATTATATCTTATGTGTTTGCCACCATTTGCTATTAAAATCGGCACTCCTCGGTAAACTCCTGTTCCGATATTATTATTAGAACAGGACAGATCCCGAATATCAAATAGGGATAGCGAACTGAGGTGATCAATTGGCTGATGGTGATTTTCGTCAGTTGCTGACGCAAAGGTCTCCCCCTCCTATCAGTATTACGACCTGTTCAAGTAAGGCAGCTCTGCTGGACTCGACAGTATTTCCGACCAATCTCGTGGAAAAAATATGGAAAATAGTACTGAATTGAAAAAAATAATAAAAAACACAAACACAAAACAACATCTACAAACATTAACACAGAACTAGATGAACGCTCTTTGGACGGTAATAGCACAGTAATAAAATTTCGCATCCGGCATCTGAGATCAGCAAATTTTCGGAGATGCAGGCTTTCGAGAGCACGGTAATAGGTGGAAAAGGGTAAAAGGAAAAATGCTTCTGATTCAGTGAGGAGAAAAGGGAGGAAAGCTGACTCCTCACTGCAAACAAATATTATGTAGAGTAGGCTACTACCTCTAGCGGTAATAACATTTTACTTTGACATGACGGTTGAAATGATCAAACAGATTCGTCTACCGATCACCCTGGTCACTTGGTCACCACGTCACAAAGCGAGCCTTCGAATGGGTCATAATAGGGCTACATGTGAAGGAAGTTCAAATCCTATACAAGGGAACGACGACTTAACTCATTTTGAAGTACAAAAGCAAGTTTCCGATGTTCAAACGACTTTTCATTGAACGAGGTGGTGGAAGAAATTCCAGCTTGGATTCCATGAGAAGGGCCAAGGCTTTCAGCAATGAAATTTTATGATCTTCCTAAGATGCACAGGGCCAAATCGGGATTTCAGGTCATAGGTAATTTAAGGCGACCTTGTTGGTCTCGGATATTAATATGGCTTGGCCAATTCTAAATGGAGAATCCAATCTTACGGGGGGAAGAAATTGGTTAAGGATAAAACCTCGGTAGACGGAAGCCTCCTGTACATTCTTATCGATGAAGATAGTGCGAAAGCAATATCCAATCGGAAAGCGAAACATTTCTTCATATGCGTTTCAGTAGATATAAAGTTTATTGGATCGGGCTTGAAGACAATCACTGTTATGATGTCAGTGCACAAGTTTGAGTTTCGACTAATCAATCTATAACATAACATAAGTGGGTCACATAATCTCATGGCATCACTTGCCAAAAAGTATCAAAAAATAAAAACAAAAATATCAAAAATGCAGGAACAGGAATGCATCATTAAAAACATAGTATACTGTGGGCAATTCTGAATCCCGAAGGACAACACACTTTTGTTAACTCCCGACGGCAAGAAACCATAGATATCAATTTATGCTTCAGGTCTCTCCCAGAAGACATCAGGAGCTGGAGAGTATCCACGGATATATCTATGAGCGATCACAGATATATTTCATTTTCTAGTAAAGGCGATCCCAGCAGAGGATCTCATCTACCAGAATCCAAGACAGACGGATTGGGTGTTCTTCAAAGGCTTTGTATGATGAGGAACGGGCTAGTGGAAGCAGTGCCAAAGTGCGGGCTATTGATCAGGGTTTGACCTGATAGTCCGGACTTTTGTGCCCGAAAAGAGGCAACGAGGTGCACACAAATCAATCTAGTGGAACAAAAACCTTCATATGCTAAGACAAAGATCCAAGAAACTTCTGAATAGAGTCTTGAAAAACTTGTGATGAAGTCGATTGGGCTCTGTACAGTGAAGCAAGGAAGCTTTTCAAAAGACTTATTCGTAAATCAAAGAAAAAGGTCTTACGAAAAATACTGTGAGTTGATAGAGACCATCACAGAGGGTTCTGCAGTAATGAGGGCCTTGAAAAAAGATCCTTTAGCGAGACTGGATAATGTTAAATTATCCAATGATACTCATACTTCTTCAAAGGAAGGAACTTATACTGCCTTCTCCAACACCATTTTTGCTGTGTATTTGGGGAAATTCCTGAGGAGGTAGCCGTGGAAAATATGGAAAAACCTAACCGAATGGACTGGATAATGGCAAATAGAGTTTTATAGCCCAAGGCTCTACTATTTGACCTATTTAATACAATATTGTCTGGACATAATAGGATATATGTTCTTATAAGGATCTTCATGGCCTGCATAGCTCTTGGCTATGTACCACAGGCTTGGAGAAACGTGAGACTCGTCTTTATCCCAAAACCAGTGAAAATCAACTATTGCGAGGCGAAGAACTTCAGACCGATTAGTCTTTCCTCATACTTTCTAAAGTCTTTAGAGCGGTTGCTCGACCGATACATAAGAAATGTCTATCTGAAGAAAATCCCACTAAGCAACAGACAACACGCTAAAGCTGGAAATTCTTAGAACATAATCTTCCCAGAGATTTTTTAAAAGGTTATCACTCTTGACAACAAAGGAAGGGGGCTTTTGATGAATCAACTATTGAGCTGGAAGAGGCCACGGGTGCTGGAAGATCGATGTCTGTTTATTCACACGAAGACCAACACCACAATCCAGGTAGGTGTATAGCGTGGATGTCCCCAAGGAGGCGGTCTATCACCCCTGTTGTGGAACACCATGGTAGACCGGCTCCTAATTGAATTAAATAAGAAAGGGCTAAACAAATGCGACTTTGCCGATTTTTTTGAAAGGAGACAATATGCGGTATCTCTGCAGGAAAATGCAGAACGCCCTGGACATTACGAAGAGTTATCAACAAGCGCTATGGAGGGATCTGGAAGAATACTTAACAGTTTTGTCCATGCTGACTGATGACGCAGTACCTTTAACTGCCTTTCGAAAGCAGTATAGAGTTGTAATTTTAACGATAAAGGGTCACTCTGTAGCTGATTTTCTATTTGGCAGTGCGGCCAATACGTTGGACATCTAAACAGATAGACCTCTCACTGAAAATAGTGCAGGAGCTGTAATGAAGATCTTTAACTGCAATTGCCACTGAGGTATTTGTTATAAATGCAGTATCAAGACCAGCGACGGAGCAAAAGTGGTCTGGTAAGGTCATTAATATTTTTACTGATAGCCAGGCTGCTCTAAAATATCTGGCAAACTACACTTTACGTCAAAAATAGTGCAAAAATGTTATAGGTCCTTGAACTATCTCGGGTTCAAGAACATCATATCAATGATATGGACACCAGGGCATAGTGGCACTTTCGGGAACAATTAAGCTAATGATTTAGCAAAAAACTCCAAAGGGAGGCTCATAGTTCCTGAACCAGCAATTGGTATATCGAAAGGTAGAATAAAATCACTAGTCGAACAGGTTCTCTTTCGATTTAATAACTTTCAATGGACACAGAAGGCTGCAACGTATCCAAGAGCCCAGTTCACTCCATCATGTGAATAAGCAGACTTCGAGTAGAAATTTATCCACCATGGTGCTTAAAGAGAATGAAACAGTCCCTAACATTGTGGGAGAATGTTTGGCTCTATCGGGCCACTGAAACGGTATGTAAGGATCAAACTATCTACTGATAAAAGATTTCTGCGAAACAGATCATTCAAGGCTATTGGTTTTTATTTCAAAAAGATCTTCGACTCTTGAATATGGATGAGGATGACATAAAGGACTTAGCCGTCTACACGTCAGGCGTGACTACTCGGTCGCCTGGCTCCAATCATTTGAGAAAGTTTAAACAAACTTGAGAAAAGAGTTCCACCACAACGTTCAAATATTTCGCCCAGTGCAAACACTATTGAAGTTACCATCCTCGAACGACGTGATGCTACAATGAGTGAGAGTTGGAAATTGATACACATTTGTGTGAAACATGTTAGTCTGTATAAATAAATTTTAAAAATCAAACCTTAAAAATGCTTAAAAAACATCTGGAACAAATTGATGCGTAATCGGTTCTATGTTTAAGTAACTTTTAAACCTTCTATAGTAGGGTACCGTCGAAACCGGCACCTATTAATCGAAACCAGCACCAAAAAAATTTCTACTACAGACTACTACTTAATAGAAAAAATTATTTTCTTATGTACGATAGGGATAATAACCAATTGCTGAAATGATGTACCAGATAAAATAACTCGAGATTTTTAAAAAACCTGAAATTTTCAAGCTGGCAGATCCAAATTTAGACAAACTCATAGCCGTGCCTAGGATCCAAAACATCATAATACATCACCTTTTGAGCCAATAAGAAATAGAAATTTTATATTCACCACAAAATTCTAATTTCTGACTGTTTAAAATTTGACTAACCCAAAAAAGTCGCATATCTAAATCTAGCTTAACTCTTTTATCTCTGTTATTACCTATTACTTAATGGAATTGGATTAGCAACAAAGCAGATAAATAGAAAAACAATTAACGAAATTTTTATTTTGTTTTTCTTAAAGTTTTCCAATATTTACAAAGTCTTTTTGTTCCATCACGTTTTTATTATTTTCAATATAAGTTAAAACAATTTTAAAAATTCAAACTACGATTATTTTAATACATATTTTAATTTTGGAACACGGTAATAATCGTGACAACATTAAATTTCCTTTTGTGAAAATGAAAAAAACCGGAAAAACGGAAAAAAGAAAAAGGTATTTTATTTTTCTAATGTTTTATTTTTGTCAAAAAAAACACAAAAAAATGTTATGATGTTGTGTCTCGCGATAAACCAACTACACGTAATTATGTTTGCATATTAAATAATTATAATATTACAGAGCATATTGTTGTTTCTTGAAATTTGTTTTTACTTGATAAAAGATATAATGTAATTTATATATTTACATTTTTAAAAAAGAGGCAAAGCTGATTGGGAGACTTTTTATCAATATTATGATTCTTGCAAAAACATTATGTATCAAGCTTCGTCACAATCGGTTATCAGTGTTTGACGCTGTTGAATTTTTAAAACAAGCAGTTGCTTGAAACTTTGAAACAAATATCTGACCCAGCTAGAGTTCAGTCTCAACTCAAATATTTTTAAAATAACAACTACAATTCGACTACAGTTGGACTCGCACTCTTCCCGGGCTATATAGAGTTGATAAATTTGAATATATGTAAAATATTACAAATATCTTGGATTTATTTTAAAATTTTCAAACAAAATGGATTCAGAATTTATAGCCCGTGTTACTGCTGCATAAAAGGTACTATTCCAACAAAAGTTCACAGATGTATGGAGGTAGACCACGACAACACTGACGTGATCTTGTCATTTAAAATCTTCTTTGTACAAACTGTAAAACCATAGAGCCAGCCATACAAATAGAATCCAAGTAGAAACCGGAAATCTATACAGGAAAAAAAATTTTAGTTCATTTTTTAATTTATGTGCTCTATATTTTCAAAATTATTAAAAAACCTAAAATATATGCATGCGGTTTTATACAATTATTTTATTTTAACTATCCACCACATAACCTATATTAATAAAAATTATAATTAATCTTTGCGATAACATCAATAAAATCTAGCCATTAACATTAAATTAAAACCAAATTGACGTTTGTAATTTTCTATCCAACTAATAACATAACCTAAATCGCACTACACTCACGAAGTATTGATTTTAAGTGAAGGTAATTTTTTTCCTTTATTCGTTCATTAAAGATCATTAAACTAACAATAAACCACAAAATCTAAATGACGCCACAAGCTACAACATTGTTAATCCACCAAAAAATAAAACTCGAGTCATAAAAACAATCAATAGAAAAAACAATAAATCCAACAATTAGATAAGACGTTTAGTTGAAGGAGTTTCTTATTTCTTTAAAGTTTAAACCAACAAAAAACTTTTTTTATTCAAAATTACATTGCAGTTTTTTTTAAAGTAAAATCGATAAGCCAACGTAACAGAAAATATGAAATGTCCATTGTTACTATTTTTAAAGAAAATTCTGTACGGAAAATAATAATTATGACTATTAACGTTTTTTGCTCATTTTCATAATCGAACTTTTAACACGCTAAACCATTCTATGAATAAACGCAAAACACAAATTTCTAATTTATATTAAACAAAAAAAAAAAAATTTGTGGTAGAGCTTAAAAGCTCTATTTTTTGTTCTAGTTTAAAAATCTGATAAAAAGTAACAACAAAATTCATGATATTCGCCTACATCAGACTATACAATCAAACCTGTTTCAACACGGTTTTTTACAAACATTTTAACTTCTGTTTTTAACTCGACTGGCCTTTAAATTGAAAATATTCGTGTGATTTTGTGATTTTAGAATAATAGTATGTTTTCCATTGCATGTTTTTGCACAGTTTTCCAAAAATAAAAATATTCCCAGTGTTAAAACAGGATTGAATGTACATAATGAGTTTATCGAAAAAAATGAAAAAGTGAGGGTGAAAGCATGTTTAGAGTAACCGTAGGAGGATTAATAAAGTCGGTATATTTGTTCATTAGTCTAAAACTTTGTTTTGAATTTTTGAACGTTTTTGAAACTATAATTATTGTGTGAGAACGATGTGGGCGTATTGTGATAAAATTAAACAAAAATTCAATTAAATGAAGTCGGTTAACAACAAACGATTAACGAAATATTAGAAATATGGAGGGGCTGAAATCTCACAGCTCTGAGATATCAAGACTTCGGTCTGTGTTAAGGATTTTGATATAGTTTTCGGCAAAAAACTTTTATGAGGACATGGTTTTTAGTTTTGGGCAGCGATGTATATCAAACATAACTTTTTGTTAAAGTACATGTATTTTTTATCTCTGTTTGGATATGTATTACAAAACTAACACGAAACATCAATACGTTGTCGAAAAATTATAACAGATCATAAATTAACATAATTTAGTGAAAAGATTATACAATCAGCAAACTACTCAAAACATCTCCATTTAGCGTTTCGAGAAAATATTACAAAATCACAAATTCATATTTCTTTCAAAATTCCAAAAATATTGTAAAAATTAAATAAAATCAAAAATTGAAACTTTTTTGAAAATTCTAAAGATATATATAAAATTCAAAATTCTATTTTTTTTCAAAATTCTAAAAATATTCCAAAAATTCTTAAAAATTCAAAAATTCAAACTTTTTCTAAAATTCTAAAAATATCTCAAAAATTATAACAATATCCAAAATTGAAACTTTTTCCAAAATTATAAAAATTATCATATCAAAAATTTAAAATTTTTCAAAATTCTAAAAAATAATTAAAAATCTTTCTATTGACACACTTGACAACACTTTTTTGACAAACTTATAATGCAATAATCTAGATTTTGGTCTCACATACCAATTCCGACCATCAAGATTTCTCCAAATTTAATGTTCCTACTTAGTCCAATAGAATAACGGAAAAATACGTGTTGTTGTCGGTAACAGGTCAGAAATTTTTTTAATCTCTGGAGTAGGGTACTCACATAATGGACATGCCGAGTCCACTCGCCCGGCATTTGGGGACTGGAGTTATTCAACTAAGTGTGCTGGAATTTTTTTTTGCTTCTTTGTAAGCGATATAACTCGTCAATGGTGCACTTTAGGATACTGGTGCCATAGAACTTTTTTGTTTCTTAAATGTTTTTCTATAACTTAAAATAAAAAACAAAACAAAAAAAATTTGTTTTGTTACAAATTTTTGCGAAAAAATGTATAAAAAACTATATTTTTCAATTGAATTTAGATATTTGCAAATAATTGTTTATAACATAATTGACCCCTCTATCTTGTAGTTGAAACCTCAACAAAAAGATAAGCTTCAGAACGTTTCATTCGGCTTGATAGTTTTTTGCACAATTTCATTTTGCACTTAACCCCTTGTGCATTAATTACGAGTCTGACTCGTGGACATTTTGCTTTGTGAAACAATCACGAGTCTGACTCGTAGAAATTTATTTTACTTTCTAAGACAATCGCGAGTTAGACTCGTGATAACAAAATAAATTAAATTCATGGAATCACTTGACTTCATTTCAAAATTGTGATCGAACGGGTGAACCGATTTTAATGAATTTTTTTTTGTTTAAAAGGTACATAGTGACGCCTTATGAAAATATTACTTTAACAAAAAATATTCATATTTTTAGATGATTTATTAAAATTTTATTTGTTCAACATGGTGATTTCAAAAAGTATCGTTTTCTTCTCTTTCATAAATATATATATAAAATGGCGGAATCAATATGGCAGCTACAGGCTTACGGCCTCACTCTGAAAGTATAGAAATTTGGCTACCAACACAAATTTAAAATATCAACTTAGACATTCTTTACTTAAAATGTTGATAATTATAAGTAGTTTCAACTTCCGAGTGGTGTTAAATTTTTTATTCAAAATGGCGGCTCGTAAATATAAAAAAAAAATAAAAAAAAACAAATAACAGATCTCCCGTTTTTATATTTTCTTCCATAATTTTGAATATTCATTAACTTTTTACAAAAAAACCGGAAAAATTGCACTTTGGAGATGTTTTTTGGAAATTATAGAAGTTTTGTCTATAGTTTCCAAAACAATCTTTCGGTATATATTAGCCGAATTTTTTTAAAAATAATTTTCTACAAAAAACTTCAAAATAAATAAATAAATAAATAAATAAATAAATAAATTAATAAATTAATAAATAAAAATAAATAAAAAAATATAAAAATATATAAATAAATAAATAAAATTAAATAAATAGAAATAAATAAATGAATAAAAATTATTAAAATAAATAAAAATAAATAAATAAATAAAAAAAATAAAAATAAATAAAAATATATAAAAATAAATAAATAAATAAATAAATAAAAAAAATAAAAAAAAAAATAAATAAATAAATAAATAAATAAATAAAAAATAAATAAATAAATTTATTAAAAAATAAATAAATAAATAAAAATAAATAAAAATAATAAAAATAAATATCAAAAATAAAAATATATAAGTAAATAAATAAAAATAAATAAATGAATAAAAATAAATAAAAATCAATAAAAATTATTAAAATAAATAAAACTAATAAAAATAAATAAAAATTATTAAAATAAATAAAAATAAATAAATAAATAAAAATAAATAAAAATATATAAAAATAAATAAATAAAAAAATAAAAAAAAAATAAATAAATAAATAAATAAGTAAATTAATTAATTAATAACTAAATAAATAAATAAATAAATAAATAAATAAATAAATAAATAATTAAATAAATAAATAAATAGATAAATAAATAACTAAATAAATAAATAAATACGCAAGCAAGTAAGCAAGTAAGTAAATAAAAATATAAATAAATAAATAAATAAATAAATAAATAAATAAATAAAAATAAATAAAAATAAATAAAAATAAATAAATAAAAATAAATAAATTACCAACATTCTTCGTCCAAGAACGCATATGTTGATATTTAAAATTTGTGCTGGCAATTCTAAATTGCTATACTTTCAGAATGAGGCCGTAAGCCTATATCCGCCATATTTATTCCGCCATTTTGAATTTTGAAAAGGGGCACACGTCATTCGAAACAAGAGACAATAAGCTACAACTTTTGCCCATAAACCTTCAGAAAAACCTAAATCATTCTGAAGAGGAGGGAGTCTCTGAGTTGCAAAGAATGACTCATATATATAGTTATTACTTAATTCAAATAAATAAGTAATCATTTCAAACACATAATTTATTTTAACACATAAAACTATATGTTTTATGTATTAAAATTTAATACCTTTAAACAAAAAAAGTTCAATAAAATCCCTGCACTAGTTTTTAGTAAATCTAAATTTACAGTAAAATAAATCTTTCAAACATAAATAAATAAAACAAAAAATTAAGATTTTTTTTTAAATCGCAAGGTTTGAAAATTTAAAACTAATATAAAATATAATTTTTTTTATCAGTATAGTACTTTTAAAAAGCCTAACTGAAGTACCTTTCAAACAAAAAAAAAATTATTAAAATCCATTCACCCGTTCGACCACAATTTAACTTTTAACTTTCATGTTTCTTAAAAAAGTTCGAGCCACCCTGTAGCTTAGAAGTACCTAGTGAGAAAATAAAAAAATAAAAAACACGTGTTAGTTTTTTTTTATTATACTAACGATCATCAAAGTTTCAAGAAAATCGGAGCATTTTTTTAAAAGATTTATTTTCCGCACAAAATTTTTCAAACAAATAGTTCAACCAAACCAAAATATAAATTTTTTTAAACAAATAAAACCTTAAGGGGTTAATGCCTGAAAAAAAGTTGTTAACTTTAGGCAGGCCGCAAGGTCTGAGTTTTCATCCGATCGCAATCTGCTTGACAGGAATCGAAAGGGTGTAGTGTCAGCTTTAAATAATAATTTTGTTGCCTATACTAACTCTTCAATATTCAATATTAACAACAATTACAGTGGTTTGAAAAAACCACGAAAATTCCTTAGTTGCAAAATTAAATTTCTCAACGAATTTTCCACTTAACGAAATGCGGTTTTAAAATTTGCAAATTTCTTAGAAAACCGAAGATTTAAAAAGAAACCTCTCTAACATTATTTGGACCGAGTTATGGCCCATTTTGTTTTTGAAACCGAATTGATTTTGTTTGCACAATCTTTTACACAAACTTATAATGCAATAAAATTTTGAATAATAATAATTTCATTCCATACAAATAACTAATTTTATTTTTTCCTAAAAATATAAATGAAAATCATTCTTTTGACACACTTGACATTATTTTTTTGACAAACTTATAATGCCATAATTCTCTATAATAATAATAAAATCTCATGTCATAGAAATAATTAATTTTATTTTTTCCAAAAAATTGCGTAAAAAAATAAATAAACCGAAGAAAGTCTTTGTTTTGCCACACTTGACAATATTTTTTTGACAAACTTATAATGCAATAATCTAGATTTTGGTCTCACAAACCAATCCCGACTGTCAATATTTCTCCAAATACAATGTTTCTACTTGTAATCACTTAAAACGAACGCTTTTTAAGCAAAAAATATGCAAATTTCCGTATATTGACACATTTGACGATTTTTTGACACACTTCCGGGACATCTATCGAACACATCGTCCTTTCAGCTCTTACCATTGAGTATACCTATTTTTAGAAACAAAAATTTTTGAAATCCGTCCATCCATTTTCTAGATTTCGTCGGTTGTGACGGACGGCCAGCCAGACAGACATACATTTTTTTGCTTTTTTAGAATTAGTAGGTCCTAAAACGTCGAGAAATGCCAAAAAAGCGGGGGTAAGAATTTCACTTTTGGCTCATGAATGTAATACTTAGGTTTTTTCAAAACCGAAGTAATAATATAAAAACAAACTTAATCATACATTAAAATGCAATTTTTCATCATCAGCATAGTCCGAAATAACCGTAGCATACTTTTATTTTAAAGCAGAGTAAAACTGCTTAGTCAATGACGCTACACCACGGCGAATTGGCGCCTTACAACCAATGCGACTCAAGCATCTGTTCTCCATGTCAGGGGCGGCTTGGAGCGGGCGTCTGTCTTGGATCAATCGGCTCGCTATATAAACGTGTAAAAAGGTTGTTTCTGGTGACCTTAATATGCCATTCATGAAAATTTGGGTTGGGCCTAAGGTTAACACCCTAACCCCAGAAAAAAAAACTTTGTTAAATTTAATTTGGAAATCAGAAAGAGAATAACAGACCCGGCTTTCAAAATAGAATTTTACCTGGACGTGAAAAAGGACCAGACTACCGAACCGGAGCGTGGAACGTGCACAGCCTGAGCGCTCCTGATCTTATTAGTCTAGAAACTGAGGCTGAAGAGGTATAGGATGGATATTATTGCTCTACAAGAAATTAGACTGCCGATAATCGGAAAACAAGATTTGGATAGTCACTCTCTATACTGTAGTGGTCATCCTTCTCGAAGGGAATTTGGAACTGGCTTTCTTGTTGGTGCACGCATACAAGAAACCGTGATGAAATTCATCCCGGTCAGTGAGATGATCTGCTACCTACGTGTACGCGGTACATATAACAATATTTCTCTTATTGCCGTGCATGCACCTACTGAAGCTAAGACCGTCGACGAGAAGGATAAGTTCTACATAGCACTGGAAGAGGTTATGAAACAAACACCAACACGCGAATTCATTATGGTTCTTGGTGACTTTAATGGGCTGGTTGGAAGAGATATCTCTTATGGAAATGTGGTGGGTCCCAACAGCCTGCATTTGAATTCGAGTGATAATGGTGAGAGAATGACTGAGTTTGCATTATCAAATAATTTGAGAATTGCCAGTACGTTTTTTCCGCATCGATCGATTCATAAGCAAACTTGGGTCTCACCGAATGGAAACACTCGAAATCAAATTGATCACGTTCTAGTAAGAGAACGTTTCTTTTCGAGCGTTCTGGGTGTGCGATCCTTTAGAGGTGCATACATTGAAAGTGACCACTTCCTTGTATGTGATACGATAAGGTTCCACTTCCCAAACCCAAGCATTCCAAAAATTCAACCAACGGAAACGTTTTAACATCTCATCATTAAAGAATGCTGAAACGGAAGAGAGATATCAAAACCATATTGCCGAAACATTGGAAAAATCAGAAACCATTAATGGAGACGTCGATAAGTCATGGTATTTGCTCAAAGATGCCTTTTGACGGAATACTTGGACGGCCACAGAACCACTCTCAGAAGCCATGGATGGATCAAGCATGCCTTAACGCTATTCAATACAAAAGAGATTGCTATCTGAAATGTTTACAAGGACGCAACACCGGTACAAAACTATGTAGACGAACGAAGAGAGAAAGGTGGAAGAGAAAGTGTGAGAAGATTGAAAGCTTCAATAAGGAACATCAATCGCGTAACTTCTTTCAACAGGTTAAAACCTTAAAGAAAGGACCTCAAACTAGATCGACTGCTATTCAAAACGAAGATGGGGAGCTACAAGTAGACCTTAAAAATACTTTAGATACTTGGGCCGCTTGTTTTGAGAATCTTCTCAACTTATGTGACCAGCAACAAGTCAGGCGACGAGCAAAACTTATTCGTGCGTCAAAGGTACATGAAGACGAACCAACCAAAGAGGAATTCGAAGCAACGCTGTCAAAATTAAAACGCAATAAAGCACCTGGTATCGACGATATAACATCCAAAACGATTGTACATGGTGGCGAAACTCTATCCTTAAGATTGTTTGAACTTGTTCAAATGATCTGGAGGACTGAAACCATGCCACAGGACTGGAACACAGCTATGCTGATACCAATTCATAATAAAGGCAATCGCCTACAATGTGCAAACTACAGAGGAATCGCTCTCCTCTGCACAACATATTAGATATTTTCCTACATTTTGCTGTCCAAAATCAATCCTTTTGCTGAACAACTGTTTGGAGAATATCAGTGTGGTTTCCGGCGGGGTCGAGGTCCTACCGTTACACTTTTCTCGATAAGGATGATTTTGGAAAAGTGCCGAGAGATCAACATACCTGTGCACCAGCTCTTCATTGATTTCAGGCAGGCCTACGACTCTCTCGAACGAGAGACTCTATGGTCTGCTCTGGTGTCAATGGGAATTCCTGGTATACTTGTGTACTATGCAAAATGACACTACAGAACTCTCAATGCTGTGTACGAGTAGAGAACGAAATATCAAAGTTTTTTAAAGTCGACTCCGGTTTAAGACAAGGTGATGCTATCTCTCCTATACTTTTTAATTTAGCCTTGGAATATGTGTGCCATCAAAAGAAACTATCGACTAATAACAATATCTTGTCAATAAACTCAGTACAGATGATTGCTTACGCTAACGATGTTGTCATCCTCGGCCGAAGTGAAGCTGTTATGAGTCGCTTGAGAGTGGCAATAGAAAAATTGGTCTTCAAATTAACTACAATAAAACCAAAAATATGAATGTTTCAAGAGTAGCTGAGAAGAAAGATTCGATGTGCGGCGATGAACGAATTGAGGGAGTTGAATCTTTTAAATATTTGGGATCAATGCTTGACTCAAACAACAGCATACTTACAGATATTAAAGCTCGAATCGCTGCAGGTAATCGAACTTTCTACTCAATTAAACCTCTCCTTGGATCACCGTATGTATTATGTATTAACTAACACCAAGCTCAAGTTACACAAGACATTGATTAGACCGGTTGTGATGTATGGGTCACAAACGTGGACCCTTTCACAAAATGACGAATCGCATTTATCTGTATTTGAGTTTAAGATCCTACGCTATAGTTTTGGTCCGCTTAAGACAGACGATGGAGAGTATAGAACCCGGTATAACTTTGAGATCAGAGACCTTCTTGAGGGTCCTGATATAATAGGTTATATCCGTTCTAATAGGATTGCTTGGTTTGGGCATGTTCTACGAACCGATTCACAGTCTGGAATGATTAGACAAATGTACGTTAGTACCCCAGGGAGTGGGCGATCGCGAAGTAGACCACGACTAAAATGGGAGACTGACGTAATAAACGACCTTAAAAAATCGGCTGCCAAGGTAATTATGTCGCTGTTGCGAATGACCGTGGTGAATATTCAAAACTGATTGGCTTGGCAACGCTCCTACATGGAGCATGAACGCCTTAAAAAAAATACTTTTATTTTAGTTTTTCTTTTAATCGCCAAAAATAAAGTGTACTTTTTTCGCATTTATCCATTGTCCTTAACAGAATTCGGAAAAGTTGTCATATAATAGAAGTGATTAAAAGACAGTAATAATTCATTGCCCAACTTTTAAAATGTCATAAATAACTGCATTACATATAAGTTTGTGATTAAAAAAAATTTTGGGTATGCCTGCCATAAGGCTGTACTAAAGTCCAGATTTAAATAAAAGCTGATGGAGTAGTAAGTTTATTGCAATATTTACTGACAGGGTTAATTCATAGGAATCAAATAACGAAATTCGTCTTTGTTTCCGACTGCTGTCAAAACGAAAGAATTTCACTAGTTGTCCGACAAATGACACTTATATTTCATATAATGATAAATAATAACTGGATATACACATTTCAGTAAAGATGTCATTAGATTTTTAACTGACTTATCAATCTTCCCTCGTATTCTTTAAGATCTCATTATAATTCTTTAGACTAGATAGTTTTTATCGAAATTTTATATAGCAAATTTTACAATATATTTTTAGCTTTCTTTGATATAATTTTTTCGGGTGATTTCCTGCATTTTTGTTGTCTTTTATGCATGTAATTTACAATAAAAAAATAAAAACTTTAAACATAATTTTATTTTCGTTTTTAAAAAAATAGTTACATTACATTAAAAAAAAAGTAGGAAGAAAAATTAAAACGGAAATTGATGCCAAAGAAATGTTGGGCGTTCATAGTAGATACAAAGTAAAAGAAGTCAAAATATACTAAATAATTTTAATTATTTTAAAATTTATAATTAATTGCATAAAATATGTATATTTTTAATTTAGTTTTTTTTTATTTATTTTGAAATGAAAACGTAAGAATAAAAACGTGATTAGAAACGTCGTCCAAGTTATTTAGAAAATTTTAAAACAGTCACGATTTTGGAATGAAAATCATACGCAACGAGCTTGTTACCAAACGCAAAGCATGACGTGACCTTCCTTTATTAAGTATGGTGTTTTAAAAAGTGAGCCTCTATGATATTTTATTTGGATTGATTCAATGCAAACTATATTATTTTCTATTAAACAAAATGACAAGACAAAAGTAAAATTATGAGAATTCGTGATAAATTTTTAATAATAATTTATCAAATCACAACAAAAACAAGCATGTATGTAAGTATGTTGTTTTTTTTTATGTTACTCTATGTCCAGACTAGTGTTACATTATCTATTTAATAACGTTGACATGTTTATCGTATATTAACTAACATGACAATAAATAAACAATTATTTCTATTGTTATTTATATATTTATTTCTTTGTTTGTTTTGTCTGCCTATATGTTTATTAGTGATTTTATTTTGATTTGTAAAGCATAGCATAATTATAATAATACATGTGTAGCGCAAAAACTTGTTAAGTTTAATTTTTTTTTTTATACTGTTGGTATCGTTTAGAAAATACATAAACTTGTTTTTATAGACATAGACTTAATGAACATTATATGATAACAAACAACATCAAAATAAATAAAATTGAACTGAAAATAAATTGCTCACACAATTGATCAGTTTATTTTAAGTTGGGATTCTATATTTTCAATATTCTCAAATCAACCAAAGCGAAATTGAGAATTTTTAGTGATAGAACAACATACCAGATGCACTCCTTTCGAGAGTACAGTTCTCCTTCGACAGAGTTTGTATTCCTCAGTTTTTCTGTACTCTTTCGTAACCTTTTCAAGATATAAGTACACCTTTTACTCCACAAAACTTATGACTCCAGTGTTTTTCACTTTTAAAATTTCAAAGAAAAAAAATTAACAGTAACACTTTGTAAATTTTCAAACTGGTTATTGCCATGTATTATTTGTGCAAGTTGTAAAGGTAAATAAGACGTCTACTTTTTCTAAAACGTGATTATAATATCTTTACAAGACAAAAACCTTCATTTTGTATTTTAATTTTCCTGATATTATTTCTTTTTTTTTGCATTGATAGTTTAGATAGATAGGTAGATATTTTACTCTTAAGCTCCTAACTCCGAAGCTCCTAACCGTTTTAATTTAATTAATCATGTGGTTTAGTTCTACAAAATAATTTAACCTACATAACTAAGCGGGTTTAGATAGTCTTGTTCCAATAAAATCATGAAATTAAGTGCTTCCTTTGCCACAACAACAACAACAACAACAAATTAACAATGTATCAATTTAAACCCAGATTCAAGTAGCAAATGAGAATTTCCTCTGCTAATACGAGGGTTCAGCATTATCTTCATAAATACACCTAGTATCGCACTGTGAGGTGATTAGCTTGAAAAACGTTTGAGCATTAAAGAGATCTGTTCCAATTTAAAACAATAAGGTTTTAATAATTTCAAGGCTAATTTACCATATTCCTGCTAATATATACGATTATAGATTTTTCGTAACCACACAATTAACTTCCTACTATCCTAACCGTAATATCATTACAGTCATTAATATAAACTATTACAAAATTTTAATATCACATTCATCTCACATATTCGTTTAGCCTAATAGCCATATTTTTAAAATGCCGAACTATTAATTCTATTTATAATTACGTATATCGACGAACTTACGTACATACTATGCATTTTAATTTCTTTTTTATGGAAATTTAAATAGACGTTTAATTGTTTCACAAACTAATTCGTATTGAATTTTGATTGCAAATAAAATTATTTATTTTGAATGTCAACAAATATTGAGTATAAATATCAATTTTATAGTTATTATATAGGTACGCAATTTTTTAATTATTGAGAATTAAATTGTAATAACACTTCTAGTTTTGGAAAAGTTAATATCTAATTTTTTTTTTGTTTTGTGTATATTTTTAATAGAAATTTTTAAATAATTAACAATGTTTACCGTTGGCACTTGGCGTAAGATTGCAGTTTTATTGTTGGAAAAAAGGCCTAAATTATTTCTGCCAAATTCTATCAGATACCCTACCACACTCCTACCAAAAACCGTTTTGGTTTTCATAAATGAATACGGCGAAGACTAACAAATACATGTCAATATGTCTAAAATCCAGAAATTGTCACTATCACCATCAGTGCAGCAACGATGATGAGATCAGAGCCAACGTGCCTCAAACTCAAACATATTCTTTTTCTACGTTTTATTCTTCAGTCAGTTTATAGCGATAGTGAGCTTAAATCTATAAAATACTGCAACTAATGGCGAATTATTTTTATAGATTTCGCGTAGTTCTAATTATAAGAACAAGTCATCCGGTTAGTTTCTTTTTTGCTAAAGTTTCATCAAAATTAGTTCAATAAAGAAAGCTGTAGTGTCCCAAGTCAAAACAGACATAAATTCTGTTGTATGACATAAAAAGTAAACAAAAATTTTTAACGGAGATGGAAAACCGGAAACGGGGCCGCAAACCTGTTGCAAATCGTACTTTGAGCATATTTACCAAGTTCAATCAAAATCTTTTTAATGCTATTGAAATTTCGAATAAACAGGTGTTCGGGAGGCCGCCACCACTTATCCCAATATCGTCCAAAAACTAATAATCAGTTTTTTGTATTTTAAATCTCCATCCATTGCCAGTGACATCAAAATTTATTAATGAACTACGTCTGTATACTCCGTAACGTAACAAACTTTAAAAAAATGTGACACAAAGTCAACAGTTGTTTGGTGTACTCTCCATCTTTGATCGATGTGTTCTAAAAGCGGGTCTTTATTTTTAGCTAATTAAAACCTTTTTCTTGAAACTTTCTTCATAAGTTTCAGCATAATCACTTGATCGCTGTAGGCTGTAGTGTGGATAAAGAATAAATTGAAAACAAGCAAAAACAAAATGTTTATCGGATAACCGGAAAACCGGCAGTTGGGATACAGAAATGTTGTGAACCGTACTAAATGCTTATAGATAAAGTGTCATCAAATTCGAAAAAACCAGATGCTTGGGCGTTAAAACAGCTTTGTTTAATATTGCTCAAAAATTAATGAGCTCGTTGGCATACATATTTTCATCTTTAGTCAAAGTATCATCATAATGTATTCACGAACGAATGTTGCATGCTTCCAACAAACATATAGAACATAGTGAAAAAATCACTATTTTTCCTAATCCAATGTACCTCAAAAAGTAAAAAACTAATAATATTAATCTCATAATGATTGAAACTTCCTACCAGATTTCATTTCAAACGAATTGTAAGTGTAGGCTACAGGAGGAATAAGCACCTTAAAAATATTAAAAAAAACTTTTCAACCGGAACTGACAAATCGGAAGTTATATTGCAAACAGTACTAAAACCTTATTTACCAAATCTCAATAAGATTGAAAGCCTGTTTTAGAAGTTATTCAAGATTCCAATAAACGTGTTCGGTGTTCGGAACACCGTTCGCGATTTCTTCCAATTTTGAAGCTAATCCAGATCTCCATTTTTATGTGAACTCGGTTCAGATCCCATGCGTTTGAAAATGTTTGTCCTATCACTTGTGGAAGGTACGCTGGCAGTAAACACCACCGCCCCTACTAAATACGTTGCACACAGCATTAACAAAATATGGCAAAAAAAACTTTTGTTAGGAAGGTCAGACGACGGACACCAAGGTCTCCCTTTAAGTTCTTCGTTCAAATCAATAAATTTATAGATAACTAAAAACACATAATTTAATTTGTTCTGCAAAACCATAAAAAATGGTTGTACCGTTAAAACAGAAGAACCATTTTACTACGTTTGTTTTTCAATTTTCATTTATTTTTCCAATATAAAAAGCAAAAGAAAATAGTTTACTGTATATCCAAAAGAAAATATTTTGACTACAAAAAGTGTTTTTATTTTTTTTATTTTTGTTTTCCAAACCAAATTATAATGGTATTTCCGTTATTCAACTCTACAACAACAGCAAATTAGGAAAACAAATAATTTTATATTTCATTAGTCTCCAGTCTTCATACTCACTTCAACTTTGTTTTTCTTTTGAACATCTGAAAACTTTTACTGTTTGAGTGTTAAATTTTCTTTTTTTTATATGTCGTGTTGTTGCAATTTTTAATTTTTTTTTGTTATAAATTGTTAAAATAATTGAGACGAACAAAGTAAATTTTGAGGAATGGGGTTTCGAATTTCGATGGGAAAAGGTTTAGGAAACATAAAATGTTTTATTATTCCATTAAAAATTTATTTTTTGTTTTTTAATGTAAATTGAAGATGAAATGAATATATAATTTTAAAATTTAAATTAAGAAGCAACAAATCGTAAAGTTAAGTTTATTATTTTTAAAAGACAAAATTGAAGCGTTTGGATGAAATCTGAACCGACACATAACTGATAATCTAGTTGTTTGGCAAATCGTGTAATCGCAAATCAACGTAGCCTTTCCCACCTTTTATATCGTGACAGAGGTCACGATATAAAAGGTGGGAAAGGCTACGTTGGGTTATAAACTTACCGTCCTTAAATGCTATGAAAGGAATTTATGAAATTATATATCAACGGAGTTTTAGATTGTTACATTGTTAATTCATCAATCGGAGTCAGAAGAAGAAGGTTGTCTGCTAAATTTTAAAGAAAAAAAATAATCGAAAATAAAAAAATAAGTTGCATTTTGTTTTATTTTATTTATGTATGTATGTCTTTATAAAGACAGAGTAGAAGTAAAATAAGATAAAATACTCTGAGTGTGTGTTAGTGTTAGTGAAAATAAAAGTAAGAAATGCACAATTTTATAATTGGTAAGATTGTGCTTTATTAAAAAATTATTTGGTATTTTGTATTTACTGTTACCAGGCGGTAGGCAGGTAAAATTTTACCTTTTATTGCTTTGATGTAATAAACTTATTATTTGTAATGGGCAAGATTTTAAATTTTGGGTGTACTTACATTTTCCATCCTTGAGTAATACACTATAGATCTTAATTTTTCAATCACTTTTCAACCCGTTTGTGTAACAACACAACCGGTTAAACATTCCAATGTACAACACTTCCGTTATTAACTTAATTTTTTTAGTAATTTTCCACATTTTTTTTTTTCGAATTATGAAAAAAATTGTATAGAATGAGTAAATTAAGGGAAAGAAGATACCCATTGTCAGTTGGAATAAAATTTATGCTGCCGAATTTTCTTTTAACTCGTGGGAAGAAAATTTTGTGAATTTTTTTTGAATTTTAATCAGTTGGAGTTTGGCAAGTTGAAACGACCAGTTCGTTTTAAAGTTTTAAGTTTAAAGTTGGTTGATGAATTTTTGGAAAGTGTAGATGGTCGTTAGTGGTAATAGTGACAAAATTCTAAGTAAAATTCAAAATAAAATGTGAGGTCTGTGAGGTATAATTCTCAGGTATAATTTTCAGAAAAAAAATAAGAAAAAAGATTAAAGGAAAATTTCATAATTAGTAAAACAGTATTAAGAGATAATAATTACTTAGAAAAAGATGAAGATCTGTCTTAAAGGTCAGATATGGTTTGGTGATTATAAGTCCTATTAGGGAATAAATAGTAAATAAATTGAGCTTTATCAATAAAACCAAATTGTGTTGTTCGTTAATTGTGTTTTGTGGAAAGATGACGGGTCTATTGATTGATTTATATCAGCATCAAATCAGACCACGCATAACGTTTTATACCTTATAAACTTTCACCTCGATATCTATGGATCAATCTTCTAAGGAGCAAGAAAAGAAAAGAAATTGTCGGTGTTCAACTACCTAAATTAGAAGAGGAGTATCTCAGATATTTACACATACATTTTTCTTTGAGATAAACCAATTTAATAAGGTGTAACATCTTTTATTTATCTTTGTATTGTTGTGCCAGGACTATTGCTCTTTTGCTCTAAAATAATGATAGTTTTGTTTTCAATTATAATTTCATTAATTTTCTCAAAAGTCGCTAAATTGTTGTATGCTACTGTGTCGCTATATTTTTGTACGCTACTGTTAAGATTTACTTACGTCACTCAATTTCAACAGTAAACATGTTTGAATGCATTAATTTTTTTTTAACTTGATTTGTTTGATTTTGTTTATGGAAAGGGAAACAAGAAATCTGAAAAATTACTATAAAAACGAGAAATTTTATAATAAATTGGGGCAGTATAATTTTAAAACTTAAAGAGTAATAGTACAAAATTGGAAATTTAATAAAAAAAATAATATACATGTTTGTTTTGTTAGTAGTAATAAATTTTATTTTAATTTGTGCTAAAATTTAATATGATTTCTTATTGTAATTGTTCAAGTTTTCTTTAAATAATATGAAAATAAAAAAAAAATCAAGTTTTTTTTGTGAAAAAATGTTAAAAAAATACATGATTGTGTTTTGTTTTTTCGTTGATTTATCTTCATAAATAAGTGATGATGTTTAGTAAAGGAATTTATTGGTTTAAAATCGTTGAAAAGAATTGGCTTCAACTGAAGCAAACATGTTAAGATTTTTAAAGTTAGCACAAAAATTTAATTGTTTCTATTTGACGGGTGTCAATAATAAAGAGTGTCGTCCATTAATTGTTGATGGTCAGCAAGTGGGGTTAATTCGACCAAATGTACTTAAACAACTATTTCGACATTCAGAAATGTCTTGTTTTCGTGAAAATGATAGTGTCACTCAATCACTCAAGGAATTATTGAACATAATCCAGCATTTAGAGATTATAATGAAACTATTGATAAAATATTACGAGAATTTAGAAATGGTGGAGCATTTGTAACACTTAAAGGATGGTGTGACGAATGCTATGAAGTAAAAACAACTAGTGGAAATTCTTTATTAAAAATGGAGAGATCGGCAACATGTTTATTTGGAATAAGAAATTTTGGTGTTGATATTAATGGTTGTGTCAGACATCCAACCAAAGAATTATGTATATGGTTACAACAAAGATCTGTCACAAAACAAACATGGTTAGGGAGTTACGAGGAAGGCAACATTGATGTAATAATGTAAGCTTATCAATTTTAATTTGTATAATTTTCTTGATTTGTTTTATGTGTTAGCAATTTTATTGTTAGCAATAAATATTCTACAATTCATTTTGTGATATAGTAGGTTTCCAAGTAATATTCGTTTGTTGTGATAAATTCAGTGTGTTCAGTTTTGATAATAGTTTTGAGCTATCTCTGGCATAAAAATTTAAATTATAGTAGTTTCCAAAAGTTCAATTATAATAGTATTGTTATAATTACTGTTTTTTTGCACTGCTTTGTTTTTGTTGGTTGTGTTAAAGTTAAATTAAAATGAATTGTTAGTGTAAAGATTATAGGGAGGGTTGTGTCATGGCAGATCTCCCTTCTGGAGATCCTGGGTGGTGTTTTGAGGCACGCGCTTTTGTTTAGTCTATTTTAAATTTCTTGTACAGAGGTTCGTCGGAAGAACCTTCGCTCAGTGAGCTAGCGGCAGGGTATAATGGCGTGCTCGAGCAACTGGTAGACCTGCACGGTCTACCAGATAAATCCCCTGCTACAAATTTTAAAGCATAAATTTGTTTTGTATTGCCTGGTAACAAGAAATGTAAAATTTCGTTTTAGTTATTACTAAGAATTTCGAGTTTTGTTAATGGCTTTTGTGTCCACATTTTTTGACTTTTCCCTTATTGTGCAACTGTTGCATAAAACCTGCTATTGTGTTTTTGTGACAGAGGTGCCCAGTTTTTTTTGTGCTGTGTAGTGTTGAAATTTAGGCCTGGCCGAATTTCAGTATCTATACCTGCAATGTCAAAGGGCAAGTCTTTGCCTCAACAAAATGGCAGCAGAGCGAACCAACAACTTAGAATTGAGATCATAACAACATAAGAGGTTTCAATTCGAATCTAAACGAGGTTCATCACTACATCGAAAAAAATAAACCTGACATATTGTTTCTTACTGAAACAATTGTCAGTGGCAAAGCATCGAAATTGGATCTCGATAAATACCGGATTCCTTTTATAACAAGCATGGTTTTTGTGTATTTGTTCGAAATTCACTTTCATGTATGAGAATTAAGGCCTACGAGTTGAACTCTAAGCACCATAATTATCTAGCACTGAAGATCTCAGGTGTTGACGAAACTATGTTTATAATGGTATTATACAGATCCCCAAATTCCCCCCCCCCCAGGATGTCCCTTTTTCGATCAAATATCTGCTAATCTAGATAAGATTACCACGGACTACCCCAAAGCAAGACTGGCCATTCTTGGAGACTTTAATATTCATAATAAAGAATGGCTTAAATATTCATCGCGCACTGACGACGTAGGAAGACAAGCCGAACTGATACTCGCAGATTATCACGGTTTGACGCAAATGATAGTGTCCCACTAGAATCCCAGATAATTCACATCATAACAATAATTTGCTGGATCTGTTTTTGACAAACGAACCAGATACTACGAAGACAAAAGTTGAACAACCCCTCGGAACATCGGACCATTTACTAATATCAGCAATAGTGCAATTTACATCACCGACACAAATTAAAGCAAATTCTCGTCGCGTTTGGAATTATAAACGCGCTGACTGGGAGGGACTGAGAAACTTTTATGATGAAACAGCTTGGAAAACAATTTGTTTTGTTGATCAAGATCCTAGCACATCGGCAATAAGAATTTCTGAAATCAGAACAGACGGCATGCGGCGGTTTATTCCAAATCGATTAATCACTCCTTAAACTGAGCCTTGGTTCACGCGGGATGTTGATGAGGCAGTGAGGAATAAACGCAAAGCATTTAAGACGTATAAATCAAATAAAACACCGGAAACCCATAGCGCCTGTAAGAAAGCCAGAAATATTAGTAAATACAAAATAGACTTGGACAAAGACGCGTTTATCCAGAAGAAATTCGCCGACCACCCATCTGGCTCACGTTATAGTTTCTTTCAGGCAGTTATATCAGTCCAGAGAAATTTTACTCGATCCGCTATTGCAACCTTAGTTCTGAATGACATTCCCGTGAGCGACTTGAAAGAGAAGACGGGTCGTATTTTAGCAGAAAACTTAAACATAGTTGAACCTCCCCATTCTCCCACACTCATTTCCCCAGTTGTAACGAAAATGAAACCAATTATTTTTTGTTGCAATATTGTACGGAAAATGCTTCTTTCTATCAATATCAACAAATCTGCTGGTCCCGATGGTATCCCACCCCTCATTCTTAAAAACTTTGCTAGACAACTAGCTCCTATTATAACAAAAAAAATTTTATTTATCTTATAAAACCGGAATATTTCCCGATTCTTGGAAGCTGGCAAGAGTTCAACCCATTTCAAAGAAAGGCAGTAAGATCAATTGCAATTCTGTCGGTTTTGGCTAAAATATTTGAAAAATATGTTAACTACAATCTGATAGATTATTTGGAAATGTTGCGAATTATTGATGATAAACAGTATGGTTTTCGTAACAGTCATGCAACAGGTGATCTGTTAGCCTACGTATCCCATCTCTGGAACAAATCGCTGGAAAACCATGATGAAACATTCAGTATTTCACTTGAAATTTCTAAAGCATTTGATAAAGTGTGGCATAAAATAGCTAAAATCTTATGGCATAGACCATCTTACTGTCTCATGGATTCATAGTTTTCTTACAGGTCGCCAATTTCATGTTAATTTAGATGGTATCACATCCAATATTTTCACAACCAATGCTGGGGTTCTCCAAGGTTCTGCACTCTCACCAACCTTGTTTCTTCTATAAATTAATGATTTACTTATTTGCACAGTGCACCCAATCGATAGTTTTGCGGATGACAGCACATTGCATGCCTCATATGCATCTCCTAAATTTCGATCTCATATTGCAGTTACTGCAGTTAGCTGCTAATTGATTCTATCAACAAAGCCCTGGTTTGTGTAATGGAATGGGGTGATCGTAATCTTGTTTTATTTAATCCAACCAAAACCAAACTATGCCGTCTTTTACGAATAGAGCGACATAAAAATTTCCCTATTAAGATAAACCATGAGGAATTGCGTGAGGTTGAATCAGTTAGACTTCTTGGAGTGGATATTCAAAATAACCTGAAATGGAATAAACATGTGTTCAACCTCGATAAATCTGCAATACAAAAATCAGGATTCTTGAGTCGATGTAAAAAGTATTTCAATCCCGATCAAATTTTGCTAATCTTCAAGTCCTTTATTCTTCCATGTATGGAATACTGCTGTCATGTTTGGGAAGGTGCTTGTCAGTCAACAATAAAATGTCTAGACTCTGTATAGAGAAAAGCAATACGGTTGATTGGTAATACCGAACTATCGGACCAGCTTGATTGAGTTATCCCATCCATTTGTTATACAAATACCTCGTTGTAGTACTGTGTCCTTCCAGAACGACTATTTTAATAGACTGGCCAAATTGTGGAACTCAATGCCTTCCTCTGTATTTCCCGATGAATTTTCCTCTCAGGCATTTAAAAAAAATGTCCATCGTCATTTAAAACAATTAGTATAGTTATCCCTATATCCCCATTCCTTCCATTTTCCTCATCTCCTTCCTTTATAGTTGACATGGTATCTTCGGATATTCAAAGAGTGTGAATAATGAATATTTCATATTTAGTGTGCTAAACATGTCAAGCTAATTAATAAAAAAAAAACATGATATATTACAGTTATAAAAAAAAATTTGGGCGAACAAAATATTTATTTACATCCATTAGCGGTCGATGATGAGCTCATTCAAAAGGTTATTTGGAGAGAGTTGAGAGTGGAAATTTAAAAAAAATTATTTTTGTCCTTGACGAGTGTTATACCTGGGGTTGTATTTTTATTAAAAAATGAAACACTTAAACATTGTTTTTAAAATAAAATCGAACAAATTTTTCTTTAGTTAATTTATTTGTATTACTGTTATTTAAATTTTAGTTAGTGAATATGTTTAGAAACTATTATTTTTAACTTATTACACTGCTTTATAAAATTTATTTGATAAAATTCAAGATTTTGTTTAGATTGCGTTTTTTGAATTAAAATTTTTAAACTTAACTATTAACTTTCATAAATATTTCTTGAAGTGGTTTCACTTAAACTTAAAGACTTTCACTTGAACTGCATATTAGACACTTAGTCTGGTTGTCTTAAACTGAATTACTTTAACTTACTTGAGTTTAAAAAAGGTGTAGACTAATTGTGAGTCTTTCTTATAACTATTTTCTTGAATTACTTTTCTTAGACTATTTTTTTGAAACTGTGTGACTTCCTTACTTGAACTCTATCTTTAAAACTACTGCATTTATTTTCTTAAAAACTAAATCTTATATACTAAATTTTGATTTTATTACATTAAAAAAACAAAATAATTTTATTAAATTTAATATTTTGGGAAAAAGGTTTGTCGGACAAAAGAAATTATGCAATATTGTAACTTATTTCTAAGAAACTAAAATAATTTTTTTTGTTGATAAAGGAGTGTGAAAAAATATTTAAAGTTTTATTTTGCTTTTAGATGATTTTAAAGTTTATTAGCATGAGAAATATTAATGTTATAGTAATTTTTTTGTTTGAGGTTTTTTTGGAAAACATATTTATTCAATATTTTAAAATGATATGTGAAATTGAAAAAGGATTGTCGGCAAATATAAAAAGACTTATTCTTAGTATGAACTAAAATTGTGATAACTGATATTATTTATTAGTTTTATCTTTTATAAAACTATCGTCTAGAGATTAAAAGAAAATTTCAGTTTTGAAAATGTGTTTAGAGAAAATTTATTGGTATGTGAAACTAATATTGCGATTTTAGAAAGATTTAGAGTTTGTATTTCTAGGAAATAGTAATTGAAAATTTGTAATGAGAAATACGGTACAACACGAGTAAGGGATTTTTTGTAATTTCGAACGCACAATTTTCGACTTAATTTCAAAAATTTGAAAATATTTTCTTGTTTGGGGCCTTAGCTTTACAAAAAAATAATTGAAAAAATTCACGGTTATAGGAAAGGTTGTACAAAGTGAACATTCATCTTTTAAAATGTTATTTGGAGGGGGTTGAGAGTAGAAATTTTGAAAAAAAGTTATTTTTTGACCTGACCAACCCAACTTGGGTGTCATATAAAAGGTGAATTTTCTTCGTGAAGCACAGTTGTTGATTTATTTTCAAAAATCTGAAAAGTCATTATTATTTTATTTAAAAAGATTATTTAAAATGTTACTTGGAGAGGGTGGAAGGAAACAAATTATTTTTTACCTTGACGCACTCGTCAAGGTGTGTCATATGAAAGGTGAATTTTTTTCTAGTTCAAAATTTTTTTTGGAATTTTCGAACGCACAGTTTTCGACATACTTTCAAAGTGTGAAAATTTTTTCCTTTTGCTTCGAACATTAAAAAACTTTTATTCTGCCATTTTTCTTGATTCGGCCGCTTTTTCGTTCGTCAAGCTCCGAAAAATGCGCCCGGGATTTTGTAAATTTGCTACCACTATTTTTCTTTAACGTAAGGGGTGGAAAGTATAAGGGGTGGAAATTAGTTTTAGCACAAGACAGTAAGCTTGTCCGACAAAAATGTTTCTGCTATTGTTGAGTCCGACATTTGACATTTTGGCATGTTTGGGTTGTCGGACTCGACAAAAGCAGACACATTTTTGTCGAACAATGTTACCTTCGTGTTCTTAAACAATTTTCCACCTCCATAGTTGAAAGCAAATAGTGGTTACAAATTTACAAAATCCCGGGCAATCGGCATTTTTCGGAGCTTCGAACAAAAAATCGGTCGAATCGAAAAAATGGCAGAACAAAAGTTATCGAACTCGTCAAGGACAGGCGCCTCACGAAGTATAAAATATGTAAAATGTACCTTCTTCATTATAATACGTAAAATAAAATCTTTACCATTTGCCAAGGTTATTAATTATTTTATTATAACGATTGCGTTCAAATTAAAGTAAAATAGATATTTCAAATCCAAAAATTAAATTTGGAAGCAAAAAAAAGCAACAAAACAAATCTATTTGTTTAATAAACGAAACAATATGTTTAATCGCAAATAATAGTTTATTTACTAAATTTATTATTTACTAATCGTTTAGGTATTCAATGTTAAAATAAACAGTTAGGTAAACAATTTGGTCTAGTATCTTAGTACACACTATAGAGTTTTCGATTACATTTATAGTTTTTACTAAGCGCTACGAGACATTCAAAGTAAAGCAAGTAATCGGCAAGAAAATAAATTTATCGTACGCTGTAGAAAATACAATTTAGAATGGACTGTGAAACAAAGAAAATTGTTCATCAAGAATAGAAACATATTGCTACAATGCTTACAGAATCATTTATTTGACGACATTTCACAGCATTGAAATCATAACACACTGCAACTTATTGTCTTAAACCGAAAAGAAAATACAAAAACATAAATAAGCCATTTATCGTTGCATGAAAATCAAAAAAGGGGAAAAAAAATTTTCTCATTAAAAGGAGTAAACCCAAATAAAGGATGATTTATTTTGGAAAGATTAATCTCAGAATAAATGAGAAATTGTAGTGAAACCATACCGATGAGTTAAAAAATGTTGGATAGGTAAAATTATATATTAAAGATTTCAAAGCAGCGAATGTATTGAATTATTGGAATAATAAAAGTGCAACTATAAGAAGCAGTTTTGGTATGTTATTAGCCGTTGTTTGAAAAATCACTTTTCGCCTACTCGATCACTGCAATGATTTTCAGACAATATCTGTTAGGGATATCAGCATCTTATGAACAGTCAGACTGCAATAAAGGTACTAGAGTCGAGCCTCACCACGTTGGAAATAGCCTGGAACTATCTGGCATCTCTTAAAGAGATGAATGATCAGTTGAACATCTGTTTAGGTGCAGGGGTATTTCGAAGCAAATGGGGAGCTTAAAAGCCAACGAACCCACTTGGTAATGCAGTTCATGCCTTATGTCACCAATCATGCCAAATTTGGAAATACCTCTTACTGCTACTCTAAACAGAGGCGGTTACGCGTACAAATTTAATATGGTTAGAGAATACCATATGTGTGATGGCCAGGCATATCTGGTCTCTAATGGACCACTCTAGGTTTGATCAACTGATATCAATAATTCACAGAGATATCATCAAGGTTGTACGTGTAATCTTTCTGATGTTATTGAAGTTTCAAATAAACAGGTGCTCGGGAGGCCTCCACCACTTACCCCAATATCCCCAAAAACTAATCAGTTCTTTGTCATTCAAATCTCCATCTATTGCCAGTGACATCAAAATTGATTAATGAACGAAGTCTGTATACTCCCAACAAACTTTAAAAATAATGTGAGAAAAGTTAACAGTTGTTTAGTGAACTCTCCATCACTTTGATCTATGTGTTCCAAAAGCGGATCATTATTTTCTCACACTAATTAAAACCTATTCTTGAAACCTTCTTCATAAGCTTCACCATAATCACTTCATGAAAAAAATGGAAAAAGCAAAAATAAAATGTTTATGGGATAACCGGAAAACCGGCAGTTGGGATGTAGAAATGTTGTGAACCGTACTAAATGCTTATGCATAAAGTGTCATCAAATTCGAAAAAACCAGATGCTCAAAAATCAGCTCATTGGCATACATATTTTCATCTTTATTCAAAGTGTCATCATAATGCATTCACGAAAGAATGTTGCATGCTTCCAACAAACATACAAAACATAGTGAAAAAATTACTATTTTTCCCGTACCCAATGTACCCCAAAAAGTAAAAATTAATAATATTTATCTCATAATGATTGAAACCTCTTACTAAGGTTTCATTTCAAACGAATTGTAAGTGTAGGCTACAGGAGGAATAAGCACCTTAAAAATATTACCTCCAGCCTCTACTGAACCATTTTAGGTTTGATCAACTGATATCAATAATTCGCAGAGATATCATCATGGTTGTGGGTGAAATTACTAGAGATTGTTTTATTGGGAAATATGCAAACAGACTGGGTGTTTTCTTCAATTAATATTGTCGTAACTGCAATGACGAGTAGGTTTTCCACATTCTCTGCTCGTGTACTGGTCTGGCTCAGAATAGAATTAGGTTTATGAGCTTGCGGATAGCTGCGAGATGAATATCGGAGACATTTGTCGATTCTTGAGAAGCTTTGGCTGGTTTACAAACGGCAGTGCTTGAACAGCAACAGTTCTTTTCATGGTATGACTACGGAAGGACTGATTGTGTCTATGCCTCGTCCTTAGGATGACCATTCTAACCTAACCTAAACTAACTTACCCTAACCTTACCTAGCCTTTAAATTATTTTATTTATTGGAGAGCCTCGAACCATTCAATTCAAGTAGCGATGCGCCCAAAAATATATTGTACTTCATCTTCTGAATCCAAGATTGAAAACAATGAATGGTGCATAATTTTGATTTTTTTGACTACAACCAAAGGAGTACTATTAGCCAAGTAATTAATGCTGGTATTTGGATTAAATACGAAAAGCATAATCAGTATCATTTGTCTGAAACTTCAGTTATAAAATTCATTGTTGTTACGAAGTTGTTTTAACTAGTAAAAGTTCATTTGTCTAAACAACCTTCTTCTACGTGAATCAATGCATTCAATACAACTGATCGTCTCTTTTATTCATATTCTCTCTTCACCCGATCCGTAATGATATTTTTTTTGTTTGCTTTCTTATTTTGTATGCTGTTGGCTCATAAAATTTTCTTGACATTCTTGACATTGGATTTTTGGTAATTTTTAGGAATAAATTGAAGAAAGCAGATTGATGTTTTTTGGATCACTTGATTTATTTAGTCCATCAATTGACTAGTTATTTTAAAAGAACTTATTTTTTTTTTGGAATAGGTTTAGATTAAAATATGTCAATTTTTTTATTGATCGTCAAATTATAGTGCAATTTATTCGTGAAGTTTAATATAAGACAGTTCTTAAAAGTGGACGCGAGAACTTACTTAAACAGATTAAATTGAAATAAAATTAAATTGTTAGAGCAATTTCTTTTTTTGGTGTCGATTTTGTTTGTGTGTACATAGTTGAATTAATTTAGAATACTTAATTAGAAAAAAAGGAATGAGTTCAAACTTGTTGTTCAAGGTTGTATATCTTTTTTTTATTAAAAAATTTTTATTCAAAACCTCGGTAGCTCTTACAAAGTTGGATAATATAAAATTTCGGTACTTGTTTGCACAAAGACAAGAACCTTAAATTTCAAATTATCTTATTGCACTAGTATTTTGCTGTAAATATAAAATTATATAAAATCTTGTCTGAATTAACACAATGACAGTAATGAAACTCCAGTGGAAAACTATTTTTTATTTTTTATAACGTTTAATGTTCTAGAAAAAAATATTAATTATCAGTTTGTGTTGTGACAGTCCATATTTTTGTTTGATAATAATTTTTCTGTAACTTAAATATTTAGAAAAAATTTTTTTAGTTAAGTTAATAGATTAGTTAAAATAAAACAAAATAGATAAGGAAAACCAATTTTTTTTTTAAACTTATTTAATTCAAATTGGAAAATAAAGAAAGTTGATGTTTAGTGAAATGTTTTTGTGTATGCATATGTAAACAGCAAAAAAAAATTAAAATTAAAAAAGAGAAAATTTGTTAGCAAAAATGTCTCGCATTTTCTTGTATCAAGGTATAGTTATTTTCATAACAGATACATAAATCAAACTGTAAAACAGTAAAATATAAAGTTGAGTGGCAGGTTTCCGTGAGTTGTTCGTCATCGAATTCGTCGTCGACATCCTCGTTTGAAGGTATAACGGTTCATCAGTTAACATATTTTTACCAAGTTCTACATTTGCGGTCATTAATTTTGTTATATCGTTGAATGTATTATCATCGAGTTCTACAACTACATGTGTATGCGACAATATTTTATTAAATCAGATTGCCGACAGCAATTTTGTTACATCATTTAATATATTTTCAACAAATTCAAAATCACCTAGTCACTTTTTTCTTTAGATTGAGGAGTTGGACCTGGCACAATCATGGGGTGAATGAATCATTTATTTAAATATTTAAATGTAATAATAGTAATAGTAGTGTTGGTGTGATGCTCTCGGTTGCTTCGGTTTTTGGGGTCATCAGAGTGCCTCTTTCTGCCCTGCCTTTTTGTTTTGCTTGTTTAATTTCGTTTACAGTCTCTTTAGCGTGCATATTTGGTTATTTGTATACTGAACAGGAGAATATTAGTATTCAAACACACATGGCTGAAGCTCGTCGGATAACAAACCTGCCAGGCACGCAGTTCCCCGATAGCTTCCTGCTAGTGACTCACTAGCAGGTTCAGGGTTCATTACATGTAGAATGAACACATGTGAATATGATAGAACAATGTTTTGTGATGACTTCTTACATCACTTCATAGTTCTGGTGTGGAACAAAGGTGACCTCATCTTACAATGTCATCTCTGTAAGTTAAAAAAACCATAACGCTTTATGCTGACTGAAAAACTGACTATGTCAGACATGAAAGAAGGGCAGCTTCTCTGGCCTACTTTTACTGAAGGACTATGTAACGACGGACTATTTTTAATTTTTACTCTAAAATAATTCAAAGAAATTCGCTAATAATTTATTTTCTTCAATTGTAATAAGCGTAGGGATATTTGTTTGTACTACTGTATCTTTTTCTTGTTTCAATCAATGATACATTGCAAAATATATTTTGCATAAATGATTGTTTGTATTAGTGGAATGTGCTTGTTACAATAATGGAGTGGGAAACAGAAAACCTATGTGTATATAAGCGATCAAATTGTTTGGATCGACAGATAGTCTATAAATTTAAATCGATATTAGCAGTGAATTAAAAGTAAACAAAGACTATTATTATGTAAGTTTAATAATAAAAAAAATGTAAATTTTTTTACAGAAAAATAAATTATTTCTTTTACTTGGGATATTGAAGTTTTTTTATTCATTTGTTTATGTTGTAATGCGTTTTAGTGAAAATTGTTTGATAAAATATTTAGTAAATAAAATGAAAATGAAAAAAATTAATCTAAAACACAAATTCAAATACAAAAACGTGGGAAATATTTATAAAAGTGAAGTAATAAAGAATCCGTTCAACACACTTTTTATACCCAACGGTTACGGTGACGCTTCATTCCAAGCCGTTACATGTTAAATGCAAATATTCATAAATTTTATGTCAATCAGCTAGCAACTAAAAAAGTTTATGATATTGCTGAGCTTCGAAATACAAATAATTATTTTGGCGGTAGATAAATTCGATCAAACTATGAGGGGTATATGTATTTCAAATTCACAGATTTAATTTGGTTTTATCATTTCTTGATGATTTGGATAAAATTACGTTTAGTAAAATGAATTACAGCCTACAATCAACATTTGGTTTCATGGACTGGTTTTGGAAGAGGACAACATTCAAGAAATAAATTAATGTAAACCGTTTTTGTGTTTTGATTTATATAATTTTTGTTTATTTGTTTTTATACTGCTAAATTATTTTCTCTGTTAGCTAATTAATAGTTTCATTACATTATTCAATCTGTGATTCTGTGATAAGAGATTTTCAAGTGTAATTTGTTTGTCATAGATTCAATAGTTTTCCGGTGTAATATTATTATTCGTATAAAAGTCCAATTTCGTAACAACTAGACATCGCGTATACAAAAGAAACTACGCTTTTAGATTACTGTAACACAAATTAGTTTTCACTTACCTTCGATTAAGACGTTCCCAACGACACGTGAAAAACCTGAGACATTATTTCTCGAACCGGGATTTGAGAGCCGGACGGCCGAGTCTTGACCAGCTTGACTATCGATTTGCCTTATCATCAAGATTAATGTATATCACGATAGTGGAAGAACAATATATTTTCTAGCTGAAATGGAGATACTAGGACAAGTTCAACTCTACTTGCAAGTGAAAGATACTTATATCCAAGGAAACCCTCCTCAAACTAATCTTTAAGGGAACTGGTAAAACAATACTATCGTGTGGTGAGAAAGTATTGTCAAAAAAAAAACTCATTCAAATGTTTTAACCCTGCTATGTGAAATAACTTTTAATATTTATAATGTAAAATTATTTAGTTTAAATCAAACCACTACAAAATTCCAAAAGAATCAAAACCTAAGTCTATAACATTTCATTTTAAATCATATTTTATATGTCCAACTTACATTAAATAAAATTATAACAACCATGCATGTTGTTTTTTCTTTTATACTCAGTAAGATATCATTTTCGCGTTTATACGTAACCACAAGAAATAAGGTTAGATAAAAATAAATTACAAGATAGAAAAAGTTATGACCCATAATACCGCAAACCATACAACAAATTTTACAAACAGAAAAAAAATCAAAATCACCTTGGAAATAAAATCAAAACTATTGGAACGTACTAACATTTAGTTTTTGTAAACAAAAACTAAGATTCAATAAGTTGAACGATTATCCTTACAATGGAATAAATTAAATGTTTTACAACAAAAATATTCTAGCTCAGCATCCAATTTACTATACTTATGCGCAATGTCTTGAAATATGGGCAAAGTTCCAATACTGATAGTATAGCTTTTATCTGCGGTTCAATTTATATTTTCTAGAATTTATATGCTATATTTTATTTATGAGCATATTTTATCGAAGATTTTTTTTCGTTTTAAAGAAGAAATGTTTCATCGTAAAATGCAATGATAAATGAAAATATACCGAATCTTGATTTGATGGGTTGGTGGGTGTGGATCTAAGTGGATATTATAATTTATTCATTTTATTTATCAATATAAGACTTATTATATTTTTTTAATAGACAAATTTTACTTTTTCAATTTTGCTCTATTCTGTTTATCGTTTTTTTATTTTTTTTTTTATAAAAATTGTTTTGAAACATGGATTACAATCTATGTCACAACAACAAAAGCAGATTCTGGTAGGCCTAGGTTATATAACAACATACGCCAACAAATATAGAATAATTGATATATTGAGTGAAATAACAAGACATAAATAGTGCAATAAAGAGACATCTTAGAATTTTAAAATTTATAGTCAAGTAGGCAGTCTTTTTTTAACTTACTTCTATTACTAGATTAAATAAAGAAATAATTATACTTGTAATCCATTTTCGTATTTTGTGTGTTTTTCTAGTGCAATAAAGAAATATCGCAAAATGTATCAAAGCATTTAATCTTCTTTATAACATTTTTATAAAGAAATTTGATTTCAAAATTTTGTTCATTATGCAATCTATCAGTATTCAGTAACAATAGCAAAAAATTCATTAACAAATTCACTTGTATTTCACTAATGTGTCAATACTTTATCCCATATCACTTTATTGCACTCCATTAAATTGTTTCTTATTCTTATACGATTCTAATCAGGCTTTTTCATTATAAAATGCAGTTCTCGATTCTATTACTTTTCAGTATGAAATTATTTTAATTCATCCTTTTCTTTCATATATCGTTTTGCGATTCCTGTTAATTTTTTGTTCAGAATAACTCTGTTTTTCTTTTTTTGTATATAATTTCCTTTATTTCATAATATTCTTTCCAAATCTTATTTGAAGACAAGAACCTTTTCTTTTATTTCATTTTCGACTTTTATTCAATGATCAATGCAAATGCATTTTTATGATTGGTTTACTTGTTTATGAATTTTAATATTTAACAGTTTTTTAATTTTTTGTACTTTATGGAGGCAAATATTCAAAGTGTCATAATTTTACTTTACTTTACTTAAATGTTGACAAAGAAAATTTATCTTGTTTCATATTTGGTTGAAAATTTTGTGTAAGGATCGTAAAAAAATATATAAAGCAGGGAATGAAACCGAACCCGAGCCTGAACGCAAATGGGTTGAGGTTCGTTCTTTTTATAAAAAATGAACCCGAACCCGAATCAAAAAACTCATCAGGTTCGGGTTCATAAATAAATATACAAAAAAATATTTTTCTACGCAAGTAAGCGTAGAGGCTTTTTCAACTTTGAAATTTGTATTGTCACCTCAAAGATCAAATTTAAAAGAAAATTTAAAAAATATTTTGATTATTAAATTAAATGAGAATTTCTTTGAAAAATAAGTAAAGTTTTTTGAGAAATAAATAAAATATATTGTACTCTTTTTAACCCGAACCCTGACCCGAACCTGAACCTGAACTTTCTATTTTTATTAACCCGAACGTGAACCTGAACCCAATTTTTTCAGGGTTTCAGTCCCTGATATAAAGTAAATTATTGTTACGATTACAGAAAAACCTAGACGATTAGTGACTTCCAGAAAAATCAATTCACAATAAAACACAACAACCAATTATAGTCCTGTGGCTGAGGGTGGTTGTGTAAGGATAGTTATGTATAGAGGGTTACCCTGCAGAATATTTTAATATACTATCAGGACATTAAAAAAAAATTGGGTAGACATCTGGGGTCCTCGCCGGATTTCAGAAAATGGCGTCATAAGTTATGCGTATTACCGGTTCATGGATATAATAGGTTCTTCCAAAAGTTGTGCTAAGCCATTGCAATATGGGTATCTAATGAAAGCTACTGATTAGGAGAACATGTTTTTGGCATCAAAAAGTTAATTTAAAATAAAAGTTACGATGCATAAGAAAGGAAACTTAAAATAATTTCTTTTAAATCGTCCCTATGAATGAATTTCATTTTTAATTTTCCGAAAAAAAGAAAGTTAAAAATGAATTTAAACACAAATATTTTTTTAAGCCTGAAATAAATTAAATACAAAAAAATACATCTATCCACTCCGAAATCAAATTATTAAAATTGAAAATACTAAAATATACTAAATTGAAACTATTGAAATTTAAATTTCGTATTTTGTTCGTTTGCTGTTTCGTTTATTTTTTTAATCGTTTAATTTTTTTATATTCTCTTGACTCTTCTTTCTTTTCCGCATTTTCTCCGCACCGCGCTTTTTCTAACATATGGCTACCCTTTTTGTGTAATATATATATATAGATATCTCAATAAGAAAACTCTAATCCTGTGTCAACTTGCATTTATTGAACTACACGAACATAAATAATCCGCAGTCCTACGCTCTAAGTAAGAACAAATTTGTTTTGTAATTAATAGAGGGGGCTCTTGTGAACACAAAAATAAACATTACTTTAATGCAGTAACTACTTGTATACTTCAACTGCCAAATACAATTAACTACTTGTATACTTCACCTGCCAAATATAGCTAAACGGACTGTATGTGAAGAAAGTCATATTGGAATACGGTAGTGAAGTGGTGTGTTGAAAAGACTAAATCGAGTACATAATGGAAGGAGTACCATTAGTAAGAAATAGACAAATTGAAAAAGTAGATGAACTAAAGTGCATAGTTTGCCAACAAGATAAAGGTAACCTCAAAACATCGACTACAGAAAATGGAAGAAAGCGAATTTTGGAGGCAGCAGAATCCCGAAGAGATGAAGTCTTTGAACGACTACAGATAATGGCAATGATATTGAAATTGCCATTGCAAGTTCCACAAGAATCGGAACACGCTCATCTGCTGTGCCACGTAATCGTCCAGCCATCAATGTAGATGTACATCGCCATTGCAGTTGCATTATATGCTCTCATCAAAAACATGGTTCCATTTATACACAGAATATCTGAATGTGAAAGAGCCACAAAATTCTTGAAGGCTGCAGTGTTTTTTCAAGACGAGGTGTACTTGCGTATTTATGATTTAGAAGATACCTGTAGTGTGTTTGGTGCCGATCTCTATTATCATTCCAAATGCATGTCAGCGTATCTTCTGAAATACGATAGGGCTATTACAGGAAGCTCTCATACCAAACCGCCATCAAATAAGAAATTTGAGTTCTGTGAAATTATGAAACAGATTGAACCTGGCCTCAAAAGAGTCAGTGCTATCAGTGATAAGGCTAATGAACTGGTAACTTCGGCACAGTTCACAAATAAGGAAATAAAAATATTATTGATGGAACATTATGAAGACAGATTACGGGTTGCTGTAGCAAAGGAAGTCAACAAGTCAGCAATGGCGTGCCTAGATGTTCCTGTGGAAGATGTTGCTGATACTGTCCGCTCTTTTGACGCTATTAAATCTGCTGCTAAATCAATTAGAGAAGAATTATTGAAGATGAATTTCAATTTGCAAGACAATTTTTGTGATGCCAAAGATTGTGAGAAGTCATGGAAAGATATTACTATTCCAGAACCGGTTCTGTCATTTCTCTCTGAATTATTCAAGTTTCAATCTGCGTGTTTCAATGAAGTCTGCAATGACGAAGATGAAAATGATGGAAAACATGTTTCAGATTCAAAAAGATTGAAAATGCTGTCTTTGGTACAGATAATGTATTACATGTTGCATAATGGCAGAAAAAGAACCCCATTGCATGTGATAACTGGATTAACAGTGCATAAAATTTGTATGAGTAGCAAGAGTTTAAACCATTTTGGCTTAAACATTAGCTACACTGAAAGAAATAATATGGTTATCGATTTGTTACAAAGACTATATTTTGGTTAAATCAATCATAAAAAAAAATCTATGGTCCAGAAAACCATGTTTATGTTTGAAAATCCCATATTATATTTTTACTAACCATATTTAAGCCACTTACCATAACTTTGTTGAGTATGGTTGCGAGCACCATAATTTTTAACGCAGCACTGAACAAAATATAGCTATTGAAACTATGTTATGGTAAAAACATCGTTAAAGTATAAGCATAATTTGGTCAAGCTGACTATAATATGGTAAACCTCCGATTTTGGAACGAAAATTAAGATAAGTTTGTGGTTTCACAATTCAGTTTAAAGGTTTTATTTTAGTTTGATGAGTATGTCGAGTAGCGAAGATGGGTGATTAAGAAAATATTTAGTGAAAATAAAATTAAATCTTTTGGAATAAACGTTAAAATTGTGTTAAAAATAATTAATTGTATATTGATTTTTGTTGTATAAATAGTTCTGGTGTAGTGTTAAATTATTAAAATAATATATATCAGGTAAATTATTTGATTTTCATGTGGATATAAATTATTTCTTTTTGACAAACTAGTGAATTATAATTTTTGTGTTTGTACCGTGTGTTTTTTTATACTTTTATTATAATATTAAGGCACGACGACTTGAGGGATTAAAAAATTAACTAACATCATTTACAAAGGTGAACTATGATTAGCTATTCTGCGAAATTTGGGTAAAATGTATAACTAGTGTTCATTTAATGCGTTTTATATGCGTTTGTTCTTTTTCAGCTTGTTCTTATTTTAATTTAGATAATTAACGTTTTCAGTTTTATAATATATTTCATATTCTTAAACTAAAAATTATGAAGTTGAATTAGATTGGATTACATTAGATTATTAAATATTAGAAATTAAAGTGTCCATAAACTTTCGAAAGCTTGTGTTTTTTATTTTTAATTATGTGTTTTTTTTTTAATTTTCTATAATAGTTTGCCAGCTTCTTGCTATGCAGAATCAACTTATAATAGTTTGTCAGCTTCTTGTTTTGCAGAATCAACTTTACAGCTGTTATTTTAAAAAAGAAGTTAATTTATTGCAACTAATACTTTTATTGTAAATTTACTGGACACTGGTAAGATTTTTTGATAAATATTAATATAAACTCAAATATTTTTCTAATTATTTTATTTCTCAGGATTTTGGGGAAAATGGAATTACAGGAAATTTTATTTTTTTAAAAAATTAATGGAAAACTATTATTCAGAGTTACTCTGTAAAGAATAGCTTGGATACAAATTTGTCTGCCTATGTAGGTTTGCTATATAAAACAAGTTTTAAATTATTTTTGAAAACGCTTATTTCTCAGTTTTTAAAATTTCTTTTTATTTAATTAATAAAAACAATATTTCGGCACATTGCCATTTTCAAGTTGAGAAAAATATAAAAAAATATAAAAAATAATACACAAATTAAATTCACAAAATTATCAGTATAAAATTAAAAACTAATTAAAAAAATATTAAAATATAAAACTAGTTTTATTAAAACCGATTGTTTATTATTTGTAATAGTTTTAAGAAATAATTAATTATGCAATTTTTTTTATAAGTTTACTAAATACGGTCGCATTTAATGCGCATTATCAGGTATTTGAAGTAGAATTAGAAATTTTTTATTTTACAAAATGTGTTAAAGCTTAAGATTTATTTAAAGTATTTTTATTTTATTTAAGTAAAATAGAATTAGAAACAGATACGATAAAATATTTGTTTAAATTTAAATTTAAATTACATTAAAAATGTTTAAATTTAATTAAAAAAACTTTAAATTTATTTAATAAAATTGTTCAGTTGAACTATAAACGAAGGATTAAAATTTAAAATAATAAATATTTACGAAATTGATATCAAAGATTTAATGTTTATTTTTCTTTATTCCTCTTTAATAGTGCACACCAAAAAACGGAAAATATAAATTTTTTATGTAAATATACAATACAATTTTTTTTTGCAAAAATAGTTTTTTAAATTCGAAATATAACTTATAACGTAAATAAATCTGTGATTTCTTCAATTTTAAATATTTTTGGTAAATTTAAATTTGGCTTTGCATATTGGCACAAAAAATTGTCAAATTAAATTATATTTTCTAAGCGTTTATAAATGTTTTCCAACTACAAATATATTATGGTTCTACACTATGGTTACAGTACAACTATATTATGGTTCTACGTCAACTATACTACAATTCCTTTCAACTATAATATAGTTCTACCTCAACTATACTAAGGTTACTCTGCAACTATATTATGGTTCTAGTTTGACTATACTATGGTTACTTTGCAACTAATATGGTTGTAGCTCTACTATATTGTAGTTCTTTTGCAAATTTGTTATGGTCAAACTTTAAATATACTATGGTTAAAAGTTAACCATGACATGGTTTTAGTAAACATAAAAATCAACCATATTATACTTCTTTAAAAATATGGTTACTGTATCCATAATATTTCTTTCAGTGTACGATGAAATATTGAGACATCACAATGAGTTGGCCTCATTTGTTGTTGAAACTGCAGTCAAGGTAATGTGCCATTGCCAAATCACTTTGATCCAGCGGTATTCACAATGGCAGCTTTTGATAACTTCGACCATAACGAAGCTACCTTGTCTGGAATAAGTGGATGCCACGATATCGTATCGGTGCTATTCCAAGATAAAGGAAATGGACATAATAGCAAGCAACTAATATCTGAAACTAATGTTACACACGGAGGTAAAACTTTCAAATCGGAATTGCCCTGTCAGGAATTAAGAAAATTCTTTAAGCCAACCAAAAAACCAAATCTACCAGACAGTTACAAAGTTGAAAAAAATGCTGAGCTTGTAACAGCAGAAGATTACAAGGTTATGCAGAGAAAGGACTTGGTTTGGTCTTTGAGTCGAATTGGTATGACCGCACACAATACAGTTCCCACAGCAGATAATCTGAAATAGTCATAAATAAAAAAATAAAATAAATAAAAAAACAGATTAAAAAATTTCGTCATATAAATAGAAATCAATTTTTTGATGCTAAAAACATGTTCTCCTAATCAGTAGCTTTCATTTGATACCCATATTGCAATGGTTTTGCACAACTTTTGGAAGAGCCTATTATATCCATAAACCGGTAATACGCATAACTTATGATGTCATTTTCTGAAATCCGGCCAGGACCCCAGATGTCTACCCAATTTTTTTTAATGTCCTGATAGTATATTAAAATATTCCGCAGGGTAACCCTCTATACATAACTATCCTTACACAACCACCCTCAGCCACTGTATTATTAATGAAATGAATAGTTTTGGTGTTGTATTTCGTGGAATTTGGGTCAACAATAAATAAAATTAAATGATTTTATGAATCAAATTAGCATAACGTAAAGTAATCGAATATTTTACTATTTTCTCAAGGTTTCTAAAAAGTGACCTCGAATTATCTAGAAATTAAGCAGAATGGTAATAAGCGATTGCCTCTTGTAGATTAGTAATTAGTTTTATTTTAAACCTGCGATAGTGAAGTTAAAATTATAAAAGTGAATTTTAAATTAGTTATTGTGAATAAAGTTTTAAGTGTTATTGAATAAAAATATTTTGTGTATTGTTTTGAACGTTGTGTTACTGGAAATTTCTACAATAAACTGTTGGAGTTTCGAAGCTGTTGAAAGAATATTCTAGTTAGGAATATTGTTTGCTGTATTGTTTTCCTGTTGTTGTGGAACAATGAAAGTGTTGAATACTTAATAAAGCCTGGTGTTTGTGCTTACTAATCAGAGATCGAACTCTGAAGAGATTTGGGAATTACGTTTATCGAATTGAGAGTAAGGCTAATTCGAAGTAAGGTTGGAAAAACGTAACAATCGTTGTGTAGATGAACCTTCGATTTGATGAAAGTCTACCACTGTATTTTGTATAAAGCAAATTGACCAATCTTGTAATAGTCCTATTTGATTTAAAAAACAAATTTTAAAGTTCTAATAAGCATAATTACAAAAATGTATTTCTTGTATATTTTTATTTTTGGCTACATTTTTAGTAGAATTTTTCTTTGCAATGTGTTTGTTGCAAATGGGATAAGGCAACTGGTAGCAGGACAAAGGTTGAAAAGTCCACCTCTACACTTTTCACCACATGGACGAAGGAGGTAAATTCAACACTAAGCATCTGCATAGACAACATACTTATTCCCACAGTAAAAAATCCGAGACTGTTGGGTGTAACATTCGACCCACTGCTTAAATTCAATGCTCATGCACAACTATTAAACTCAAGTTTGAAAAACAGGAATAACGCATTGAAAACACTAGCGGGTAGTTCATGGAGCAAAGATAAAAACACGATCTTAACAACGTACAAAGCAATAGGAAGACCCATTATAAATTATGCTGCACCCATATGGACCCCTCAAGTTGCCAACACTCACTGGAATAAGTTACAAACAACACAAAATGCTGCCTTGCGAACCGCAACCGGATGTCACCGTGATCACTTGCACGAGGAAAGTAACATATTGCCGATCCGTGAACATAATGAAATGCTAACCAAACAATATATATTGGCCTGTCACAAAGAGCAACATCCTTGCAATGACACCTTAACTACGATAGAACCACCCAGAGACATAAGGAAGACAGCAAGATGTTTTCTGCAAGATGTCAGAGATAGCCAGGTTACTGGTAACATCGACGAATCTACATATAGAACTGGCTTAAAAACAATCCACACCAAAACGGTTGAAAATGCAATAAGGAACTATATTCCAAATAGTGTTCTACATAGAAAGCCACCAAAAGTTGCTGCCGAAGAGGTCTAACTACCCCGTAGCACCTGATCCATCCTAGCTCAACTAAGATCCGGTTGGTCACGCATTTTAAACAACTACATGAGCAGAGTTATACCTGAAATTATTGGCAAATGTTCCGCATCCCGACTGGAAATTAGTTCAAGGAACTCGGATTATGATCAGATCCGGATCAGATTTTCCGTAATACGGCTATCTGATCAGTTCCTGATCAGCGTACAGTACCGCTTCCCTTGATCCGGCCATCTGATCAGTTCCTGATCAGCGTACAGTACCGTTTCCCTTGATCCGGCCATCTGATCAGTTTTGGATCAGCATACAGTACCGTTTCCCTTGATCCGGCTATCTGATCAGTTCCGGATCAGCATACAGTACCGTTTCCCTTGATCCGGCTATCTGATCAGTTACTGATCAGCTTGCAGTACCGTTTCCCTTGATCCGGCCATCTGATCAGTTCCGGATCAGCGTACAGTACCGTTTCCCTTGATCCGGCTATCTGATCAGTTCCGGATCAGCGTACAGTACAGTTTCCCTTGATCCGGCTATCTGATCAGTTACTGATCAGCGTGCAGTACTTTATCCGGTGATCCAGTCATACGATCAGTTTCTGATCGAAAAAACTCATCTTATCCGATGTCCTAAGTTGAATAATAATACAAATTTAGTTTTTTACCTGATCCATTATGTATATAATATTGCTCATTAAACAATAAATTCGTTATTTGGTATAACTGAATTATCTTTTTAGGGTGAAAACTCACTGTTTAACACGTAATGTCAAATAATAAATTGATCTGAGAGCAAAAAATGTCAGAACAATGTTTTGGCAAAAAGAATTTGACATATATATAATTGTTATTTCTGTGTTACCTTAGTTACATTATTATTATTGTCGGAATAAATTTGAAATGTTTAGGTCTATATAATTTTAAAATAACTACAGTATCGTTAAATTGAAATGCTGTGAAATTGAATTTTTATGAATAAAAAGGAATCATTTTTATGTTATTTTAAAAAAATAATAAAAATGTAATAAAAATAAATAGTGGTCAGTCTGTGAATCGAACCCTCGAACGTCCTAAACTTAAGCATCAACATAATATTCATAAATAAATTGATGTAAATAATTATTTAGATAGACGAATGGTTAATGCTGCTGCCTTGTACACAGATGTCTGGGGATCGAATGCGGGTTAAGTCCAAAATAAATATTAATAATAAATATCATTTTATCTTTACAGGGCCCTTCTTAACCGCTGTTAATCCATTGCCGTGTATAAAATTCTCTCACCCTGAATTGATAAAAAAACGATTAATAATTGCAAAAAAACTAAATTTTTTTCATTTTTTTGGTGAGACAAGATGGTAGCATAATAGTAGCATAACAGCGCATGTTTTACATGCTTTTAAGTAGATTTTACTTAGTCAATTTTGTTTAGTTCAATTCGTACGCCATTTTCAGTTAAATTTACATATACTTTGCGTTAAATAAGCTATCTTTTTTTTCTGAGTGTTTAAATTTATAAGCATTTGAAGTGTACTTGAAATTATGAACAAAATTAAGGAAAAATTGTAATATTTTTTTCATTTATTTAATGTCAAATTACTATTTAAGAACAAAATTAATTCTAAACCTTTGAACGGATCTGGTATGGATCTCTTGAGCAGACCGGACATGAAACTGTTGAATGGATCCGGCATGGATCTTTAAGATAGATCTGGAATAGATCTTTGAAATGGATCCGGAATGGATCTTTGAAATGGATCCGGAATGGATCTTTGAAATGTATCCGGCATGGATCATTTAAACGGATCCTGTACGGATCCTGTACGGCGTGACGATTTTTCATCATGTCCGGATCAGGAGGACTGATTCATCCCTGATCAGTCTTCAGGCAATCCTGATCCGGATCGGACCCTATACTGATCTAATTTCTAGTCGGGATGTGAGGGCATGCCACACAATGTAAACCACCTATTTAATTGTCCTAAAAATATAAATATGTCCTAAAAACTTGACGAAGGAAGATTTGTGGTACCGCCCAAGAGCAGTAGCAGAGTTCCTAAGCCTGGACATGGAGCCGGAGGATTAGCACCAAACACGTCACTACAACAACAACAACAACAACAACAGGACAAAGATTTATCTTACCTATATATTACAACTGCTTTTAGTTCAACACCTACGGCAGTTATTCAGATTTAATAAAGCTGCCTTCTCTGCATGTTTTTGAGAGTAGGTCTCATACCCTACAAAAAGTCTCAAGCTCCTGTAAATTGCCGTATCTGTAGGAGATGACATCAGACCCTATGACAAAAGGCAAAAGAACTGCTGGCAAAAGAACTCTATTTAGTCAACGGTAACACCTTCAGTCTTAGCTGTGGAAACCTCAAATGATCAAGGAATATAGCACTAGCTGTATTATTGGCAACCCTATTTACATTTTGTTTCTGCAAGTTTTTAAAATAAATTTGTTTTTGTTTTCTTGATCCTATCATGAAATATTGACCTATATCGAATTTTATGTACATGTTATGGGATTTATTACTTAGTTGTTCATTCTTTAACGAAAAATATAACGAAAAATATAAAATAAAAAAATTTGACCTTGGTCTTAAACGGTTTTTATGTGTTGTTGTGATACATATTGTAATACCTACTATTAGTCCCTGGGCCGTCGCCTATTTTATTTGATGATTTTCACATATTTTATACTGCGTAACGCGGTTGTCCTTGACGAGTCCTACAACTTTTTTATCTGACGTTTTCCTTGATTCGGCCGCTTTTTTTCTCGGGAAACTCCGAAACATGGCGATTTCCCGGGGTCTTGTATATTTATTACCATAGTTTTGTTATTTATCAAAAGGGGTGGAAATTTGTTTTAGAAAACGAGGGTAAATTTGTCCGACAAAAAATTGTTTGCTTTTTTCGAGTCCGACAACTCAAACTCCGACAACGACAACTCAAACTCGCCAAAATATTAGGGTATTAAAAATCAATTACCACAAAACTAATTTTCACAGGATTGTTTAACAAAAATCAGTGAAATTTAGGGGTCATATTGTCCGAAAAATTTTCGGCCGCGTTTTTCCAGTCCGACGATTGGATTGGAAATCGGAATCCTGGTGAGGTAGTTTTTATTGATTACCGCATGTCGGACAAAAATGAAACACGATAAAAAACCATTTGTTATTATAAAAAATCGAGTTGTCCGACAAAAATATAGCCGCGTTCGGCCAGTCCGACAAGAAAATGAGAAAAATATTTCAGGAGAACGATTATTTTTGTTTCTTTGTTAAAGTTGCTGAACAAATTTAATGTATACATTTATAACGTAACATTCTTTAAAGAAACAACGTTTACAGATGGCACTGTATAAAGAAAATTAGAAAATTTTCGTAAATAGTTTAATCTTAAGGATGATTCTAGAAAAATATTGGGCGATTAACATCAGCATTCACCAGCATTTGAAGCAAGCATATTGTTATGCCTGCCAAATTATGTTATGTTGAGCATGTATCGTATGAACAAAAACCTACAAAAACCTACAAATAAATAAGAACCCTTGAGTTCTGAATAAAGGTGTTAGAAAAGGAAATAGTTCTTTGTAGTTCAAACAGCCACGGCTGCACAAACAGTAAAGACTAATTTCTTAATCAACCACCACACTTTTCCATCTTTCATTTATGATACGACTTCATTGCATTTTTCATTAACATTTTTATCAATCGGTTTACCTCCTCATCGGACTCCCTGTAAAACATCAAGGTTATAATGGTTTTTGTTATATATGCTTGCACTCTATTTTCAATGTTTCGTATTTTGTTTATTTTCCTTGTTTACATAAAAATGAAACGGAAAGAATTGCTAATGTTTAAATTTCTCTTTTCATAACAAAACAGAGAAAGAAATGAATTGTTACAATACATGCACATTTCCAGCTTTTTGCTTGTAGTCTTAATTGATAAACGGGTGGTTCTTACTTTTGTTTATGTTTTATAAATCGGTAGAAAAACAAGGAAAACGTTTTGGAAAAAAATGAAACAATCTGTTATTAACTGGCTTCGTTGTATTGTATGCCAATCATATGCACGACGAATTAAAGATATGCGAATCAACTCTCCTACTCCCTCATGTTTATTTAATTTTTGAAAATATATAAAGAAGAAATATTCTTCAAATTTTTGAGTTGTAATTGAGATTTAAACAAACAAATTTTATATTTGTTGTTCAAAATAAAAGAAAATAAAAATCTATTTTTAAAATCATTGCTTATATAAAAAAATTAAAAACACTTAAAAAAGAGTAAAAAAAAATTAAAAAATAAAATTTCTTCCTGTAAGCTTGAAATTTTTATATGATTTAGCTCATTTATTGTAGAGTACAAAAAATAATTGACAGGCGATTTTGACGAGCACAAGTATCTGCCAGGCGAATCGAAAGGTGTTACAACCTGCCGGCCGGCCGTCACAACTGATGAAATCTAGAAAGCCTCTGAACGGATTTCAAAAATTTTTTTCTAAAAATAAGTTTACTCAATGGGAAGAGCCGAAAGGACGATGTCTTCGATAACTGTACCGGAAGTGTGTCAAAAAAATCGTCAAGTGTGTCAAAACAAGGAAATTTGCATATTTTTTGCTTAAAAAACGTTCATTTTAAGTGATTACGGATAGAAACATTGAATTTGAAGAAATCTTGATGGTCGAGATTGGTATGTGAGGCCAAAAAATAGATTATGGCATAATAAGTTTGTCAAAAAAAATGTTGTCAAGTGTGTCAAAAGAAAGATTTTACTTCGGTTTATTTATTTTTTTACCTAATTTTTTAGAAAAAGTAAAATTAATCATTTGTTTGACATGCAATTGTATTACTATTATTGACAATTATGGCATTATAAGTTTATCAAAAAAATATTGTCAAGTACAAATGTAAAAAAAAATTTCGAAGTTTGCGGAATCGAGAAAATTTCAGATACAAACGTTATCGGACTCGTTAAGGACAAATGCCTCACGAAGTATAAAAAACGTGATAATCATCAAATAAAAGAGGCGAGGGACTAATGGCTAAAATGAGAAGGGAAAAAACAAACCAGATGAAAGAGAAAAATGAGCGGAAGGGAGAGTGTTATAAAGCTTGTAGGTGCAAAAAGAGTACGAAAGTGTCCAAGAGTTATGGGAACGGTTGGAGGGATAATTTTGTGAACTCGAAGAGAAGGACAGAAAACAAGTAAGACGGAGAAATAAATTTAAAGATTTTAAAAAATTATAATAAAAGACGGGTAGAGATGTGGTTGGTAAAGGAAGTACCAAGGAAATCAAATGTAAAATTAGAGACCTGCTGGCGAGGTTTAAGGTTGGACAGGAAACGAATGACCCTATTAAATGATTTATTGAGACAAGTGTAGCACTATAGCAGTAGCACGACCTATAACGTAGTTAATGTGACCCTTCCAAGAGAGACCTTGGTCGATGATAAGCCCAAGTTTTTAAGCCTGAGGAACAAAGGTGATGGGGATGCCATTCAAAGAGATGGAGACCATGCTTACGAGAGGAAAAAGTTGAAAAGTATAGCTTGTGATTTGAGAGGATTCAAAACAAACAAAACACACTGTCTATTCGAAAATCCTTGTCAGATCATCATTAATCTAAAATCAAACAATGACTTGAGCACATAGAGCCTTGAGCACATCTTTAAGAATGGGAATTACTACACCTTACTAAAATCAAGTAATAGGAGAATGGAAATTAATTGCTTATTCCAATTCCTGACGTTCAGTAATGTCAATCAGCGTGTGTGTGGTGCTGAAATGAAACATTTTGCATAATGTGGAGGTTTAGACGTGAAGATAGTCAGCGAGGGGCATAATATAGTGAAACTGATTAGAGTACGGTGCAATTTCGTCTTCAATTAGGGCAAAATAGCCTTTGCATAGATAACCAACAATAACTAAAATACAAAAACCATCCATACTAATTTGAAGAAAAACCGCTTCAGTATCAGAATAGTCATAAGAATTTTTTTATTTTTTATTTTTTTGTTAACGTTCTTTTACCCGGAAGATCGGTGACAATGGATACGAAAGCCATCAACTTCAAAGCCTGAAAAAATCAACTATTGTATGGTGGAACCGCACAACCTCTCCCCCACCCCATTGTCCAACCTACTCCAAAAACTAATAAAATCTTTCTCATAATGATTGAAACTTTTTACATAATATAAACATACAAGACTAGGGAGAATAAACTCCCCGCCCACCCCCCACCTATCCCCCCTCACAACCCACTACATCGACAATGACAACGAAACGTTTTTTATGTTCTAGCTAAAATACATTTTACATATTATGCTTAATATATTCTTTTAAGATAATTCAGTTGTTTCAGTCAAATCGAACACGGCTATTATGAAATATTTCTCTATAGCAGGCTACAGACATACAATCAATTTGTCAATCAATTCGAAAACGAAAATAAACGAAATAAAATTTAGTGTAAAAATCCCTTAAATTTTATTTCGTTTATTTTCGTTTTCAATTGATTGACAAATTGATTGAAGGTCTGTAGCCTGCTTATCTTGTTTTGCAAAGAAAGAACAAATCAATTTTATGAATTGTTTCTTTAATTTCTAATCAATAGAAAATATTTAAAAACAAAGAAAAATAATAATTAAATCAAAGAAAATCAAAGAAAAATAATAATAATAATATTTAAAAACAAAGAAAAATAATACGTCTATCCACTCCGAAAGCAAAGCATAAACTGAATTGAAATTTGAAGAGAAAATATACAATACTAAATAGAAATTTAATAAATTTCGTTTGTTTCGTTTCTCATTTTTATTTTTTCCCTACCGTATACTCTTCAGTCGTCTTTTCTATGGTATGGCTACGCTTTTTCGTTTTTTGTGTATTATATACATATATAGATAAACACCGTAAAAATATTTCAAAAAAATAGTCAACAAAGAGTTTCTACAGTGCCATTAATTTTTTAAATTCTTGTACAAAATCTTCTATTCACCCTAGTATTGATGGTGATTCAATCGTCAATGATCCCGCAAGAAAAGCTAACTTGTTCGCTGAACGCTTTGCTCTGAACTCCACTGTTTTGGAAACTCTTAAGGAAATACCCCAAATCCAGTCTTCAGGAGTTAATATGAATGAACTTTACTTCAAACCCAAAATAGTCGATAAACTTTTAAAGGGGTTAAACATCAACAAAGCCTCAGGAATGGACAACATTCCACCGATTATTTTAAAAACCTTTTCCAAAGAACTTGCACCAACTTTGACTAAGATATTCTACCAATCCTATAAATCTGGTATATTTCCTTCGTTCTAGAAGTTGAAAAATGTCCAGCCCATCCCCAAAAAAGGACAAGAGAGAGTCTAAACTAATTACCGCTGATGTACACCAAGGCTCAGTATTGTCCCCAACCCTATTTTTGATTTATATCAACGAATTGCTGAAAATCACCAGCAACCCAATAAATAGTTTTGCAGATGATAGTACTCTGCACAAGTCGTCCGAACCCCTTCCTTCAAAATGTAAAATGCACGAACGAATTAATCCCGCCCGGAGAGAAGCTGCCATAAACGTAAATAAAGACCTAAAAATATTGCCGATTGGGGTGACCAAATCCTGGTCAATTTCAACTCTAACAAAACACAGCTGTTGATTGCTTCCAGATCAAAGACCGAGTTCCCAAAATATATTTTATTCAGTATGTGTGATGAACAAATAGGTGAATGTAAAAACATTCGTTTATTGGGTGTCACAGTTTCAAATAACCTACTCGGGAACGTTCATATAATGGCGATGACAAAAAGCGCGTCTAGAAAACTGGGCCTCCTAAATAGATACAAAAAAATTTCACTCCATACCAATTGCTCCATGTTTATAAGTCCTATATTCGTCCCTGTATGGAGTAATGTTATCAAGTTTGGGGTGCTGCTTCTGTTTCCATCTTGGCCCTCTTGTTCTCTGTTAAAAACCGGGCTGTACGAATTGTGGGTGATCGAGATTTGACATCAAAACTTGATTCACTACAACATCGTCGCACTATTGCCGACCTCGTTGTTTTTTTACAAATATCGTCATCAACAGTGCTCAGATGAAATCAGCATCATCATGCCTCCAATTTATTCGTACCTCCGTCTCACTCGGCAATCGGCTAGCGCAACCAGTCAAACGGTCGAGATCCCTTAAAAAAAGCGTTCAGCAACACCTTAGAGCGCAAGTTGTTGTGGAACCTACGTCTTAAAAGGTATTTATGTGTTGTTGTGACACATATTGTAAACCCTATAACACAACACTTTTTATTTAAAAATAAACGGAAGTGACAAACCGAAAGTTGGTTTTAGATGTTAGAAGCAGTACTAAAACCTCTCTTATATACCAAGACAGAGACACAATTATATAGAAATGAAATTGCATTTTTCCGTCGTCATTTATCAAACCCTGTGTGAGAGAATTAGATTGACTTAACCGACTGGTATTTTTGTGGGAATTTTTTCAACTGAAAATATATATAGAGAATTTGCACAAGTATGGACCACAAGGTTTTATCGTCTATTTGATAGCCGAAAACAGCAAATTTAAACAGCACCTAAAACTCCTTTGCCGCACGAATAACCGCAATAATCTGTGTCATACTGAATACAATATCGCAAATTGTGTTTATTTATTATTATATATTTATTGTTTATAAACAACAATAACCTTTGCATAACCCAACCGGCTCATAAAATCGGACAATATAACAAAAAACTAAATCATATTACATAATAAGTTTACGTCTTTATATTATATTGATTCATATCGGCTATTTCAAGTATAAACCAAAAACAAGTTTTCAATGCATTTGTTTTTTTGTTGATAAGATTAATCAACTTCTAAAACATACAAGAATTAAATTTGAGAGGAACAAAAAAATTTATCTCACCAAAAATTTTAGAAAATCTCCAAGGATAGATTATTTTTTTTTTAATTAATTAACGTGTTAAAAAACTAGATTTTAAATAATAAGATCAAGCAAAAAAATGTCACTAACCTGTATATCATCTTATAATATGACATTTCACGTATAAATATATTTCCAATGTATCGATGTTGAAGATAATGATAACATTTTCGGCAATAAGAATAATTAAATCCTTTGATGAATGTTCTTATAATCTAACACAAGCTTATTATCTAATTTTTACAATAACACATTTATACTAAACCAAAATTAAATTAGAAAATTTAAATTGATATTACATTTAATTATTATATATATTTTTTGTTGTTTTTTTTTCGATTAACATAAACAATTAAATTCTATTTTTAATCAAAAAAAAAAACATTCTTAAAATTTGTTGGCATGATAATCATAATAAAAATAATAATAATAATAAAAATCAAAACACAAATATGAGCAGAATAAATTACTATTATCATAAAAAAAATAAATCTTAATTTGTAATGAATTAATTATTATATATATAAATAAAATAATTTATTTCCTTGTTTTATTATATATTTGTATAATTTTTGAATAACTGAAAAAAATTCTAATAAGAAATTTTGTAATAAAAACATTACATTGATAATTTTAAAACAAATAGAAAAACACAATATATAAACCATAGGAGTTTTCTGTTTATTGAATATCAATTAAAACCACAATTTATATTTATTTAAAACACAATAATTAAATGTTTATTAGAAGATTTTTCTAATTTAAAAAAAACTTATTTTTGTATTATAATTTTTTTCTTATTAGACAGAGACTAAACGTAACTCGCCATATTGCAATTCGACAAATCGTATAAAATATTTTTGTTTTTTTTATGTATAAAAAATACACGCATTTCAACCTGTCATGTCTACACTGTTGCCAAGTAATATTAAATAAATGTTTTTTTTTAAATTTTGTTTGAAAATGTTCTGCATGAAATAGGGGTAAGTAAGAAAAGGATGAAGGATAATATTTTGGTATAATTTAGATAATTTTTATTTAGAAGAAAAAAATGGTGTAAGTTTTATTTAAATTCTAATTCGAATGAGATTTAAATTTTGAAATATATTATATATTTACACAATTGCTACTATGTTCATTTGTAATATTTCGAGAAAGGATATGGGCAAATTCAGGAAAATGTTAAGTTGAGATATGCTTGCGAATTCGATTTAAATCAGTTATGATAATTTCAAAATTCCTGGTCTTTCGATTTCCGTTTTGTAATTATCTAACACAGCTTTTTCAGTTAACATCAGTTGGTTGATTTCAATTGACAGAAGTTGTACCTACGAACAACCATACCATAGCACTTGTCACCGACACCCGTGTCCGGGCCGTTCTAATCGAACTGTGACGACTCTAGAAAATAATAATCGTGTTCCTTTACTGTCATCTACACTACCTCGATCAAATTCTGTTTATTTTTACTCATTTTTAAGTTGTTGGCGTTCCTTTGGTGATCTCTCCAAAAGCTTGTTGATCAGCTAAATAATCATCCAAAGGAACGCATGTATTCGTGGCTTCTGCATCCTGGGTGGTGATTTTTTGTCATGTTATCTTGAGATAAATAGTGAGATAAAAAAATTATTTTTAAAGAAATCATTTAAAAATATTTTTTTTATCTCACTAGTGAGATAACATGACAAAATCACCACCCTGGTTTATCAATTGGATATATGTTTCTAGCGCCACCCACTTGGCATATGAACATCGGTGAAATGGTGCTATTACACACAAATTTTCAGTTCCCATAATCAACTTTTCAGTTGCCATAATCTGAAAAGTTGATGAAAAATATTTTGTATAAGAAAAATAGGGATACCTGCATGCTCGAAAAATACAAAACTGCTAGAAAAATGAATCAAGATGATCGTTTTGTTGTGTTTTCTCACGTGAGATTTTGAGTTTGTCATTTGACCATTGACAAATAAAGGAAAAATTTAAAAGTGAATTATTGTAGACTTTTTTTAACTGTCTCCAAGTGAGAAAATTAAGAAAACATTACGTGATAATACACAACAAAATGACCATCCTGATATACAATATAGGAGTCGTTTTCACCACATGGAGGGATCAGTTTTTGTTGACATACCACGGTCAATAGTAGTGAGATATCACTAGCTAAGATGATATCTTTGGGGGAGGAGGATGTTGGAACCTATTTACAACAAATGGCGCTTATCTTTATTTGTTACTTGACATATGTATCTAGTCTTAAGTTGGTAATCACATGTAATTTGACTCTCACTGTGTATTTCAATAAAGCTTGACGTTGTGATAAAAGTTATTCGAGTCTATATATATATATTAAAACATGTGTTGTTTGTAAGAGTTAAATACTCACCTTTAACAGTTAAATACTCTGCTTTAACAGAGGAGGATGAACTGTATTTAGTCAACAGTTGCACGGTTGATACTGCTTGCTGAAAGAAACGGAGCCTTCATATAACTCCATATCTGGGCTTTAATCATTGATGAAGGACATGATTAGGGAATATGCCACTAGCTGAATTATTGCCATCCCAATATTAGTTTGTTGGTGAAAATTTTTCTAAATAATTTGCTTTTTACCTGTTATTTTATTTTTATTTCCTCTACGCTTTCATAATATATTGGTCAATGTCATATTTTGTTATGTGATAAGGCATTCATTTTCAGACGAGAACGATTTTAAATTGTTCACCTTATACCGTTGAAGGCAGAATTGAGTTTGAGAATTAATTTGTTTCGTAGTAAAACGTTTTTTGTATCTTACATTTTCTTAACTATGACTACGTGGAGAAAGGAATTGAAAAATGATTTAAATTAACGATTATATCCTTTGAGTTTTTTAAACTTGTGGCCGGTCTTTAGTGCATTTATCCCTTGTAAATAAAAATCTGACAAATCTTGCTATCTTCATTACAGTCACAATTACAATACAATGTTGCCGGTTTTAATAATATTCCACTGTAGTGTAAATGCTGTCAAAAATAATGCTCAAATCCAATACAAGTGTTTATATATAAAAAAGTATAATTTTAAAACGTTTAATTATTTGATTGAAATAATAAACCGCCGGTTATAAGTTAAATCTAAAATGAAATTAGTTAGGTATATAAAAACCATAATATATTTGTTTAAAGCCTATAATCTTCCTACCCGCTCTAATAATCATTCAACTCGTAACATAACCTAACCTTTTTTTTCGTAGATTTCTTATGAAGTTAAGTCATGAAACTGTAACAATTGAATTAGCCTATAATCTTCCTACCCGCTCTAATAATCATTCAACTCGTAACATAACCTAACCTTTTTTTTCGTAGATTTCTTATGAAGTTAAGTCATGAAACTGTAACAATTGAATTAAAAAATGGTACACAGATTCATGGTACAATAACAGGTGTTGATGTTGCAATGAATACACATTTAAAAGCTGTTAAAATGACGATAAAAAATCGTGATCCAGTTCAATTGGATGCTCTAAGTATTCGAGGAAATAATATAAGATATTATATATTACCTGATAGTCTGCCACTCGAAACATTATTAATCGATGATACACCAAAATCTAAGTCAAAGAAGAAAGATGCAGCTAGAGGTTCGCAAAGAGGACGTGGTAGAGGAACTAGAGGAAGAGGTGGTCCTAGAGGCCGTGGTGGACGAGGAAGAGGACGACGTTAAATTCAAAATATTTTAGATATAAGATTCTTCGATTTTTTTTTTCAACATAAATAATTTTAAAAGAAATAAATGTCATTAAAAAGTGAAAAGTTTTAATAAAAAATATTTATTCAAACATTTCCGTATATCATAACATAAACACCGTAAATTAGAAAAGTTAAAAACATAATACTTGCAACGACCATAAACGATTTTGAGTTCTCTTTATGTAAAGTTTTTAATAATTCTTTGTTTGTTGAAAGAAGTTTTTTGATTTCTTTCACCTCGTTCTCAATTTCTTGCTTTTTATCTTTTGGAAGTTCGGGAGATAGTAAACGATCTTCTAATGCATAAACTCGCTCCATTAATCCTTTGATTGTATCCTCCGATAGTTTTATCTACATAATTATTTAAGATATTATTTATAGTTTTTTTATTTGAAAACTTACTTGAGTTTGAATAGGACAACTTCTATTCATTTTGAACGAATTTTTGGATCAAATATTTTTGTTGTCATTGGTTTTAAATTTGATTGACTTGTGAACGTCATTAATAAAAATGAAAGGTTTTTATCTTTGACTTTGTGGTTACGAAGGTTAGTTCAATTTTTACAAGTGTTAAGTTATAGATGTCAGGAGTGAGCTCGTGGTGATTAGTGAGCCTACATAAATAGAGAGTGGACAGGTAATTTTCGAAGTGGACTGTTCGAAAAAATTCAATATGGCGGCTGGACTGTTCGAAAGATTTTTATCAAGGTATTAGTGCGTATATTATACTATATATTATTTGTTGTCAATGTCAATATTGCTAACATGTTTTGCATTTTTAATAATAATAATAATGAATAATAATAATATTTATTTGACAGTAAGCTATGAAAGCTTCTATTTACAGTAAATTACATCACATATGTCTCTTAATATTTACAACTTAATAATTAATTATATAAATTTTTACTTTAAAGTTAACGGAGGAAATGATTACATTAGAATTATGAAAGATACGTAAACTAATGTATGATTTGACTAGAAATATGAATTTAGATGAACGAATACCACAAAGTTGCAAAAAATAAATCATTGCCTATTTATGCCTTAGTTTAATGCTTGGGGGATATTACTTTTACTTAAGCGCCAAGAATTTTTTTTTTAATTTGATGTAGAATCACTCACTGAAGCGAATAAAACCAAAACGAGTTGTATATCAACCCCGGGGGCGAAGATACAGGCCTTTGAAAAAAGCAAAATCCATACAAAATTGCGCTGTTTTCACAAAATTTTTTTCTATTTTAGCTTTATTTCCTATCATCAGCGTAGATGTGAAATTCAGAATTCCTTATGCAATTAGCTATGTCATTTATGAAAAGTGAGAACAAGATTGGTCCTAGGCTAGGACGGATCCATGAGGAACACCACAGTGCAGTGACATTATTTCAGATAGAATATTATCAATTTCAACAATTTGCGATCTGCCAGTCAAGTACGAATAAATGAGCCTGCAAGCAGACGGTGAAAAATTAAAAAGAGATAAAAGTTTACGACAAAGTTTTTTATGGTTTATTGAATCAAATGCCTTCGAAAAATCAAGCAGCGCAAGTACCGTGAACTTTTTTGCGTCAGCATTACGGCGTATATCATCTACAATGTGTAGTAGAGCTGCGGCTGTACTATGACTAATCCTATATGCCGATTGATGTTTACAAAGCAGTTTGTTTCTGTTCAAATATTGCACCATTTGGGTTTTTATTATTATCTCAAAAGTTTTAGAGAGAGTAGGCAAAGCACTTATTGGTCTAAGGTCAGACATAGACAGAGGATTTTTAACTTTAGGAATTGGTGTTATTTTAGCTGTTTTCCAACAAGTTGGACGATTTAGTAATTATGTTATTGAAAATATATGAAAGAAAAGAAGAAATTTCAGGGAGAATTAATTTGATGAATTTTAATGAGATATTATCAAGACCAGTCGCGTTAGATTTAATTGAATTGATAGCAAAGAACAATTGTTCATGTGATATATGTTCAAAAGCAAAATTTCGAGTCATGAGAGGGTTGGATAGGAACAGCAGAGCAGTAATAGCTATTTAAATCATTAGGTTTAAAAGGAATTACCTGGTGTTCATTATCTTTACCAATACCAAGGCTTTTTACATTGTTCCAGAACATCTTAGGCGGCAGTTCAGGGTTTAGTTTTTTATTCAGATGTTCGTATTTCGACTTCCGGATTGATGCGGTAACAATATTTCTCAGCCGTACATAGTTTATTCGGTTTTGATCAGAGCGAGTTCTGACCCACTTATTGTATGCCCTAATTCGTTCTGTAATTTTTATTTTGATGTTAGTAGTGAACCATTCAGGTTGTTTTAAATTAATATATATTTTCCTAATCGACGAATTTGAATCGAATTTCGAACATCTCAATTACTAGCATATTGAAATGCTCAAGTTGGCTGTCAATATCAGTCAAGTCATAAATTATATTCCACGGTAATCTTGTACAGTATGAGATAAGTTCTTCAATATTTACATTTTTATAATCTCGAAAAGTTATTATCTTCTGGGATTGATTTGGCATTGCATCATATGAGGAAAATACAAGGTCGTGATGAGATATTCCGGGGAGAGATATTTGGTTACGAAAGTTTAATTTGTTGGTATTACATAACACAAGATCCAGCAAGGATAAGCTGGTTGACGAGAAGTGAGTGGGTTCAGAATTAATTAGACTTACAGAGAATCTTTCTAGAATACTTTTAAATATTCCACATCCAGGTTTAGAAGAAAGCATATCATAATCAGAATTTAGCAATTTTCCACTAAAAAAAGTCTCAATAAAGTTTGAATTGAATTGCACAACACTTTTTATTTAAAAAAAAAATTTCCCAGAAACGAATAATTCTACATTACCATGCTAACAAAAATAAATACAAAGCCAAATACAATAAAATATATAACGTTGTTGATAATGATTGTGGTGGGGTTGGTGAAGTTTCCTGTATGGATTGAAGCGGTGGAATTTTTTGTTTATCAACTCCATTCATCATTTTTGGTTGAACACCATTATTATTTACTACTTTATTCTTGTGTTTCTGTTTAGATGATTCGTTTACTTTATATATATACTGATTTCTGAATTATCATCAATTTTTAATGCTTTTTTGTTTTTTTTCAAACGATGAAAATGTATTTTCATTTGCTTGTACTTTAAGAGTTTTTAGAGAAATCGCCACTTTGCCGATCTTTCGTTTTAATCAGAACATCACGAGCTAAAAATTTACGATCATTACAAATTTGGCCGTTTTGATTCATAAAATTAGCAATCACTTCCCAACGTTGGATCGTTCCAGCCAGGAGTAGATTTACAGCTTTTATAAGAACTTGCATATTTTCCGATGTCCAAATTGCCGTTTTATCAGTTACTTTAACTGATGAATTTTGATTAGATGATGATTCAGATTTAGTTTTATTTGAAAACAAAGCTCCACGTTCTTCTTTTATTTTATTCTCGATATCATTTAATGTTTTCATAAAAATATTCCGACCACCTTTTAGAAGTTTTCTGTTGAATTCAAACAATTACAGGTTGATGCTTACATTTTAAACAAAGAAATTACGATGACCTTCAGTTCTACAATCAATGGAATGGAATAAAATCAAAAATAATATTAGGGAAACTTATTTTATGTATCTTAAATTTTGCACGAACATGAGACTTATTAAAATATTTACCTAATGTTTCATAAGCCCTTGTTATACAGGTAAAGTAATCATCTTCTGTTTTAATTTCTTCTTCTTGAGCTTTCCTTTTATCCGGATGATGTTTCAAAACAATTTTCCTATACGCTCTTTAATGTCTTTAAAAAAATAAAAGTTAATATTACTCCAATATAAAATTATGATCACTTAAATGTCAATAATTACCGATGACTTTTTAAACCCAAAACAGCATAATGATCTTGATCTTGCCATTCTTTTGGATCCAAGCTTCTTAAATAATCAACATCAATAAATATATCGAGATCTTGATCAGAAACCTTTGTTGATGAATTCTCCGAATTAATCAAACCTTTTCCATCGTTCAAGTGTCTTGTATGATATTTTATGTAATGTCTACCAACATTTTGTATTTGTTTTACAATTAATGGACTTATCAATGAATCCGTTCCAATATTCCGACTACTATTCTCCATTATCATCAAAATACAGAGATCTGATTGCACAAAATAAAAAAAGAAAACCGCGGTTTTACTTTTAACCTCAAACACGTGAGATATTTTAATTATAAATTCATACAATTAAAACATTCAAAATTCACTAATAGCACTTAAAGCACGTAGGATTATAATAAGTTAATTAATTATTATAAAAAAAAATTTGATATTTTACATAATAATCATTTTCACACTTTATATTTCGTTATATAATTATAATGAAATGTCAGTTTTAAATGTCAAATGGCTTTTTTTGTTTTTGTTTACTTTCGAAATGGCGGCCATATTTTTCGAAAATCTATGGCGATTTGTATGTATTGGTACGAAATTTTTGACTTCGTTTTCATTTTTACAGATAATTTAAGATTTATAAATTTTTTTCTTCTCTAAAAAATTTAATTATAATTGCATATTAAGAGGCCCAAATGATTTTTTTGCAAATCTGAGACAATAAGCATTTTATTTAAAATTAACGGAAACTAACGGAAACTGTCAGTTTTAACCTGTCCACTCTCTATTTATGTAGGCTCACTAGTGGTGATAATATAATGTAAACACCGTTATTCTTAAAGTTGGTATTTTATTTAAATAATCATACGAGATTGTTTTTGTTTCATGGAGAAGCGAAGATGGTTAACGTCTGTCGCTCCACCTATATTGGCTTTTCAATCAATTTTCCGGACGCGTTTCTCTTGAACTTAATCGATTTCATAAAGATTAGCTTACACCATAAAACGATTTGTGTGACTGGTCTACTGCTAATTGGCAGTGATAACTAATATTGAGTTATCTAGTCCAGAGAAAGAATCGGTTAAATACAATGAATTTATTTATAGTTGTTTAACCATAAAGTTTTACAAAGAAGAAAAAACTAATAATATTAAATTAAAATATGACATTCTCCAAAGGTCTCTTTGACTATAAGTTTAGAGTTCTTTAAGACTCCCAATCGCTAAACCCATCTGCAAAATAAGATTCCAATACGGTTTCTGGCTCAGGCTCTACGTAAAACAATCTGCAAGCTGATATATTTGCTTACAATACTAATTAGTTCCACCTTCTTCTTCCAAACACAATCTCGTAGGTAATGATATTTTACGTCGATATGTTTGGATCTTTTTGTCTCTGGATTCTTAGCGATAAAAATACAACCAGCATTATCTTCGTACAACTTCATTGGTAGAAGTGGATTGATGTGCATATCTTTGAGTAACTTACTTAGCCAAATCCCTTCTGTACACGCCATAGCTGCTGCCACATATTCAGCTTCTGTGGTAGAGGTAGCCACCAAGCCCTGCTGTTTGCTAGCCCACAAAACCGTGTTTCCGTAGATTTTGAAGAGATAACCACTTGTAGACTTCCGATCCACTACATCATGACACCAACCAGAATCCACAAATCCAACCAAAATTTCTTCTTTTGACATCTTGTAGACCAGTTTCATATCAAATGTCGATTTCAGATATCTTAGGACTCTCTTCAAATAAGACCAATGCTCATCAGAAGGGTTTTCTTGAAATCTGCTAAGATAACCAACCAACACCATAAGATAAGTCCGGACGAGTAGCCACTGTTAAATATATCAAACTATCCAAGACCTCCCGAAATGGTTTTGATGTCTTCTCTCCAGAATTCTTTACAAGTTTCACCTTATACTGCATAGAAATATCAACAGCGTTACAACCGGACATTTCGAATTTCTCCAAAATCTTCAAGTCGTAATCTTTTTGATCCAAACTCAAAACATGATTTATTTTGTCATGAGTTATATTGATTCCCATAAACGTTTTTACCTCTCCTAAGTGCTTCATTTGAAACTCAGACGACAAAGCTTAACCTTCAAGTAACTGATTTCTTCACCGTTGTCTCCACAAATCGGCATATCATCTACATACAAGACTAAGTAGACTATCTTTCCCCCTTCAGTCTTGTAGTAAAGACAATAATCAGCCGAAGATTGTTTGTAACCAACACTAGTGATGAACTCGTTGAAACGGGTGTTCCAACATCTTGGACTCTGCTTCAGGCCATACAAGGAACGATTCAGTTTCAGAACACATCCTTTAGGAACTTTGACAGCATCCGGAACATTCAGAAGCACCTCTTCTCTGATGTAGCCATGCAGAAACGCTGTTTTGACGTCCATTTGACGTTAACTTCTTTTGTACTCCTATAGCCAACAAAACTCTTATAGTAGGAACTTGCGACTGGTGAATAAACCTCTGCGTAGTCAACGTCTCCCCTTTGCATGAATCTCTTTCAAGAAGAGAGAAACGCCATTCAACTCAGGAGTAACGGGGGTGGTATACTCCAAAACAATGCCTTCTTCTTGACAACAAGCCTTGAAATTCTTGGACCTGTACTCTCCACCGTTATCGCATTGAAGTCTTGCTATCTTCACAGAATGGTGCGCCTCTGTCATAGCCTTGTATAAACGGAAACAGGAAAAAACTTGAGTTTTGCGTTTCAGAAGATAAGTCGCCACCATATGAGAAAAGTGATCTATGAACGTAGCGAAGTACTAGGATCCATCATGAGCAACAACATTCGACGGTCTACAAACATCGGAATGGATTAATTCATGCAGTCTTGAAGCTCGAGCTCTGAAATTCTTGTTACTCATTCTTGTTTACTTCGAAATCACACAGCAGTCACAGAAATCTAGTTCTTCGGAAAGATTACCATCCATTACATTGGACATGACGGCGAGTTTGCAGACGTTCTTCATACTCAGATGTCCGAGACGACGATGCCACAAATCGTTCTTCATTCATTAAATGGTTAGATGAAAAATTAGCAAAACTTATCTTGACATTTGTGAAGTCAATCCAGTAATGGTCTCCTTTCATTTCACCTTGACCAATAACTTTGCCATTCATGTAGATGTTAACAGAACCATTTTCGAATACAATTTTACCACCACGTCGGTCAATTTGACTAACTGATATTAAACTATTTCTTGATTTCGGTGCCACCAAAACATTGTTGAGTTCCTTCCTTTCCGTCAACCAAAATCGATATCGCCAACTGTCCAACCCGTACAGCATCCAATGTTCTTCCTTTTTAGCAAGTCCAATCTTGCAAGTATTCGCCTCAAGTCTCAACCTCATGTGGCATAATACTAACATCATTCATCATGTGGTCAGTGCAGTTGGAGTCGATGAGGCAGGCAGCTTAATTTGTTTCCATACTCCTTACTAGTCGAAGTCATCATAGCAAACGATCTTTCGCTACAATCATCCGCAGCATTAGATTCTTTTCCTCCTTTTTTAGGACACACATTAGCTTTATGTCCTTTTGAACCGCACTTAATGAATCTCCTGCTCTTCGATTTTTGAGAGCAACAGCAATGTCCTCTTGACCGGAACATACTTTACTTCAGCCTCCAACAAAGCACTCTGCACGTTCCAACGTCAGCTCATCTTCAGGCATTAGCTCCAGAGGTGTCACCACATGCATATACGAAGGCGGTATTGCCATCAGCAAATCCAGAATGACTTCTGTTTCATCGACATTGCCACCAGCAGCCTTGTATGCTCTTAAGCCAGTTTCAAACTCCTTGAAATAGGTGGCCAACGGGGTTTCTTCCTTGCACTGCATGGTCATTAACTTCTTTAAATAAATCTTCGTACCAATAGATTTTCTCTCGAACACGCTATTTAAACCAGCCATCATATCGAATGCTGTTTGCTTGTTCCTGACATAGCCCACATGCGAATCTGCCCATGCTCTAATTATGAAATTCATCGCCTTCGCATCTTTAGTAGCCCATCGCTAGTCGGTGGATTTTCTTCACAAGGACCTTCAACGTTTTTGAGAAAACCCTTCTCTCTTAAGAGAGCCATTAATCGAAACTTCCATACTGAATAATCGCAAAACTGAGGCAGACAACTGTTATGTCCTTCCTTCCTTTGCTTTTATATTTGTTGGTCAATTATACGTCAATAACTCCATGCTTGAATTGTAATCGAAACTAGAAAAGAATATGTGCAAAAATGGTACAATGACAATTTATCGGTCAGCAAAATCGCATAACTATGTGGTTGAAACTGGTGTTCGTAGAGTAATCAAAAAGTATGGCCAAGATCAATGAATCTTTTAGGTGAATATCGATTCTTTAAAAATTTGTTCCAAGTCACAGAAAGAATTTAAATGTGAGAAAATTCAATATACTCACAAACTTAAATGGTGTAAATACTTCGGCAGTTTCATGATACGCCGTTGCATATAGTGGTTTGGAGTTTAAAATTGCTTCAATTTGACTTAGGATCGTAGCCAATTTTTTTTCAAATTTTAATGGCATATTTGATGCCATTTGTTAAAATGGGTTTTTCATAGACTTCACTCCAGCCTCCCACAAGTCACTCAAAATTATGTAAATTAACAAGCTTGCTAGGTTTTCTTTCCTCTTTTCTAATTATGTCAGTGCTGTTTTCTTCATATGCTTGGGCGGCGATAATTTTATCCTGATGCAACCATTATGAACCATGTCACCATTGGGTTAGAAAAATTAGCTTCGATGGCAACACTCCTATTGATGTACTATCTGTTGAATTGTGTTCTACGATTCGCAACATATGTTTGTCATCTTCTGTTCAAGCAGAGCTCCACAGGAAGTTGCATAGTTTACTTTACTTTCATAAATGATTTTGACACTATGAATGCTCCACATATTTAGAGTTTTAGTAGAGATTTGCTTAATTGGAGCCACTTTGGTTTTTGAAAACATTAAATTAACTTTAATAACGCCAACTTTGTCAGCTGTTCTCCAACTACTCGCTTGCATCCGAAAAGCCGAATAACTCAATTTTGCCTGCTTGTGGTATGTATCTAGAAATTTTTATTTTTCAATTAACTCGTTGTCTTGTAAATAATCTAGATATCGTCCGGCAATTCATCCTCCCAACCCAGCTTCCTTAGCCATAGACTTTGGAATATTATTTTCATTTGGATAATGGGTGGAGACAAGGGTGGCCCTTAGGTTGCTCTAACTTTTTTTTTCATTGTACTGTTTGCGGCACCCTCCCATTTCGTGTCAATACCCATAAAAATATTATTTGCAAAATTTGAAATCAACGTTCAATTCTAAGGCGTGCCCACGGCCACTTAAAGTTGAGAGGTTTTGTTCTGGCCCTAAAAAAAATTTAAATCTTGCAAGACACCCTCCCATTTCGTGTCAATACCGATAAAAATATTATTTGCAAAATTTGAACTCAATCGTTCAATCCTAAGGCGTGCCCCCGGCCGCAAGTTGAGATGTTTTGTTCTGACCCTAAAAAAATAATTTAAATTTTTCGCACGGTACCCTCCCATTTCGTGTCAATACCCATAAAAATATTTGCAAAATTTGAAATCAATCATTCAATTTAAGCCGTGCCCCCGGGTACTTGAAGTTTTAGTGGCACTTTATCAATTGAACAATTGATTTCAAATTTTGTAAATAATATTTTTATGGCTATTGACACGAAATCGGTGGATACCGTACAAAAAATTTAAATTTTTGAGACAGGTCTCCAAAGGGTCAAAACTCAATTATTCTGTTCTAATATGATTTGTTTTGTTGTCTTTTTCGTTATCGTTTATTTAACGTTAATTAAAGTGAAAAAAAAATCTATGGAATTCCTTTGAAGACCCAGTATTGTTGTTTCCAGTCAATTCTGATTTGTTTCTTCGTTGCCATTAGATTAGTTCAGATGCATTTGATTTAAACTTTTTCAAATTAAAACCCCCAGTCGGAATACTCGACATATTTTTTCTTTAAGTTTTTTAACTTCTTCAACTGTGTCCCTTGAGATGAATTCGTCGAAGTAAAAGTCATTCATAATGTGAGAAACGATTTCTTCATAGTTATTATTATAGTAGGGTTTCTGTTGCAAGGTTCTGGTTGCCAAAAATGATGAACTCGCTATCCCGCTGTTGGTCAATTTAGAGATAGACCGATTCCAGGCGAAAATTCGTAACAATATTTTACTACAACTTTGATTCGAGGTTTATCAGTTCGTAGCTGAATGAATAACGTCCACCACTGTCAGTGCCAGCACACAAAGTTACTTGTGTATAACATTCCATTAATAGGTTCTGTACTCTTTTTAACCTTCGGGCACAACCTATAATGAACAACCTCAATGTGTCTCTTTATAAATGGTTCAACAAAATGTACTCTAGGTACAGTTATATTTCTTTTGAAGCGGGGTTCGACCAAAAAATTCTTTGACGATTAATCAAATCCAAGACTTAGTGGGAAACCACAACAACCACAATTATTCTGCTATTTTTTCTGATTTTCAATATATAATTCAAAACATTCCAAATTATTTTCCTTTTACTTTTGTATGCCTTGAAATTCGGCATCCTTTTATACAATTCTATTTTTATAACAGGATAGTCCCTGTTTCTGCGCCATTTGTTATATTGAACTTTTATTAACAACCATGTTTTCATATTGCCAGGATAATAATTTCATATAGATTTCCAATTTAATATATTTATATTATCAGTATTCTTCTTGAAATTGAGTTTATTTAAACTTCTTTACTATGCACCAAAAACGGGACTTTTGAATATTTTTTTTTATTTTTAGGTCAGCATGTTTTATTTACAAAAATTATTGTATATTTTATTTATTTATACGACCATCACATTTAAAACTAGAACATTATTTAAATTAAATTCTACGACTCACTTTTTCATTTGCATGTTATTTAATAAAAAATGAATAGTCCTGATTTACTAGATAATCTATTTTATAATCTCCCGAGCGAACAGCATGCTCAATGTTTTGCGAGAATTTTCTATCTTCGTTTCTTTTCCAATATACATTGATCAACCTCACACCCAAAAGTTGTCAGAATTTCCATCACATGATCTCAAATTACAGATTCAGTTGAATGATTAAAAAAGAAATAAAATCATTTTTATTTATTTCAAAACACATCGCTCCTAGCGCTATTTTTAATCATATCACAATAAATCAATACACATACAAACCGACAAACTCATTTACTTTGGATATTTTGATGAAAGCTGCATATTCTCTCGTGATATATGTATGATCCAATTTTTATTATCAGGTAGGTCAAAAATAAAATCGTAAATTGATTTTCAGGGTTTCTTATGATGTTTTTACCTTTGATTTTTTTATTTTGATATAGAGTAAAAATTGAAATAGGATAGTGAATTGATTAGCTGTTTTTATCGAAATAGGACCGATCGTTACAATTCTTCGTAATAAACTAATCTGTACACTCAGAGTTCGAGATCTAATATTCCTATGGTACAGGGCGTATTTCGTCGAAAAATGGACTTGTAAGTTCTGTTTTGATCTTAAAAGTAAACTGTTAGGTACAAAAAATCTATGTTGGTGGCCAAAATGCGTTTTCGGTAACTAAAATTATGAAATGTATAAATTTATGGTGGAAGTATTAAAAATATAAAAGTTAACAAACTCACCCTTGAAACACAAACAGCATTAAAATATGAAACCACAAACTTCAATGTTTGCGTCCACATAATGACAAAAATGAAAATTGAGGAAATTAGTTAATTGTTGACATTTTTTACATACTTATTACTTGACTTGACGCGTCAACAATTAAAAAGATGATATTTCATTGCTTATTTAACCATCGCTGCTTTCGATAGAAATAGGATTTGCGGATATATTTAATAAAAAAAAACAAATAAACCACAAAAATTTAAATAAAAATTTTATAATTACGTTTTTATTTATGCTATTATAGTTTTGTAAACATTACATATCATACGTTATACAACTAAATTTACTTTTAAAAATTATTTGATTATTAATTTTTCTATAATTAATCATTATTAGTAAAATAGTATTTTACAACTCATTTATTTTATAATCATTTTATTTTATTTATTTGATGTCTTGGTAAAATATTGTACAATAAAATAAAATAAGAAGAAAAATTTTAAATCCTTTGTGAGAACAAATACACACATGTTCGTTTAAAGAAAAAAAACAATCTCATAGGAAGTTATCATCAGTTCTGCTATTGACTTTATTGGTTTTGTTTGTTTGATTCATTGTGTCATCTTACATATAAATGAAGTTGAATCTATATCAAAAGGAGGAGAAATCTATATTAAGATTAAAATTATGTAAATTAAATTGTTTCTTTTATGAGTAAATAAAAATTATTTATTTGTATTTTTTAATGACATGAAACGATTTTTTTCTTGACATTATCAGGAGAAATATTTTTTAAAATATTTTCATCGGAAATAAGCAAAATGATGGGTTCTTGTAAGAGGGAATAACAGAATAAAAAAGGAAAACTTTTAATTTATTAATACAAATAACAAGACATCCATAGTTTCGCGATATATATATATTAAAAATGTAAACAATTTGAAGTTAAAACTCGAATAAACTAAATAAACATAGAATGGTATATAATTTGGTATAAAATAAAAATTTGGTTTATTCTACTCGTTTGAGCTTAGTTTTGTTGTCAATCTTCGCCGTTTATTAATGATTTTGAAGATTTTTCCTGTTAAAAAAAACAAAATTGTTGAAGTTATACATATGTCCTATATTACTGATTTTAATAAAATATAAATAATGTATTTTAAGGGTTGTAAGACAATATTGTTGCCAACAATCCATAGTGGCATACTCCTTGATCATGTGACACTGTCTTCCACAACCATTAAGACCCACACATAGTTATATGAAGAATCGTTTCTTCGAACAATCAATAATGGGCCAAAAATAAAATCCTAAATTCAGACTAATACGTATACGAATCGAAATACGAATTCCAAAATCGTGTAAATTACATTATCACATTTTTGAAAGGGTTTTTAGACTTTTAATGAGAGAGAATAAACAAAAGATCCAAATTTTACAAGAAAATAACCAAGTAAGGCACTATGGTTTTACTGGAGAAAAATTTTTTTAATTCAAATTAAAAAAATATGTCTCAGAATTCACGCAAGAAGGAAATAACTCATGCAGTACTTGATTTGGTTCTCGGAATGCATTTGCATAGCATATGACAATATCTTGTTGAAACCACATTCCACAACTATTGTTTGTTTCCTGTGCAGTCGCATTTTCGATGAAGATTGGTTCGAAAAAGCCTCCAGCCTATAATCTAACCTTCGCTTTCTGTAGTTCCATAATCTATCCAATGAACTATTTTCGTTCTCCAGTCAGTAAACTTCAGTTCTTGAATCAATTGTATTTTGTAAGCATGAAGATACTCATTTTTCGTGAGTTTACGCTATAGCTACTTTTGCAAAATAACTACTTTTTGACCATCATGCCGGGTTTATGTTGCTGGACTTTCAACAACTCACTCCCACGAACTGCTTCGATGTGTTGTGTACGACCAGAGTATAACAACTTTTTACCGCACAAATTTCAAATCTTACTTTAATTTTGGATCATTCTTAATTTAAAATATAATTGACAGGTAAAGTATAGTTGGGAAGAAGGCATCTGTGGATATGGTACATAATTATTCATAGTTTACTAAAAAAAACTTTTGTGTGGTAATTGTTGGTCCCAATTTTTATGTGTTCTGAGGTGTTCTCTTAGAGTATATATAAATATAGGAAGAACATATCTTTAAAATTGTATGAAGAGAGACATGGAGACGCATGGAGGGATCAGCTTTTATTAATTTGTTAATTTTTTTCTATTTTTTGATCCACGGGTGTGACAACCCCGCGCACTCCAGTCCCTGTTATTGGCACATGAGTTAACGTGAGATATCACATAACACTGGCAATTGCAGTGAGATATCACTAGCCAAGGTGATATCTTAGGGGTGCTGGCGGATGAACTGTATTCAGTCAACGGTAGCACTCTCAATCTTAGCTAATGAATATTCCTTGATGCTGGAACGCTGTAGCTTGCTCGAAGAAACGAGCTTTTATATAACTATATATCTGAGCTTTAATCATTGAAAAATATACTGCGTCCCATAATCAAGGATTATGCCATTAGCTGGACTATTGGCAAACCAATTTTAGTTTTGTTCCTGCAAATTTTTAAAACAAATTTGCTTTTTATCTCTTATTTTATTTTTATTTTCCCTATCCTATCACGAAGTATTGGCCTATGTCATATTTTATATGTGATAGGATTTATAGTTTTGTTGTCCATTATTTAACAAAAAATATTAAAAAAAACAAAAAAAACAGATTTGCGTCCATTAACATCCTTAGAACGCATGTTGTTGTGGGACCTTGGTCTTAAAAGGTTTTTATGTGTTGTTGTGACACATATTGTAATGCCTACTACACATCACATTTTATTAAAAAAAAAAAAAAAAAAATCGTAATCACTCATCTGTCATATTCAATTTCTTTTTTTCTCCATTGGATTATAAATTCAAACCAATTCTAAATGTAAAATGCTAAAACATCTGAAGTTTTCTTGATAGTTGGGCTAATTTTTATAAAATGAATGAAAATAATTACGATAGTAATTTAAATTTAATGTGTTATTTCCAGTGACGAACAAATATTTAAGTTATGTTAATATTTTCAAAGTGTATTATGAAAACTTGCTGTCAAACTTTTTTCATTATGGACAAATTAATTTTTAATTCATAAAATATCAAAAATTATATGTTTAGTTATAATAAAATACAATGTAATGGCGATGACAAAAAGTGCTTCTAGAAAACTCGGCCTCTCTGCAAAAAATTTTCACTACATACCAATTGCTCCATGTTTATAAGTCCTATATTCGTCCCTGTATGGAGCACTGTTGTCAAGTTTGGGGTGCTGCTTCTGTTTCCATCTTGGCCCTCTTGGACGTTCAAAAGCGGGCTATACGAATTGTGGGTGATCGAGATTTGACATCAAAACTTGATTCCCTACAACATCGTCGCACTGTTGCTACCTCGTTGTTTTTTACAAATATCGTCATCAACGGTGCTCAGATGAAATCAACAGCATCATACCTCAAACTTATTCTTACCCCCATTTCACTCGGCAATCGGCTAGCGCAAGCAGTCAAACGGTCGAAATCCCAAGTTGTTATACTGGCAGATCGCAGGAAGACTTCTTTTACCGAACTGCATACAAATGGAATAGTTTGCCGGAATTCATAGTCTCAGGTGGTTTCAATCCGAAGTTTAACAAAAGCGTCCATCAACACCTTTGAGCGCAAGTTTTTGTGGGACCTAGGTCTTAAAAGGTATTTATTTGTTGTTGTGACACATATTGTAAACCCTAGACTAAATATTGTAAACACAACATTTTCCTCAGGGGTCACGGGTGTGATTAGAACGTGATACGGGACTTGGCAAACCCGAGGTACCTGAGCTATAGTGGGCTATAGTCTGCTATTGCAAACCGTAAACCTGTTGTCATGTCTAGCAGGAACGGGGACCATGGCTTAGCCGCCCGGGTCGCGGGAAGGTGCTCCCTTATTAGCACCCTCTGGTGGGTACACACTAGAGAGGACTCATGTAGGGTCAAACCATGAAAAGTACCACCTCTGGGCACCTGTCGCCCCCAGTTGTATGTAGACTTCTAACAGGTATAGACGAAGGCCTGTTGGTGACCTTTATTGCGTCTTAACTCGTGCGAACAATATGGATAAATATGTTACTAACCTTTTAAATTTTTTAAAAATTTTGTTTTCCCCTGTTTATTTTTTCTTACATCCTATCATGAAATATGGCCTATGTCATATTTTATTATATGATAGGATTTACTGTTTAGTTACCCATTTTTAAAACAAATTATATTTTGATCAAATGACTATTACATTTGATAAAAAATTTAAAATACACATCCAAAATATTTGTGGATTGAATGCCAACCGTGACGCCGTGCAACATCATCTCGAGCACGACCAACCACATATTCTTTTTCTTACAGAAACACAAGTTTCTGAAAACTATCCCTATGATGTAACAGTAAATCCTAAGTATAGGCTTGAATCAGCTTTTAAACTTCACCAAGGTGTATGACTATGTACATACATTCATGAGAGTGTTGCATATAAACGCCAAATTATGAAGTACATGGTGATGGCTACAGCACACTAGTATTAAAGTTTTGCCTACCTGAAATTTCTTTTTTCACAATAGCTCTATACTGGTCCCCAAACAATCCCAATTTTTTTTTAATCTCTTGACTAATGTGGTCGACGAAATTTGAGCACAATTTCAAAATTGTGAGGTTATCGTTACCGGTGACTTCAACGTCCACAACAAATCGAAGTTAGAATTTTCCAAAATGATCGACGACGACAACAATGTGCCTTCCATTGTAGAAATATTTGCTGCATCGCACGACCTGACGCAGATTGTAAAAAGCCCAACTTTCACTTCTCGTAATGGCGGTGGGTGATAAAAGTTTTCTCTTAGACCTTTATCTTACATCTATGCCAGATATTACGAATGTCGATAAGGGTAGTAAGTATTGGAAATTCTGACCATTATCTAATCACATCAATTATCAAAACTGATTTGCTACAAACTAGTTCCCAAATCCCGTAAAATATTTCACTTTTCAAAAATGGACACCAAGTGTCTCCGAAGTTTTTTTTCAAGGTTTCCCTTTTGATCATTGTTTTTATACTGACGATGTAAATGTTTCTGCTCAAAACTTTACTGAAACCACTTAAACTGAAAACCACCACTTAAGCTGAAACTTAACTGAAACCTATTCGGTATTAACAAATTCGTTCCCTTTACATAAAAAGAACTCTGTTAATCAATCCCAATATTTAAAGGCTAATAAAATATCAAATAAGACAATTGAAAACGAAAAAGCAGAGATTGACAGAGCGAAGGCGGCAAAACTTTCGAGTATGTCAATTTCTGACAAAAGTTTTTACGGTGCCATTAATTCTTTAAATTGTGGTACTAAATCTTCTATCCCTCCTATCATTGATGGTGACTCAATCATTACTGACCCTGCAAGGAAAGCTACATTGTTCGCGAAAACTACATTGAACACTATATTAATTCACACATATCCAAATTTTTGGAAGACAACCATTTGATATCTGACAGCCAATATGGTTTTAGAAACAAAAGATCAGCAACCGATCTATTGAACTATGTGGCACATCTTTGGAATAGCATACTTGAGAGAGGTGGTGAAACGTACGCGATCGCATTAGACATCTCAAAAGCATTTGATCGAATCTGGCATGCCAATTTAATCAACAAGCTCGTTGCGTACGGTTTTCATCTCGCAGTCGTGACGTTGATTCAAAATTTTCTGTCGAGCCGATATATCTCGGTATCTATATATGGCTTTTCTTCTGAGTCTAATAACCGCTGGTGTACCCCAAGGCTCAGTTTCATCTCCCACTTTATTTTTAATTTATATCAACGAACTGTTGCAAATCACCATTAACCCAATAAATGGTTTTGCAGATGGTAGTACATTGCACAAGTCATTCGTCCCCCTATCTTCAAAGGGTAAAATGCATGAACGAATAAATCCCGCCCGGAGAGACGCTGCCACAAATGTAAACGAGGACCTAAAAAAAGTCGCCGATTGGGGTGACAAAAATTTGGTCAATTTTAATTCTACCAAAACACAGCTATTGATTGTTTCCAGATCAAAGAGAGTTTCCCAACGATATTTCAATTAATATGTGTGACGAACGACCAAATAGACGAATGTGAAAGCATTCGTTTATTGGGAGTCACAATATCCTTACTCTGGAACGATCATATAATGGCCATGGCAAAGAGCGCGTCAAGAAAACTCGGCTTCCTCAATAGATTTAAAAAATAATTTACTTCGCATCAATTACTCCACATTTATAAGTCCTATATTCGTTCCTGTATGGAGTATTGCTGTCAAGTTTGGGGCGCTGAATCTGTTACTATCCTAGTTCTATTGGACTCTGTTCAAAAGCGTGCTATACGAATTGTTGGTGATCGAAATTTAACATTAAATCTTGATTCCCTACAACATCGTCGCACTGTTGCTGATCTCGTTGTTTTTTATAAATATCGTCACCAGCAGTGCTCGGATGAAATCAGGTCCATAATGCCTCAGACATATGTTTTTCCCCGTTTGACTCGTCAATCGGTTTGTGCAGGCAGTCAAACTGTCGTTATTACTCACTGTCATAGTAATAAAATGCAAAGGAATTTCTTTGTGCGTACATCGTACAAATGGAATGCTTTGTCCGAATCAATAGTCTCGAGAGCCTTCAATCCAAAGATTTAAAAAAAAGCGTCCACCAATACCTCAAGACGCATGTTGTTGTGGGTTTAAGTCTTAAAAGGTATCTATGTGTTGTTGTGACACATTTTGTAATTCCTACTACACAACACTTTTTATTAAAAAAAAAACACAATTTTTTGTTCATTTCTTTTTATAAAGTCGCAAGGAGGGAGGGAAAAACTATTATTTTTTTGTGGTAGGGTTTTTTTTCTTATAGATTTAAAAGACTCACAATAATTGTACAATCTTGAATCAAATGAAAAATTTACACACGTCTAAGGGAAGACAAGACTGTTTCTCTCTGAGACAAAGAGAGGAAAACAAACAAAAAACGATTTGACATAAGACGAGTTACGCTAAATTTAGTTGTGGTTATCGGTTGGGTGTTCTACTGTTCTCGCATTTTTTCTGTAGATAGAATGGTCTTTGCACGAAAGTTGTTTTGTGGGGTATTTGATGTTTTGTTCAGTCAGTCAGTTTACGGACAGGTAGCATGTTACATTCCTATTGCTTAAGTGGTTCAACAAATTATTTCAATCGGACTGAATAACTTTCGAGACGATTTCAATTATCGAAGTTGCCTCGACGAGACTGAGTTTCAAAAAAATTCGTTCACGATGATCCTGAGATTAACATTAGTTCGACTAGTGTAATGTTGCTCTGCGACTGCTAAATTCCCAGTAGCGAAAGGTGCGGTGCTATTCTCCCGATTCCATGTCCAGATTCAGGAACTCTGTTACTGCTCTTGGGTGTGCCACAAATCTTCATTCCTCAGATATCATTAGCTAAGATATCATTAGCGTACTGGAGAATGAACTCTCTTCAGTCAACGGTAGCACACTCAATCTTTGCTATGGAGTATTCTTTGCTGATGGTACGTTAGAAACTCTATGTACTATGTCTATAACTCTGTGTTTAATCATTTACGCCGACTGCGTCACATGATCAAGGAATATGCCACTAGTTGGATTATTGGTAAACCCACTAAAGTTTGGTTCGTGCATATTCGTACAACAAATTTGCTTTTTATTCTAGGTTTTATAAGGGTTTTATAAGTAATGCCTACTATACAGCACATTTTATTTTAAAAAAAATTATTCTGAGAAAGATGAAAATTCTTGGAGATTTGATCAGACTTCTTGCATGTGGCAGAGAAGATCAAGATTGAGCAGGGAACATCAATAAAAAAAATTTCAAAAGATTTACACATCTAAAGAACGAACCGCTCGTTTAACTGCCGAAATTCAAAACAAAGGATGTGGTAATCGTCAATGTAACATCAGTGCTCGGTGCTCGCCATAATATTACATATTAATTTTTATATTAAGTTAAAGTACTTTATAATAACAATCAGTAGGTAGGTCATTTTGAATTAAATATTTCATGTACAAAAGAAGTTCGTGGTGTTGAGCCAGACATCTGGCTTACACTTGACCGCGAACCACGATATGTTTGTACTACAAAAAATCTAGACTTAAAAAAATGATTTTAGTCGCAAATTTTTTGTATATACAGGCGTCCGCAATGTATTTATAAGGAAACCTACGAAAGAGAAATTTGACGCAGAGCTCTCTAAACTTAAAGTAAGAAAGTACCTGATATTGACGATGTAACATCCGAAATTATTGTACATAGTGGTGAGACCTTATCCTCAGAGTTGTTTGAACTTGTTCAAACCACTTGGGCCATGAGAGACATGGTTCTAGACCAGTGATCACATATACGTGGAACGCGTGCCAGACTTGGTACGTTAATCAATAATTGCTGGCGCGGCAGATTGTTCCAGTTTCGTCCAAAAATGTTTTTTAATTTTATCTTATCTTCTCTATTTGGGTCAAAAACAATCGCAAATGTAATTTACGCGTACAGAAATGAGAAACTTTTATAAAGTTGTAATTTTCATATTGATTCGGAACTAAATAAAACAATGGGCGCCAAAACAACATATAGGTGGGATGGAGCTGCTGGATATGCTAACAATCGAACATCCAAATCAATACAATCCCACACCGCGTCTCCCTCTAACAAAACAATAGCTACCGATAATAACGCTCGCCGAAGACTATGAATGGCAGAGGTTAGTTATATGGATTATGCCAAGTTCCTAAAATATAACACTTAAAGTGAAGAATAACTCTTGTACAGAAAAGTTGAGCATAGCTCTTGGCAGACTCTTGTAAGTGGAGCACGGGCAAAGAACAAAGTCTGCCGATAACTAGAGGAAAGCGTAGACGTCGGCTTCATTGAGCAACCATGCTAAACTAACGTTAGGTTTTGTCGAAATCTGTTGAGCGCTTGTCCTGGAGTTTTTTTCAGCGTTTCCAGTCGTTATATAGCCCTATGTTGGGCGCCATTAAGTTTCTTGCACCACTGATTTAACAAACAGGGTACCGGGAAGCACTCTATGGTTTGATAACTTTAATAAAACTTAGTTCAAATGATGTAGAATGGATTCGCCATAATTTCATGACCTAAAAGTCAGTGCCACAATCGTATAGAACAATTGAGGATTCCGAAAAGAAACATATGCAAATACGGAGCGCCATCTCGTTGATAGTTTTCGAGATTGCAGAAACTGTTTGAAATGTGAAAAGAGCGCTTAGAAATTATATTTTGGGCACACTAATTATCATTAACTTGCGACCATTCCTTTAGACTAAAACATAGCAGTGCTGATTCATAAAAAGGAGTCAAATACTATGTGTAAACTACAGAGAATTCACTCTATCTGCACAGCATCTAAGAATTCTGTTAACCAAAATCATTCTTTTTACTAAATAATTGTTTGGAGTAAACCAATATGGATTACTGTGAGGTGTGTTTAGTAGCCAAGTGGTAGCACGTTGGACTTCGAATTCGGGTTTTCCAATTAATCGATAGTCAACTAATATAGTTGATAAATTGGAAAAACTATGGGCTGATCACCCATATAAAACTAACCGATTGAACCGTCTTTAAGTGAACTCAACCGTAAAAATTGAGTGAATTGATATTAATACAGGTGAAGAGGACACAGCTCCTATATGGAACATAAAAGCACAAAAAAAAATATGGATTACTTAGTGGTCGCGAATTATCAATATCACACTTTTTTAATAAGATGAAAAATGACAGCGATACCCTCTGACCTTTACTATCATGCTTTGAAATGTGTGTGTCATCAAAAAAGCTACGGAATTACAACAACGTCCTGTAAATAAAATCATTACAGATGATCAGATACGCGGTTGATGTTGGCTGAATTGGTCGAAGTGAAGACACTATAAGTCGCGTGAGACTTTCAAGTCGCTTGATAGGGTAAAAAATTAATCGAAAATTGTATGGTGGTTAGACGACTGAGAAAAAGTATTTTATGTGCGTAAACGACATTCATTTATACTTGTGGTAATCTATGGGTCGCAACGGTAGAACATTACACAAACCAGAACTGCAAAAACATTATTATTTGATGGTTTGGATTTTACTTAATCTATATTTTTGGTTTTGATATTTGGTTTTCTAAATTGGTTTATTGAGTAAAAAGTTGTGTGGATTTTCGAAGACAATCTATTAAAAACTACGTAATTTGTCAAGAAACAAATGCCAATGCCCAAGTGGAAAAAATACGCAAAAATTAATAATAAAAATTACGTTATTATTGATCTTAGAATTTGGCTTTGCTTATTTTAGAATTTGGTTTAATGATTTTTAAAATATGATTTTGGTTTCGGTTTTGATGATTTTTAGAATATGGTTTTACTTTATGTGGTTTATGGTTTTTACAGTTTTGGTTTTTAAAAACCAGTTAATCCTAAGTTTTATCTTTGGTCAAGCAACGATAGACGAGATCGAGAACAGAACCCGATACAATTTAGAAATCAGACATCTTGCAGGGTCGGACATATAATGATTTTCTCTATTTCTATTGTTTCTATAGTTTTTCTGGAAATCAAGCGTGTTGTGTTAAAGTTAATTTTGCCGCTGCTAAATGATTGGTTTTAGTATCTTTGTACATTCGGTTTTATAACGATTTTGAGTTTTACGTATAAAGGTCTGTAGAAAGAATCCCATTTTTATATATAATACCCACCCCCACTTCGGTATATATTGTACAAACTAAGGGTTTTGGTTAGTTTATTTTAGTTGAGACATTTGTTCTAATTGTCTAAGGTTTTTTATTATTATGTTAACAATTATTGTATAGGGTGGAAAATATGGCCTTCACTGAAAAAAAAAATTGAAGCAATGAGAACTACATGAAAGCATTTTTCTGACAACGGTATCACGTTTACTTAAAATATAAAGTGTTATATCCAAAATAACATTAGTTGAATAAAGTTAATAATTATTTCCATGAAAAAAATTTTCTTTGGCCTTTAACATCATGAATTTTTCTTTTTAAAATTGAAGTATTTGAAATGAATTGAACTATATTTTATTTTCATATAAATTTTAAGTGTGATTATCTCAACTACATCGTTCTATGATTGTAAAGTTGTTGAAACAATTTCGTAGTTCTATTCGTCATATCTACCCTTACGGTGAGGTTGAGACAACAGCATTTCGATTGGAAATAGAACATGTTTTTTCAGTGTTATAACCGATCTATTCCAAGTGGCATGAAGTTACGTAAATTTACAATATTATTCTTCTTAAGAATGAACGGTCATGTCAATTAATGTAGAGTTAATCAATTTTACAATAGATTTTTCTGATTTCAGTAAAACATGCCAAAGAAATAAACAACAAAGAAATAAACAACAAAGAAATAAACAACAAAGAAATAAAACCAGAAGCGAAAGACAGCCTGATTTACAGTTACAAAACATTCATATTCGCAATGAGCAGAATAGTTTACATATTTCTTTATGACAGGAACAAATTATTTTCTTATTTGAACTAAATAACTAATCGAAAAGTAAAACTGATTAATGACGATTGACAGTCGAACTGTCGACTGTCAATCGACAGTCTGCCGGCTGCAGCTCGACTCCAAAAACTGCTTGCGTCTGATCACACAAATCCTCTGGGTTCAATCTGCAGGCTGGACGGTACCCCCACTACCAGCTGCAGTGAAACTCTAGAAATACTATTACAGACCCACTTCCCGGGTTCTACATGCGTGAGCTCGGAAGAGGGAAATATACCCCCAACAGAACGATTTGGGCAATCAATTCGTTCGGACCGTTCAAATCCCCAGGAGGCGACGGAATATTTCCGATCTTCCTGCAAAAAGGTTTAGCTACCATTCTCCCATACCTCGAGCGTTTGTTTATAGCAAGTTTTAGTCTTGCGTACATTCCTCAAATATGGAGAGAAGCTAGAGTAGTATTCATACCCAAGCCAGGAAAGAAATCAAATGAAGCCAAATCATACAGGCCCATAAGTCTTACATCTTTTCTTCTGAAAACGATGGAAAAGGTGATGGACTACTACATTCGGCATGTATGTCTTAAACAAAACCCTCTCAACTCTTGCCAACATGCATACCAAACTGGGAAATCCACGGAAACGGCATTGCATAAAGTCGTAAAAGAGATTGAGAGCACACTGATGTACAAGGAGGCACTTGCATGCACATTTATGGACATTCAAGGGGCCTTTGATAATGTGCATTTCGACGCTATTACTGAAATGGCCACAAAGAAAAATCTAAACACGCACATTTTGGCGTGGATCATTAACATGCTACAGAGTCGGAAGATTACAACTACACTGGGTGATACATCGATGACTGTCAGGGCCTCTAGAGGATGTCCTCAGGGAGGGGTACTCTCTCCGTTGCTCTGGCTGATAGTCGCTGATGATCTCCTAAATAGGTTGAAAAGTTCCGGCTTTAACACTGTAGGCTACGCTGACGATATAGCAGTCATGGTGAGGGGGAAATATGACTCTACTGTCAGTGAACGAACCCAGGCAGCCCTCGACCTCGTGATGAATTGGTGCAACAAAGTTGGGCTGTCTGTCAATACACAAAAAACTAGTACCGTAGTCTTTACCAACAGAAGGAGTTTTAATTTCAATCCTCCTGAGTTTAACGGCGAACGGATACAAGTGGTCAAACAGATTAAGTATTTGGGTGTGATCCTCGACAGCAAGCTCACCTGGAACTCACACCTAAAACATATCTCGGACAAAGCATATAAGGCTTTCTTCGCGTGCAGAAACTTATTTGGGAAAACCTGGGGATTAAGCCCCAAAATGATACTTTGGTTACATCAAAGTATAATAAAACCCACTCTGCAATGGAGGTACTTCTCCTACTTCCTCCATTGCACCTATACATCAAATCTGCAGCAGCATTTAGTGCTCACAGACTACAGCTGGTCGAAACACTCAAACCTGGTAACCTAACCGGTCATCTAGCGATCCTTGTGGAACTGCAGAACGAAGTGGAGACCTACTACATTTCGGACTGTATGCCTAATATCACTAATCTAGATAGACTGTTTATTGTCAATATAGGGGCCAGTGAAGGAATCGAGAGCTACTTACAAACACTACCACCTAATGCCAGCATCTGGTATACGGATGGATCCCAAACCAATGAAGATACTGGTGCAGGAGTGTTTGGTCCCAGGGCCAAACGGACGTTAGCACTGGGTGTCTCTGCAACGGTACTTCAAGCTGAAATCTTTGCTATCAACTACTGTGCAATGTTGTGTGCCGAAAGAGAATACAGCAACACAGATATATACATTGTTTCTGATAGTCAGGCGACGCTATTGTCTCTGAAGTCGACGCGCTTCAATTCAAAGCTAGTATGGGAATGCTACCAGAATATACAAAAAATTGCAGAAAATAACCGCGTTACACATGTGTGGGCACCTGGTCACAAAGGAGTATACGGCAATGAAGTAGCAGACTCGCTAGCTAAGAAGGGCGCCACTACAAAGTTCATTGGTCCAGAACCGTGCTTTGGATTAAACAAAAGCTCGCTCAAACGCGCTATCCAAAGCTGGGAACAGGAACAAAATAACCAACTATGGTGTATGCGGGAGGGTCTGCTGCACTCAAAAAAGTTTCTAGGCAACTTCCCCGTCTCCCCTCTCAAAACAATCGATCTTGAGAGAGAGTCTCTTGAAGATATTAACATGGTGCGTGACGGGATACGGTCCGATAAATCACCACCTTAACAAAATAGGCCTTTTTGCCTCCGACAGATGCCGATTCTGCAACTCGGAGGCAGAGACCATGGAGCACATTATCTGTAACTGCTCTGAACTTGCATGGCGCAGATACATTAAACTCGGTCAAGGGGAGACTAGAACTTCCTCTACCAAAAAGCATCAGTCCAATCCAGCTAATTAACTATGTTAAGGAGCTCGGATTCGACCACATTGCACATTCTGCGGTGGCATCGACGTCATTTGCACTATAACTACACCAGGGTTTTAAGCACAATAGATCTTAAGGTCGCAGTGCTACTCGAACTAGCTAACGAATTAGTTCAGTCTCGAGACCCATTAAAAAAAAAAAAAAAAAAAAAAAAAAAAAAAAAAGGGATTACTATGGAATAGATTCACTGTGCTTCGTGAGTAATAATAGAATAATAGAATTAAATTCTAAGGTGCATTGAATGTTTTATGCATATATTTTAGTGAAGTTCTTATGCTCAAAATACATGTGCAGAATTCTGCATGCAGCAAAATTAGAACATGTGTTGTTATATGAGAGCAATTACATGTAAATTCTGCATGTAGAAACATTATGCAAGATATCTCTAATTCTAATTTCGCTGCGCAGCGGCACTGCTAAAACAATAAAAAAAAACAAAAACTCAGTAAAAATGGATGATTTTGACATTTTGTTTGAAAATGAATTATTTTTTTTTATAACTCAAATAAAAATAGATGTCATTTTTTTGAAAATGAAATTATTTTTTGTAATGATTATTTGTTTATAAAGATATTCAAATATTCTAAATAATCCAAATTATAAAATAATTAAAACTAATATTGTTAATAAATAATTTTTTGGGAAAGGATTATCGGAAAAAGTGGTATATGTAATTTGAACTTAAATTTTAATTTAGACAACGATTCAATTATTTTCTTCTATCTTATAATTAAAAAGACAGTTTTTCTTTAAATTGCGACAACTTTCACTTATAACTATTTCATAATACGTAAGAACACGAACTGTAATTGTTACGAAAATTCTGCACGTCAAATATATAAAAATTCTGCACATCTATTTTAGATGCAGATATGCACGCAGCACTGCGTGCAGAATTTCTGCACATGTATGTTGAGCAATATATAAGATTGTGAATTATAATCCACTAGACTAAAATTGAATAGTTTTTTAAATTAACTATTCTTTTGAACAATTAAACTCAAGAAACATAGAATCATTTGATTGTTTTTCAATTTTAGAGCTTCTTAGGTTTCTCTTAATAAACTGTTCCGTCCGATCCTAAAACTCCTCCTGTGTTACATGTTGGATCTAACACGCAGAATTGTATTTGATCATTGAGAGAAAACCAAACATGATTTTAATTGAAACAATTCAATTGACTGTATTAGTTACTTCAGCTAAATGGCTTTAATTGCTCATAAAAATCCTAACTTATTCTATTCAGTTTATTAAATTTTAGTCTATTGAGTTACAATTATCAGCCAGATAATGGTAACCATTTCATTGCTTTCGTATATACAGATATACAATCAAATCTAGAAATACATATTAAAATATCTATCTATATGGATGAATACTTGCATTCATTTATAAAATTATATATATTTTTTAAAACTCGATTAATCGATTTTGTCCAAAACCGATTAATCAACGCAGCCCTAGATTACATATATCAATGTTTCTAAATTATTTTCAAACAATACATAGTTTCACTTTAATGGTTCCATCTTTTAGAATTGTAATTTTCTGAATGGATGTGATGGTAGCTATTATTATGCATAACTATTTTTAAAGCATCTTCTAGAAATTTTTAAAAAAATTAAAAAAAAATCGTTCATGAAAATTAAGTTTATGTAGAACTATGAATACGAAAACCACTCGAAATAAAACTCAAAAATAACAATAGAACAGAAATAATAAATACTGTGGTAGGTTAAACAATATTTGGTAAATATTAAATAAACTACTAAAATATATCTTTATCCAGTTATGTATTATTTGGTACAGAAATGAAAAATAAAAAAATGCAAAAACAATAACTAAAATTACCAAAAAAAAAACGAGTGATAATTTTAAGAAACGCTCGCATTTTATTGTGATATTTGGTTAACGGAAATTCATCATATTTTGGGCAAGTATTAAAACAATGTTTCCTCAACAAACATTTCAAATACTTTATAGAACAAGACAAACAATAAAATAACTAAAATAAACAACAACAATAAAAACTAAAAAAGTTAAGTCATGAAATAATAAAAAAAAAACTCTACCAACAAAAATGATAAAATGAAACTACTCCACGAATTAAAAACATAATATTTACCTGCAAAGTGCTTGCGGCAACGATGATATAATCGGTCCATATCCTTGCGAATTATCATATAACTCAAACAAAGGTGCTGCTACTAACTTATAGTTTTTCGGAACAGCAAATAGTGCTAAAGATAAAAAAAAAATAAATCAATTAATTAAAGTTTATGTTAATAACATATTTTAAAATTATTATTTATTTTTTAAATTAAAAATTAATTTTATTTTATTATATTTAATTAATTTTTTTTTTCATTTTTAAAAGATCTTGATAAAGAATTTTCTTTTTCTTTATAACAACAAAATATGAATAATACAAAATTAATACAAATTTCTTAATTTTAAAAATTTCTTGTACAATCATATTTCGTATAAATAAATGACAAAAATACATTATTATAAATTAATCAAAAAAAAAACCAACATAAATTTATTTATTATTGATAATAGTAAAATTAATGTTTTTTTAAATACTCGATATATAAAAATTATTTTAATTTTCTTTTAATATTTACAGACAACAAATAGCAAAAAAAAACTATTACCGAAACCAATAAATATTTGACAAGTGTGTTGTTTTTTAAATCAATTTAACTATTTTTTCTTTTTTATTGAATAAAATAATGGCAGGAAGGTGTATTAACAAACAAACAAATTTAATAATATAAAACCATATGCAAATACATTGTTTTATTTAATTTAATTATTTTTTATTTTATTTAAATAAATTTGCATATAGTTTTATCTAACCTGTCTATTATTTTATTTCATAGTTTTATTCTAAAGTACTATATTTATAATTAAAAACAAAAAAAGTTTTATTCAATTAATAATTGTTTTTTATTTAACTTTTAACAAGTTTTTTAAAAGCAATTTTGAATTTGAAAAAAAAAATCGAAATTGTCAGTTAGTATTTATACGATTTCTATATTTTTTATAACATTTAAGATAAAGTTTAATTAGTATTAGTATAGTAATAATATTCACAATTTGAGATCGAATATAAATAAGGAATAATATTGATGGAAATCGATTAAGTTATTTTTTAGCTAAGCTGCAAAATACCACTAAACCATCTTTTTATGAAAAATCTTAACTTCAAAATCTAATATTTCAAGAATTTTGAATCAATAGTGAATAGACTTAAAATTAACACTCAATTATCTATTGATCACAGTAGTTAAGTCTGCAAATCACATACAACAGAAACAGAATTCCATACAAATTTTACAGCAACAGAATTTTTTGCGTGAAGTGATGTGAAGTAGGAAGAAGATGAAGAATGTGAAAGCCCGGCTTTAGTAAGCTAAGTACCTTCATCAGTAAAGGTGCAGGTTTCATACCAATTGTTGGTTACCACTTACCATATTCATGAATTAACAAAGCTATATAATATATACCATCCAGAAATCGAATCGAACTTTAGATAGCAGACAAATTCATAACTGCTGACAGTGGTGGTACCATATCAGGGTAATTCTTTAATAAACCGAACACCTTTCTGACCGACATTTTTGATTTGGCTGAAATTTTTTTTGCGGATTCTATGTCGAAAAAAAAGATATACGTGTTCGAGGATTTTTTTTTTTTTTTTTTTTTTGAAAATAGAGCTGTTCTAAATTTTGTAATTTTTGGCTTGAAGACTTATTTTCAAAAATTCGTAGTTCCGAATCTATAAGAGCTACAAAATTTTCACCGACCACTTTTTTGTAGCTGAAAAATTGAGCTTTGAGGAAAAAATATTTTTTATAAAAAATATTAACAAATTCATATTATTATAAACAATTTAATTGTTTAAATCGATTTTTAACAATTGCCCCCAAAACGAATCCAGTTCTTAGTATTTTTATTGTATTTTCCGCAGGGTTGCGTAAAAATCTGATTTTTTAAAAAAAATCAAAAAAATCGGATTTATTTGATTTAAATCGCTTTTTTTGATTTAAATCGGATTTTTTTGATTTTTATAAAAAATGTAGTATAATTTTTGAAGAAGTGGTATTTCCCTATGCTACGTTAACTACTTACTATACATATATAAATCATTAGGTTTGGTTGTATTTTTAGAAAGACAATACTAGACAAAAGTAAAAGAACAGATTTTAGTTACTATATAGATTTTTACACTGAAATACTGATTGTTGTTCTTAAAGCGACATCAAACGCGTTGCTTCTCAAACTACGATAGTTTGTCACTGCTTAGAGTGATGTCAGAAATATCCAATTCTGTAGGTCCGAAAAGTTCATTGGGCATGTAGATTAGTTCCTTGTACACGTAGATATTAAAGGACAAGTTATATGGAACAATTGTTAATAACTAGTATCAGGAAAGTGTTTAGGATTTAATACCATCACGATCTTAATAGTAATGATAGTTTTTAGTGGAAATGTTTTTTTTCGTAAGCGGGTTGTGCTGATTTGAATTTAATACTCTATTTGCTATGTTATTATTTATTATTTATAGATTAATTTCTAGAACCTGTTCATGTATTTTATGTGGGTTTGTCAGTATTTCCAATTGTGGTTTAGTCTCTGACTTTATTGTTGAAGTTTTACGAAGATAGGCTAACATTTGGCTAACAGTTATTCTCAGTTATTTCCAGTCGCAAGCAATATGCAATTGTCTTAGGGTGACTTGATGCCGTTGGTCTGGTGAAGATAACTCAGGTATAGGTTAAAAAAATGGTGAGCGTATCTCGTTCATCATCTTCTTAGAACGCATGTTGTTGTAGGACCTTGGTCTCTAGATTTCTACGTGTTTTTGTGACACATGTTGAAATTCGTACCACAATACATTTAATTAAAAATACAAATTTTATTTTGAATTTGCTTTAAATTTTAGAAATTTCTTCAATTGATTTAAATCAATGATTTTTTTTAAAAAAATCAAGTTGATTTAAATCTGATTTAAATCACTGATTTAAATCAAATGATTTAAATCAATGCAACCCTGATTTTCCGTCAAATTTTACGTAAAAAACATGTTTTAAAAATATGGTACCTTTTCAATTATTCTTAAAATATTAATTTATGTAGCGCGTAACGACCCAAAAAACGGCTTTTTGCTAATAAAATCATATCTGTAACTTGTATCAAACAAAGTTTAATGTGAAAGTTGTAGATAATTAAAAGGTCTACAACTTTTGTCTAAACTAGTTTTTGACATAACCTCAAAATTTTAAATTAAATTGCAAAAAACGTTACAAATCATCTTTGTAACAATTATTTATTGAAAATTTGCATAAAAAAATTTATGGGTTATTCGTTTTCAAACCGAATCTCCTGACTTGTTAGAAAACAAATCTTGATTGAAACAAAAAATTATTATCAAGCGTTTGGAAAAAAAATCCATCCAGTGCACCACGTAATTTCAACCTGTTTGTTGTATTAGCCACCACTGCCATGACAAACTTTGACAAATAATAATAGATGGTAAAAAATATCTTAGTAAATAAAAAAAATCAAGTAATGAAAAATAAAGTAATAAATTTTAATATTACTTATATGTACTTTATTCGAATAACCACATTTGTATAGTAAAATCAAAAATGAACACTCTCCTTGACAGATTAATAATAATATTTTTTAATTGAAAATTTTCACAAAATATTTTTTTCATGCAAAGAAAATATCTTAGCTTCTAATTCTTGAAAAGATATTGGAATCATGCAATGATATTTTTGAGTTCCCTTTATCGATTTCGCTTTTGTAAATCGTTCTGATAATAATTTTTTTTCTTCTTCGTAATCATCATTTGTAGAATAGCGACAAGTAATGTTTTGCAATGATTCTGTCGCCCAATTAAATAGTTCTCGTGGTGTTCGAATAGGATCATTTATTCTCTGAAGACTCGCTCGCAAAAATAGTTTATGGGATCGAATTTATTGAATGGGATGGAAATTTTAGGATTGTTTTATGATAAGAGCTTATGATTTATTTGAAAAGAAATGGTCTTTATGACAAAAGAATCTAGGCAACGTCATGCTGGATAGAAATTCGAGCATGACACACGAAATAAAGTAGAGAGTAATAAATAATGGATTCTATTAAACTTTAACTTTAACCAATATTTAAAAAAAAACGAAAAGAAAAAAAAACGAAAACAAGTTACACATTTGATTTTATAAAAAATATTTTTTCCTCAAAGTTCAATTTTTCAACTACAAAAAAGTGGTCGGTGAAATTTTGTAGGTCTTATAGATTCGGAACTACGAATTTTTGAAAATAAGTCTTCAAGCCAAAAATCACAAAATTCACGAAATTTAGAACAGCTCTATTTTCAAAAAAAAAATATCTTTTTTTTCGACATAGAATCCGCAAAAAAAAGTTTCAGCCAAATCGAAGAGGTGTCAATGAATTTTCATCAAAATCCGTTCGGTTTGTAAAAGAATTACCCATATAAGTTAATATGGTTTTAGTAAATAGAATATTTCTCAATACAAAAAAAAATGCAGGGTTTGTATTATTTGTTTTAAGTCTACTATTTTAGGTGAATAATATTTTAACAATAACAATTTTTAAACCTAAAATTTTAATTTTAAAATTTTTGGTACTCAAAAATAACAATAAGTTTACTATAGAAAAATTCAAATTCTTGAACAAAAGGTGTGGGGTTTATTTTAAATTTTGTAATGAGAACTGTCCGCAATAACAATTTTAAAAACTAAAAAACCGTAAGACGTTGAAATTTGAAGCCCAGTGTTGAATAATGTTTGATAGAGAGGTAGATAGTAATTAAACGGACTGGTTCCAGAGTTTGATGCATTAAACGAATGTCTGCATGAATCAAAAACCAAATTTTTTGATATTGATTTTTAATTTTTTGATATTGATGAAATACGATATTGTGGGGCTAGAACAATCACATGTTTAGACCTTACTCTATTTAGCATAAAAATAACAACATATTAAATTGCCAAATTGTGAATAAAATTAAAAATTGTTAGAATTACAAATAAGAATTGTCGGATATAATGTAGTTCGTTGTACAACAATTGTCCTTATCTTAAATGTATTTCTATAAAAAAAATATGTCAGAACAGTTCTTTGTAAAAAAAAAAAAATAAACTTTAATCAATTTTAAATTTGGATAATTTTCAAAAATAATATGTTTTTAAACTATTACAAATCACAACTTCAAACTACAAGTAAGAAATATGTTTTTTTACACAATTGATATTGAATAGTAAAATTATTCCAAATTTAAAACTACAAAATTAAATAATTTCAAAATGTAAAAACCAAAAGATCTAAATTTGTAATTAAAATAAAATTAATATAATTACATTTTGATATATTATCTAATTTAAAAATCACAAATCTTATATCAATGAGCTTGTAAAAATATAAATTGTACATTAAAATCTTCTTATAACCAGGATCATTAACTCAATATCGTTTAATTAAAGGAATATACATTGAATTTCATAAAATATCTACTCTATATACACGATGGGAATTTTTTTTACAATTGACCACTAATAATTTCAGCTGATTTTAATGCATCACACATTTTAAAACAAATTTCACTGCGAATATTTTTTACAAACTCAATTTGAAATTTTTAAAATTTATAAAAAATATAAAATTTGTTATTACATATATATTAATAAATTTTATCTAAAATAAATCAGAAAATTTTGTTTAATATATAAATATAATAAATAAATAAATACAATTTTCTTTGGTATATTACCCTTGTCGTGTAGTTGAACCAAAAACAAACGTTTATGCTCCTTTGGTTTGGTGATGTGTGGCGGAATGTAGGGATATTGTGGTGGTTCGAAGTTCGGCCTCCACCAATTTCCTATTGTGTCCTCGATGATCCATTCTTGTTTAACACCATCTTGTCTGCCTAAAGTCTAGAATCTTATCTATTAAGTATTTTCTTCTTCTAATGTTTATAAAAAATTATTAATATAAATTTATTGTTTTTTTTAATCATAAAAAGAAATAAAAAATTAAATTAAAAATAAACGAAAATAAATAAAATTAAATATCCATTACATGTTGACTAAAGAAAAGAATAAAGAAATTTTACACATTATGTCGTTTAAAAAAAGTTTTTATAAATTCTTCTAATATTTTTTTTTCTTTTAGAGAATAATTTTTTTATACATCAATGGAGAAATATAATTATAATACATAAATCATAACAATGCAGAGTAATTTTCCACAAATATAGAAAAATAAATGATTAACAAATTTTTTAATTTCTAAACAATCTTTCAGAGAGAGAGTAACATTGTGTTTGTGGGGATAAATAAGTAAATAATTAAATTATCGTAAAGTGCTAATCAACAAATCCTAACAATATTTATAAACATAGAACGACCAGTAAAAATTCAAAGAGGCTTGCAACAACAAAGTTATTTATGAATTAACTCAACCGTTAACAATTTAGCACATTCAGTGAACAATATGTAATTACAAAAGAGGAAAACGTAAATTTATGTGACTAACTTCACAATAGAAAATATTATTGATCATATAATTTTGATTTACAATGAAAATAATTTCTTATAAAAAACAAATCGGAAAAATTAGATAGACCCAATTCTTAAAATGTAATATATGTTTTTGTTATTTTACATAAAATCTTAACAAAACTAAACAAAAAAAAAATGTTTATAAAATTTATCTCTAAGAACTTATTAAAAATCTGCAATACATTTTTGCAAAAACGAAGACAATTTTTTTCTTTTATTATACAAAATTAAATTAATTAACATTCTTCTTTCTCGTTTCTATTATTACACAAAAAAAATCATCGAAATATATCCTGGCAATAGTAAATATAATGGAGAAATATAAAATAAAAATACTTCTACGAATAACAATATTTACCTCTGTTAGAAGTCGTTTCAATCCTTCTACTTCATCTTCACCAGCATTTAATTCACCGCCTGGTAATTTAAAAAACGTAGTTCCTAACTGTAGCAGTAAAACATGCGGTAGACCATGCTCATGTACAAGTAATACACCTTCAACTGATCTTCTCATTCCTATTCTGTCAAATTCATCTCGCATTCTTTGAAATCTTGCTGGTACTGATGGATCTTTTTCAAATAATGGTTCTTTTGTACCAAATGTGTAGTTTGTCAATGGATATCTATCAAAAATAAAAATAATCAAGTAAATTATAAACAAATACCGACAACTGACAAAACATACAATGTACTTGCTGAAACGCGGTATTGGAAATATATTCTCAAACATATGTTCAGATATTTTTAAAATTTATCAGAAAATTGGATATTTTAACATTTAATTATTACTAGGTAGTCATTAACTATATGACCTGCTAGTTAAGCATCCAAAAAATACAATTAGAAATTATTCATTGAGTTTATGTGATAGTTTTCGTTTGTGATCCGACCTATACTTGATTTGTAAATTTATTTGCAGCTATTAAACAGCAGATGACAGGGTGCTCATATTTCCCAAAATTTTGAAATCATTGATCTTACAGAACTGGTACTATATTATCTGAATTTGTATCTGAAGTATTAATCAACCAGTGCAACCTTTATGTCCCAAGTGATAATTTCTAGAATAATTATGTCACTCAAATCATTAATGACCTTTTTCTTAATTTTTCTGACATTTATTTTCATTTTTGAAACTAGAAACTTCTTTTCGGATTGATTTTACTTGAACATGTATACATTCATTGTTATTATTAAATACATTGATCTGCTTAAAATTAGATTTTATATTACGTTTAAGAAATACTAGTTGTAGGTAGTGTAATGATATTAATGCTGTGTCGTAAAATAAAACGAGTGTTAAAATTGTAGCAAACGCCATAAAAATGATATGATTTTTGAGATTAACCCAAATTGCGTAACATAATAAAAATTTATGCAATCCCCAAATCTAATTGTGTTTTCGTAAATGAAAATCAGAAAAAACTAATGTATCTACGTCTATGTGGATGACGCAAGCGCAAGGGATTTGATGCAACGATGGTATACCCTTCGGTTTTTTTTTTTAAAAAGTCATGTTTTTCATGAACTAGTATGCAGGTAGACTGTTATTTCCATTATGCCAAACTTCTTGGGTGCTTTACACAAGTTTTCTTACCATTGTAATTGCATCAGTTCCTTCAGTTTTATTGGTTAAGATTGTTTCCCATTTGGCGTATATATTAATAAAATTAAAAACACAATTTTTACTCTGACCGTAGTTTGAAACCGTGACAGCAGAGTCTGGATCAGATTGTCTAACTACATGTTATATAGACTTACGCATTTAGTGTTCCGTGTTCATTTACCGATAAAAAAAGTTAAATTGACGTTAATTTTTTATGAATCCGAACCTTTTCCACTCGTTATGCGAAACGTCGCTCGTTAAAGTCATTTTTTTACATTTGATTTTGCTCGTTATACGAATTACTAGTTTTGATAGGTGCTCATTAAGCGAGGTTTTACTGTATTTTTTTACGGTTATTTTTTCCAATACACTAATATAGTGCACATTTAAGTTACAAGCCGTTTTGGTAAACGATTTTGAACATTAGAAAGAATTAAATACCTTAATTTATACAAAGTGCTAGAAGTGTATCATACAACTACTGATTTTTCATTTTGTTTTTTGTTTGTTGGGACAGTACAACCTTCATTTATGAATCAATTTTAACTTGGAAGACGAAGAATTGTGTGCTAAGAAACCAGTTAATTTATGAGCGATATTTTTCTTAGCTTGGCGTTCTTCCGAACGTCTGTTTATTTAAAACATTCATAACAAACACCTAAAATCGATTTTAATAAAACTTGATACATAAGCTTTTAATATGGGGTGTGTTAATAGACAAGTTCCTCGCGCTGCACGCTGGGTTACGCTAAAAGTCTATTCAAAATGGGTAGCCCAATATTTCATTCCGAACTCTTGGCTGTGATACGAAAAACATGAACATGAACCAAAATCACAATAACAACGGTAAGTTTCAGCACCATAAGACAAAAAAATATTGGATCCTCAGTCCGTATTTTGCAATTGAACATTGAAGGCATAAGCAAGTCAAAAACTGAACATTTACAAAGAGTATTAAAAGATTTTGACATCGACGTTGTAATTTTGCAAGAAACGCATGCAGGAGATGAAGCGCAACTTACCACTAGAGGAAACATTGTTAGTTACAAATTAATTACTGCTATTTACCATCAAGCATATGGATCTGCCACGTATGTTAAGTCAGAAATCATGAACTGTACCCATGTACTTACACTGACGGACAAAGATATACCTCTTATTATTGTTGATATATCAGACACGAAGATTGTAAACGTATACAAGTCTCCAAATACAAGATGGCCAGCTGCTACTCTAAAATTACTTCACCACCCAGCAATATATGCTGGTGACTTTAATAGTCATCATACCCAGTGGTCCTACTCAAACAACAATCCCAATGGCATACAACTAGTGATGTAAAAGTGTTTAATACTATTGTATAATACGCGGTATTATACGTAAAATACCGTATTGTCCAAAACGTAGTAAAATACCAGGTATTTTATTATAAAATTTTTTTCTATTGTGGTGGCGCGCGAATCAGCAATCTGCCATTTTATTGAGATTTCGCGTGGATTACATGAAGAATTTATAACTGCGAAAATATATACTACTGGTTCTCCAATATATGAACGATACAGAAGAAATCAATGAGTTATTGCCCCTTGTTACTAACAGCTAGAAACGCATTCTAAGTGATTCGCAAATTTCTATGGTAAAATTGTTGTAATATCAACAGAACATAAATTTCAAACATCGAATGCTGCATCATTACTATTCACCGTTATAGGGAATTTTTTTTTATGCAGCAAATTAAAATTATGAGCCATGAACTCATTCCGTTCCACTCATTATGAGCTATGAACTCATGGACTGTCATTCACTTTTACATCTTTGAGTAGTCCTCTTTCTATACATTCAAATTGATCAACTAAAACACTCAAATCTCAAAACTCACATTCTGAAACCGATGGCAGCTATATTGATTGTTTAACTTAGTGGTCAATAGTCTTCGAAATGTTTCATCGTTCCGCTCCACTGTAACAGAAAAATTTTTTTCAATCTGCAGCCTAACTCATAGTGCAAGAAGTATTTGTCTTACAAATCAACGAGGCGAGGCGTAAACTTGTTTATGTGAAAAATCATAATTTAAATATTCAACAGTTTACCGATGGAAAATGATAAGTCTTCAATTTAAATAAAAACATAAATACAATAGCTCGACGCGAATGAAAGTGTTTAATATTGAAACCAAACAGAATCAGATGAATAAATAGATCTTATTAGCATTCGTTTAAGAAATATAAATAAAGATAACGATAAGAAATCCAATTGTTGGGGCAGATATTTAGAAGAACATGAATTAGTTGTGATTGAAAATGGTGATGGAAGTAATTTTTTGTTGTTATACCACTAAAACTGTACGTCGGCTATTGCACTTTTGTACAGAATATACGGTATTTTATTTTGTATTATACAATGTATAATACGCTGTATTATACAAAAAAAAATAAAATACCGTATTTTAACATCTCTACATACAACTGACGGACTGGGCGGATGGTAACAACATGTTCCTGGTATATGATACGATAAACATGAAAACCTTTAGATCTGCTAGATGGCGACGTGAATACAATCCCAACCTCTGTTTTTCCACAAAAAACAAACAACGTAACCCTATTCCAATATCTAGGGCTGTCTTACAAGGTTTTCCACGCTCTCAACATCGTCCAGTAATTTTTGAGGTAGAAATCCAAATTCCACTCGTCAATCAACTCTACTCCTCAACCTAGATGGAATTTTACCAAAGCTGACTGGGATAAATATAGGTTGGAGTTGGATGCAGCGTTACGCTGGATCCAACCCATTCCTAAAAACTGCGATAGTTTCGTTGGAGCCATCATCTCAACTGCTAAGAAATGCATCCCAAGAGGCTTCCGTGAAGAATACATTCCTGACTGGAGTAGAGAGAGATAGCGATAAATTATATGAGAAGTACCTTAGTAGTGGTGAGGCACCCGCAGACGTAGCTGATGATTTAATTTACTCACTGGGCGCCGCGTGGAAGCAAAAGTGGATTAGCGCTGTTGAAAACATTGATTTTTCCCATTCAAGCAGAGAAGCTTAGAGTCTCCTTCGGAAGCTGGGTGGCTCAAATTCAATTGCTCGTACTAACAATGAAATAAATCTAGAGGACATTAAGAATCATATCGTAAACATGTCTCGTTCTTCTATTAATCACCCTCATAAAAGAACAATTAAACGTAAATTAAGAGAAATGAAGAACTCTTTTAGTAGCGAAGAACTAGGCACTATCAGATCTACTCCTTTACCTTGGCTCCCTATATTAAGCAATATCGCTCTACCTGCACTCAGACGCTAACATGCGCTCATGCGTGAACATAAAAAGGTAACCGACAACATCACGTTACCCTTGCACGAATATTACGGCGACAATACTCGTTGTCGATTGAAGTCAAGAAAGCCTCCACATAAAACTGCCAGCAACTACTTTTAATATCTTAAGCATGGTATATTTTTTCTCTAAATGCTATAATTCTAATTTTTAATTGGATATTTCATTTTGTAATTGTATCTTAGAACCTTAATAAATAAATAAATAAATAAATCTTGGATGCCTGGGACACCTCATGGCATCATTACAATACACTTGGGCTTTCTATTACTAACCCGACTTCTACCCAACCTGGTTTCGATTTGCCACGTCATATCTGGACTACACTAAACCGAATAAGAACGAATCATGGGCGTTGTGCTGATTCTTTCTACAAGTGAGGAATTTCAGAGTTCCCTCAATGTGACTGCGGCGCTTCACAACAAACCATAAAACACATTGCAACTGTGTGTCCAATTCGACGATACAATGGCGACATTTCAGACATTTGGCAACTCCCGATGTAGTAGCATGGATATACTTACTCGATGTAAACATCTAATGTTCAAATGTACTGCCCAATGTTCAAATATTTTACTTTTTAACTAAAAGACGCGCAATCAAATTGATTGTAAGCTCATTTAATGTGTATTCATGTTTTGTTTTAGGTAGATTTCATAGAAAAATCTACCTATTTTAAGTTTTATTTTTATTTTTTAATGTGTCATAAAAACCACACGCTAAATAAATAAATAAAAATACGGGTTGTAACAGTTCTGCACCCCAAGTCCTGATTTTTTTATACATATTTATCGACACTCGAAAATTTTAGTATGCGAATGCTTCTGTGATTGTTAAGCATGAGGTAAATGCCAATGGTCTTTTTTGCACTCGTTTTTAACCACAAGATGGTTAAGGAGCCACATATAGTAGAACAAATGATACACAAACAGCTGGACGTAACAACAGGACTTAGCATCATCGTCTTATGAGGTTATTTTGACAAAATAATGGTTGACAGTTTATTTCTTCACAACAGTCGGCTTATTTGCCGCCAGATCTAAAGCCGATATGGTAGTGGTATTCACAAGACAACATATAAGTTTGGCAACATTAAAGTTAGTGGCCCGTCGGCAATTCAACAAATGATATTCTCATATTCATGCACCTGAATAAACCTGATGAATGAGATGATGAGCAATTTCTAGATTACTTTGAATCTCTGCTAAAGAAATACAAACATTCAATCATCGTGGAGACTTTAAGTATAACGGCTTCAATTTTATACAAGGAAATCTAACACCATTCGAACATTTCTCGATCACATGCTTTCCTCAATCTTTACTCCTTGTCACGTGCTCTATAATGACTTATCTGAGTGACCACAAATTTCTGCCACTCCCGTGTGATATAAACAAACACCTCCGTTCAATTAAAACAGAAAAAGAAATTTTGAAACTAACTTCGCTGAAATTGGCAAATATTTTCCATATAAAATTTGCTGAGATTGATTTTCTACAATTTTACACTGGTTTATGCTGTATTCTCAAACAACATTCAAAGCCATGGTCCACTACAGAATTGATAAAAAAAATCAAGCGCCGAAACTAATTCTAAAAACTATCACAAAAATATCCCGCCAATGAGACTACTTTAACATTATAAAAAAAACCTGAAAAAAGAAATGCGTTTTCTTATATTTCAAAGCCAACCTTCAAACCAATTTCAAAGTAATATAAACAATCCCAAAAAGATTTGGTCTTTGGTATACGAAATCTTGTCAAACTTATCTGGCATCCTACTCTCTCAAATAATATCGCTTTAAATGACAACGGTGTTATTAACGATCAACTTGAAGTTGCTTTTATGCTCAACGATTTTTTGCAACCATAGCCAACGGCATTACTTATCACCTCCCAGAACCGCCAAGGTATGAAACTCAAAGAACTAGTTGTGCGTTATACAACGAGCTTGCTGAATCAATAGATGTTCTGGATACAGGCACATCAAGTGGTCATAAGTCATGACTTAGTATCGGTCAAGTGCCTAAAATCAAATGCAAAAAAAATTATCCAATCTAACTCGTGGTATCAATAAAACCCAAAAGCAAGCAAAAATAATTCAAATATTTAAAAAAGGATGTAAACAAGATAAAAACAACTACCGCCCAATCTCAGTCCTTCCTATAATTTCTAAACTCTATGAACTCCCTTTACAAAAACAACTATATAAATACAGAAAGGACAACAATTTAGTTAATGGCATGCAAATCAGTTTGGCTTCTTGCAATCCAGTAGCTTTCTTGCGGCAACTTTAAATTTAATTAAACTCGTATATCAAAGCTTACAGAACAAAAAATTTCAGCCAGCTTATTGATTGATCTCAATAAGGGATTCGACTGTATTAACCACACAATTCTAATTAAGAAACTAAGAAGGATTGCGATCAAAGGGCAGATTCTAAAATTGCCTCAAAATTATTTATCTGATCGAACTCAATTTTTTAAAATTGGAAATTCCAAATCTGAAATAAAAAATATTGGATGTGGTGTTCCCCAAGGTTCGATTCTGGGCCCAATTTTATTTTTAATATATGTCAATGATATTCTAAGTATTAAATTCAATGGTAGATTACAATTATACGATGATTACGCTATTCTGACGTACAGTTGTTCCAACTATGCTGAACTGCAACCTCAGATGGAATCAGATCTTATCACATTAGAAAAATGGCTGACACAAAACAAATTACGACTTAATATAAAAAACCCACCCTCATCTACTTTCATATAAGAAATCCAATCGGTTGTGGCTCATTTCAACATATTAAACTAAACGGAGAATAATATATCAAAAGAGTGGAATCAACAGGGGCCGTATTCCCGAACAGATAAATGTGAATTTGGACAATATTGTGAAGTTTGTATTGTTTAACATTAAACGGTAACAATTTTACGAAAAGCAAATTTCATAATATTGTCTAAATTGAATTTAGTCAATATTATGAAATTCGTTTTCCGGAAAATCGTTACCGTCACCATTTAATGTTATGCAATACTAACTTCACAATATTGTCTAAATTCACATTTATGTGTTCGGGAATAGGGCCCCAATTTATATTGGCATTCGAATAAATTCACAATTTAACTGGGCAAATCATGTGAACTATGTGGAAAATAAAATTATCTACTATAGTTGGAGTGTTTAACAGAGTTGGCAAATATATATATATATATACTACATAGAATGTAGCTCTCAATGTTTACTTTGTCTTAATACAATCTCATTTAGTCTACTTGTTACCTATCTGGGAGTTTTGACTTTTCGATTACAAATTTTTTAAAATTCTTGATTTTCGACTGTTCGAAATACACTATTTTTTGAACAAATAAAACGTGCACCTTGTGTTTTCGTGTCTTTTATTTTTTGTAGTAATTTCTACAAATTAATTCTTTCCTAACCCAACTTTTCCTATGGCTGATGAACCTGATTTTGAATTAAAATAAGCTTTAGAGTACTTCGATGTATTAGGATTGGACTTAGAGATTTGTTAAATTATTAAATAGCTGGAGAATTCGAATAATTTATTTTTATTTGTATCACTGGCGTTGATTTATACATAAAAATTATAGATTTAAATAAAAAAAATACAAATTGATTTAAATCAATGACTTTAAAAAAAAGTTGCACCTTTTTAATTTCGTTCATAGGGCAAGGATAAAAATACAATAATTACAACGTATAAAACAATAGGTTGACCTATTTTAAAGTATGCTGCCCCTATATGGGCACCCCAAGTTGGAGACACGCACTGGAAGAAGCTACAAACAACACAAAACGCAGCTTTGCGAACCACGACCGGATATCATTTGATGGCCCATCGAGATCACCTGCACGAGGAATGTAACATACTGCCAGTCCGTGAACATAATGAAATGCTTACTAAACATTATTGGCCTGTCACAAAGAGCAACATGCTTGTAATGATACCTTATCAAAAATTGAACCACCTAGAGACATAAGAAAGACAGGAAGATGTTTTCTACATAAGGTTAGAGAGCACCAAGTAACAGGCAACATTGACGAGGTTACTTACAGAACAGGCTTAAAACACTTCATACTAAAGGTGTTGAGGACGTTAGAAAGAACTACGCCCCAATTCGAGTTCTAAATAGAAAACCACCAAAAGTCGCTGCCGAAGAGGTCCAACTGCCCCGTAGCACCAGATCCATCCTAGCTCAATTTAGATTCGGTTGGTCACGCATCCTAAAGAACTACATGCCCAAAGTTAATCCTAAAATTATTGACAAGTGTATCGCATGTAAGGGCACGCCGCACGATGTCGACCACTTATTCAGATGTCATGAAAATTCAACTAACCTGACGAGCAACTCAGCATCTCCGACCCATACGTGCGCACTGAAATCTGGATTAGTAAAACTAGAGAGCGCATAAACTACCGGGCACCTATCGTCACCAGTTGTAAAAAAAACCTGCCAACAGGTATGGTCGAAGGGCTTTTTGGTGACCTTTATTTCGTTTAAACTCTGGGAACAACATAACAAAAAATTTTAATAATTTTTAAGCTGATCAAAAATTTGGTTTGCATGAGTTCTGGTTTTTATTTCTTACACTTTATCATGAAATATTATTATATTTGACTATACGATGTTGTAGTATGTATAGGATTTATTGTTTAGTTATACATTTTTTAAACATCAAAGATTTGGAGGCATCTGGAATTTTTCCTTCGAACTGGAAGTTTGCCAATTGCCAAAGTTCAGTCCGTAACCAAAAAATGAACGAATACTTGAAAAAGTGGTGAAAAGTATACTATCGCATTAGTATTTGATCGAATCTGACATGCCAACTTGATAAAAAAAAACACAATCCCGCAGTGGTGTGTTGTTTCATCATACAATTGCATGGGCAAAAACACACAAGGTGGGCCAAAAGATCTGTAAACCATCGGTAGCAGATAACAAATGGGACGTGAAGATATGTGACAAGGCCAGTCATATTGCTGGAGGAGTAAACAGGAACAAGAAATATCGCTAGATTCTATTCGTAAAAGATCAATGGAAGAAGAACAGCATGCAGAGTTCAGAGATAGCAGGAGGAAAATCTACCTAGGTAGTGTTGGATACGTGATAAAACGGACCATATCTCACAGGACTGCTGGGAAAGAATACATGGCAGATCTTCTCTTATTCAACGAAAACAATGTAAAGAAATGGTAAAACGAAGAAATGAAAACGAAATTACATGCATCCCAACTTCAAGCGTGGTTGAAAACGGAGAAGGTTTACATGTTAAGGGAGATATAGATGGCAAGAGTTGTTGTATTATGTCGGTACAGGGGCAATTTGATTATTGAAGATTCACAAACAACGGCGGGCTTGGAACTACAGATACTAACTAGAAGATGCACAGACGTACAAGGCAAGATTATGGCCTAAATAAAAAAATGAGAAAACTTAACATGAGGTGTTAATGACAGACATTATGGATGAAGTTATTGTAGTAATGAACTTCATGAAAACGAATGGGTTCGTCTTCAGTTTTTGAGAATGTACTAAATTTTAATGTCACGGTATCACTACTGTTATATGAAGTAGAATTCGGAGATCCTGATGTATAAACAAAGTGGATCAAGGAATGATCAAATTTAATGAACATGTGAAGAAGTAGGTGGAAAAATCGAGAAACAAACTGAAGGTTAAATGCTAATATGTGTGAAATCATCGCAGATAATATTTCTGGAAGGCAACTCTCAAATAAAGCCAACGATAAAGAAACTAAAAGAAATGTTTGTGCAACTAATCCAAAAGAAAAGTCATTCTGGGGAAAAACACAAACAGGGTTCTAGAAGTCCAAAGTAAAAGACCCAAACAATGAAGAAACCAATTTTTTTTTAACGAAGTGAAAACTAAACAATCCAATCACAGATAAAATATGACGTAGTCCAATATTTTATGATAGGCTAGAGAAAATAAAATAAGATAGCACATTTCTTGACCATGTGACGCACTGGTTTATTCAATGATCAAAGCCCACATATGGTGATATGAGGGTTCGATTCTTCGAGCAAGCAATAACGTCCCTTCATCAAGGAATATTTCGTAGCTAAGATTGCGTGTGTTACCGTTGATTGAATAGAGATCAACCGCCAGCACTCCTCCGATGTCACCTTGACTAGTGATATCTTACTACTATTGCCAGTGGTGTGATATTTCACGATAACTCGTATATCAATAGCAGGGACTCGCGGGATTGTAGAGCAAAAATAAAAATAAATTACAAATTAACAAAAATAATATTTTAATTTTATTTTACAAACGAAACAAATAAATTTTGTAAACGCTTAATTAATTACTTAAAATGTTGTAAAATGCAAACAAAACATACCCATAAAATTTATTTATTTAATTTTTACATGGTATCAGGTATTTTTATAAAAATGGCCCGGGTTATGTGTATCAGTTAATTGCCGGTTATCGGCGTACCACTGATGTGTTTGATTGGTGAGGTTATCAATTTTTTAAAGAGCATAGTCGAAAAGTTATGAAATTTTTTTTTTTTTTTTAATAAAATGTGTTGTGTAATAGGGTTTAGAATATGTGTCACAACAACACATAAATACCTTTTAAGACCTAGGTCTAGACCTGGGTCCCACAACAACTGGCGTTCTAAGGTGTAGATTAACGCTTTTTTTAAACATCTGTGGGTTGAAGCCACCTGAGATTAAGTGTTCCGGCAAACTATTCCATTTGTACGCAGTTCGGACAAAGAAGTCTCTCTGCGATCTGCAGTATGAGAGCGCGGGATCTTTTCCGTTTCACTGGTTGCGGCAGCCGATTGCCGAGTGGAACGGGGGTAAGAATAAGTTTGAGGCATGATGCCGCTGATTTCATCTGAGCACTGCTGATGACGATATTTGTAAAAAACAACGAGGTCAGCAACAGTGCGACGATGTTGTAGGGAATCAAGTTTTGATGTGGGAATGGGAGCGGCATCCTTCAAACCAAAATTTCCTGAGACCTTTACCTACATACGATACTCCTCTAACCTACGTCATCTTCCATCTTTCATACCAACCAAACGTTTTGTTTGATTGGTGCCAGGAATGACAGCTATGGAAATATAGTTCGCAAACAAAACCTAAAACCCAAGCGACATAGCAACTTGATCTAATAAAGTCAATGTTACCTATTAAAAACAATACTCCTTACACACCGGCTTTGTTTCCAGCTTCGTATAACCTAAAGGCTTATACGCGTAGAATAATAAATTATCTGTTCAACAAAGCATGTGTTGGAGAATTAACAGCTCCAAAACGATAGCAACCTGCTAATACCAAACTACCGAAGAGGTCGTTCAACCTAACGTAGAGATATCGATAAATCTATCAACAACAAAATTATAATTTACCATATAATACAAATAGTTAGATATTGATAACCCAAAATTGGATAAGAAACTTAGAACCCAAACAACGAAAAATATTATAATTAAACATACCATAAACAAAAACATCATCTGTAAACTTGAACTATTAATTAACCGGCATAAATTTTATTATGGCGACTATAAAAAACACATTTGACATTTTAATATAGAAGCATCTTTTCGATTCCTCGTGCTGTCAGCCATTTTCTAATTAAAACAATGCAAATTCCAAAAAATTTTTTAATCTATAAAATACTTACAAATTGATCGCTCTATTTATTGTAATTGATTGATTTGCTGAAACTTTATTGTTTGTTTCATTTGTTGTTCCTTGACTATTTCGGCGGGGCCATCCTGTACCTGCTTTATTTGCAACTTGTGCAGCAGCCATTTCTTATATATAGATTTGTAGTTAAAACAGTTTCCTAAATGTACCAACTATATTGTTCAATTATTATTAAAACTATTTTAAACTTAATTATATATATACGATTTGTATTAAATTTAAACTTCACTTTTATTATAAAACCTTAAATCGTCACTTTTTTACTTTGCTATTTTTATTTCAATAAAACAATATGGCGTTCGGCGAAAAAAAGAATTATTTATTTTATGTTGGCTATATGGTGTAAAATGGTGAATAAAAAAAATGATGTGCTCAAAACGAGAACTACATTATGTTGATTTTATTTTTTAAATATGTTGTTTTTGAATTTCGTTATTATAAACATAGATATATGGATGACTTTCAACAAGTAATATATCTTTTTCAAGCTGTTTCAAATCATTTTCCATTTTAGTTTTTCGTAATATTTTTGGAATAGTATCGGTTAAAAGAGGTAGTCTTTGATATGTTTGTTGCAATTCTTCCCAATTGTGTTTTAGCCCCTGAAATTAGATTACAAAATAAATCGTGTATTGCTAGAAGTTTTATAATAAATTGGTTTCTTACACCAAGTAATTCGGCTCTTTCTTCTTGAGTTAGATAACGACATAATGGTTGTTTTCTAGAAACTTCATCCTCCAACTGTTCCTTTTGTAAATTCATATCCGCCATTCGTTTAACTAAGTATCCTGGAAGCTTACCAAACTTCTTTTGATAAATATAAACCGGCATTAAACCTGATTTTTTTAAATCATGAAAATCACCATGCTTTGTATCCGCATACCGAGGATTCGGTTTACGGGGCGTTGCAGTTACGACTCTTTTGATATTCTCAATTTTAAAATTCGTTTGATTATGCTTAATTTGTGGCTGCTCATTTCGTTTCGGTACGGGAGGCTTTCTTGATTCACACGGATGTCCTTTTTCATGATATGGATATTTTACACCCTCATCTTTTTTTAAAAATTCCTCTGGATGATTTAAAGGAACTTCAGCATAACCAAACGTACGATGACTATCTTTTACTGCTTTTCTTTGATGACGAACTAATCGTTCGAATTTTGAATGATATCTATATCACGATAAAAAGAAATATTTTAAATTGAAGTATACATTTTTATGAATTCATGTCTATAATTACAGTGGAGGTTTCTTTAAAACGGCTTTTTCTTTCTTTTCAACGTTATAAATAGATTCATCATGATTTACTATATACACTAATGCCATTTTATATATATATTATGATAATTAATAAAATAATAATAATTTTAGGGAATATATAAATCAAAAATATTGTAAACAAAACATACAAAAATTTATATATATATTTTATTGCTATGGTTACTGAAAAATATATATACAGCAGAGATGCGAATCGTTTTTCGATCTGAAAATGTTTTATGAGGACAGAAAAAAACACAATGAACTTGGAAATAAAGAGTGGAAAAAATAATAAAATTAGAGGAAATTCTTTCTTTTAATTGTATTTAGTTATTTTGCTTTCTTTTGTTTAGTTATTGTTCAATGCAGCGCAAACATGTTTACGAAACCGTTAAATAATTATAATCTTTCCAAAATAACATAATTTTTGTTATAGGGCGATTTTTCGGTTCCGGTGTTTACCGCAATGGCGCTGCAAAAAGGGGATAAGCGAAAAATTTTCAAAAATTTACATGGGATTTCATACATAACATGACTGTAATAATTTTAAAAATTATCAATGAAATTTCACATTTTGTTCCAACTTGATATTTTAAGTTTGTTAATGAAGTATGGATGACTATATATCAAGCATAATATATTTCATACCATTCTTGTTTAGGCTAAAAAAAAACATGAAAATAGTCGAAAATTTTAATTTTTATACAAGCTTATATTTATATATGGTGTTTTACTAAGAAGTACTAAAAAATTGTACTAAAATAAAAACAAATTTGTTAAATTAAGTACGTATAGGGACATCACAGTTTTATTATTTTGAAAAATGTATGAAAGGAATACAGTGCAAGGAATATCAAAATTTCATTTTATTAATATAAGATAAGTTTATAAATAAGTTAATAACGACATTTCAAATTTATGTAATAAGATATTTTTCTGTTTTAGCCAAAAATAATCGAAAATATAAAACAAAGACGAATACAATTTGGTGCTAAATTGTACTAATTTGGTAAATCTCAATTTTGTATCAAAAATTGGTCAATTTTAATTAATTAATGTAATTAGTTCAGATATTAACAAAAATAGTTAATTTTCTTGACAGATATTAAGAAATCAAACATTATAGTTAGGAGCATCGAGTTAGTATTTTAAATAATGGATCGTTTGACCAATCTGCAAATAAAACAGAAGCTAAGCATGCTTGGAGCTAAAACCAATGGAACAAAGGCAGTTTTAATTAACAGGTTTGTTATAAATACATTTTTGGTATAAGTATTTGTTCATTTTAGTTATTTTAGGCTACGTCTTTGGCAATCTGGAAGGCTTAGCAAAAAAGTTTTTCAAAATAATTTTGTACCAGCAATAATTAGCAGTTGTTTTCCAACGGAAGCATATAACCCAAGCAGCAAAAAAACACTATGGTAGTATAAAACACCGATAAAACACTCCGGTGGACAAAAACACTATAAAAACACTATAAAAAGTGTAATTATATTTGGTGTTAATTTAGTGTATTGAATACACTAATGATAAACAGTGTTTTTACTACTTAAAAAACACCACCGTTATAAATGGGTGTTTGAGATTACTAAAAACACTGGTGAACATATGGTGTTAAATTAGTATAATAAGTTCCTTGCTAATTCAAAAACTTAGTATAGTTTTAAATATCGTTCAGTGTAGTTAGAAATTATGCGAGCAATCAAATATTACTAAATCAAGTGTTTTTGCAATCAGCAAATTTTCAAAAAATTGTATGTTTAATTTATTTGAAAATAATTAAAATATAATAATTGATAATCTCTTTTCTATGCTAATAATGTGTGCAGTGTTAATAGATAACAGACTAACCTCTGTTGAGTGAAAAAAAATATATAAAAATAAGTGTTAAAAAATAATTAAAATACAAACATTAAAACTTAAAAGAAGATTGATATGAGAAGAACTTATTTAACAAGTAAAAGAACGTACGATAGGAGAGTTTTGCAATTCATACAGAGTTCGACGCGTAAGCCGTCAGTAAATAACTTAGCTTCGGTTAATGAAATTGACCTCCACATGACATCTTCAGGAGACTACAGTAACTCTCATATGTTGACTCCTATAGCAACTGTTTCTTCCACTACAAACACTTCATCGAGTAATGTATTCATGCAGGAGGAAACATATTTGAGCACATCTGAATGTGAGGAATCTGAGGAATATGTTGTTCCAACAAGAATAAAATTAAAAAAATGGGCTTTAAATCATAATATTACACATGCTGCTTTGTCCGATTTGTTAAAACTTTTGATAGATATAAATATTAAAGATATACCAAAAGATGCCAGAACACTTTTAGAAACGCCGGCAGTTATTGATATTATTAGTGTGCCTCCGGGGAAGTATTGGCATGGAGGTTTAGGGAACATTTTAAATGTTGTTTTGCGTGATGAAACTTTAATATCTGATACATTATCCATAAAATTCAATGTTGATGGTTTACCTATCAGTCGAAGTTCAAAGGGACAATTTTGGCCAATTTTGGGTTCAATTGACGGCATTGATCAAAAACCATTTACCGTCGGAGTTTACTATGCAGAATCAAAGCCTGAATCAGTAGACACGTTTTTACGCCCTTTTATTGATGAAATTAAAGTTTTATTGGAAAATGGATTCATATTGAACGGAAAGTTCTTAAAAATAAAAATATCTTGTTTTGTATGTGATGCTCCCGCAAGAGCATTTATGAAAGGAATTGTTGGCCATAATGCATACTTTGGTTGTGAAAAATGTTTTGTTGAAGGTACGTATAGCTACATATCCCATCATGTTACATACATCGAAACTGATTGCTCTTTGAGAAATGATGAGAATTTTCGAAAAAGGATTCAGCCAGAGCACCATAAGTCGAAATCTCCTTTAGAAGAACTTCCATTAGATATAGTGAAAGCTTTTCCATTAGATTATATGCATTTAATTCTTTTGGGCATACAAAAAAGAATGCTAAAATGTATGATAAGTGGCAGTAGGAATTATAAGACTAAATTTTCAACTAGAGAAATTTCTATAGTTTCTACTGCATTAATAGAAGCAGGGCTGTCACTTCCAAAAGAAATTAATCGATCAATACGAACTTTGGAAGTATTTAATTTTTGGAAAGCTACTGAATTTGGCACCTTTTTATATAAAACTGGCCCTGTTGTTTTAAGGACAACGGTTACTCAAGATGTTTATTACCATTTTTTATTGCTCCACTGTGCAGTTACTATTTGCAGTTGTACGTCATTTTTAAAGTATATACATATTGCCGATAAATTATTTCGTGACTTTGTAGAAACATTTGGGGAAATATATGCAGCTGATAGTATCAGTTACAATGTTCATAGTCTTATACATGTCGTTAGTGACGTAAAAGAATTCGGTATTTTGCCTTCGTATAGTGCTTTTCCATTTGAAACAAAATTAAATGAAATTAAAAGATTGTTAAGATCCGGAAATAAACCACTTGAGCAGGTCGCAAGGCGTATAAATGAAGCTAATTTTAACGATTATAAAACAAAATCTTCAACATCGTATCCCATTCCCAAAAAAGAACAAAAACAAAACCATGCTATAGACAATTGTAAAGGTGTTTATTTGGAAATTAATTTAAAAAACATGTGTCTTGATGCGACCATTAAAAATTGTTGGATTTTAACAAAGTCATTCAGAATTGTCAAAATAATAAATTTTACGTTTTTAAATGAAGAAATAGTAATATTTGGTTCCAGCTTAAAAAAAATATCAGATTTGTATATTCGACCAATTCGCTCTTCAAACTTATATATATATAGCTCAGATTGCGAGGAAAATACACCTACATTATGGAACATTACTGAAATTTTATGTAAACTCTATCGCATTCACATGAGTGATATTGATAATCAATATGCATTTTTTCCTTTATTGCACACTATATAATTCAAGTAAAACAATTTTAAGGTAAATAAATTTAAATATGTTAATTATTTTAAAATTTTAACACATCAAATTTTCGAATGGCAACATTTTACATCATGCAAGATTTCGATATCAACGTAGACAAAGAAAACGAAATATAATTCGGGGAAATCCTTTTTGTATTAAATTTTTAAGAATAGTTAGTAAAAACCATTTTTTATTCAGTAACGTATAGCAAGCCAACGAAAAATAAGTACGTTTGTAATTTTTTATTCGAAGAATAAATTTTGAATTTTTATATTTTATTTCGAAGAAATTTTATTAAAGAAATGTTTTGTGTTGTGGAAACTGTTGAAAAAGACGGGGAGAGATTTATAACCTCTGTACCAAAAGCGTGGGTGCAAAATAATATGTTATATTGGCCATTAACTTATGTTGAGCAATGTAAGGGCAGAAGAGATCATAACTCTAAGCCAAAAGAAACTTGGGATAAAATCGAATGTAAAGTGTTAAAAGATAATATACGTAATTTCATAATCAGCTTCCTGATGAAAAAAAATTTTCATATTTATTTTATTTTTTTCAGCCAGCTTTAAATGTGCACTGGAAAAAGAAAATCTTTTGTCTAGATACGAAGATAGTGTTAGTGAACATGAAGACTACATTAAAAAAATGGCAAAACGGGCTCATCCTGTTTTTAACCAAACATTATCTCAGGACTACAATGATATGATTTGAAATACGTTAGATTTAAATTGTAATTATACGTCATAAAGTCCTAAATTATTAGAAATTCGGTAATTATAAAATTTTTGTTTAAGTTCCTGAAAACACCTGCCAAACCATTCCTGAAAACACCGGCGACTCATTCCCTGCATTTGATACAATGTTGTTGTCAAATACAAGTCTACCAACTAATGCCGTCGGAGATCAAATCACACCAATTGTTGGTAAGTGTTATTAGCATATATATATACATCAAGTATTACCTAATTATTGTGATTCTAAAATTAATAAATTGTAAATTTTTCAGATGAATTGCCATCCATATCCAGCCAAACTGCCATCACTGATAAATCTAGCATATCATCAATATTGGATAAACTAGTCTGTATTGAAAACTCTATCGCTAACATTAAAAAACAACTAAGCGAAGATAGAGCTGACAGTTTAATCCAAACTGCACACATACAGGTGTCATTAGACTTGTTACTGGAAAAGTTTTCGATAGCTACCAGTAATTTCACAAATGTTACTACCCAAGTTAGTACGTTTATTGATGATTTTAACCTCCCTGTTGAATCTGACAATGATCTACAGATTATGGAAGAGAAAATTAGCCATAATTTAGATTTTAAAACAAATTTGGTAAATATGCGTAAATTATGATTTGAAAAAATATGTTTATAATATTTACGTTATTTTTATAATTATATTTTTAGATCAAACGATTAGCACAGTTTGGTGGTAAAACAGGACAGGCAGCTGCTCGGATAATTGCTACCAATATTGCTTCCGATGATGTTTATGTGCTTTATTCTTGGGGAGGGACTGTCGAAAAAAAAAGCTTTAAAGAAAGCTATAAACAGTTGCTTATGGTGGTTTGTCACGCAGTGTTGAAAACTCATCAAAACTACACCGTTGCAGAAATGGAAAAATTTTTTAAAGAACATTTAAAACAGGCGAAACCGCGGCTAATCAAAAAAAAGTACTACAGAATTAAGATTACCATATTTTGTAATATAATAGTAGTTTAATCAATGAGTGAATAATGAAGTAGTTTATTCTCAAGCAAAAGTTTAAAATTTGAGCGAGGCACGAGCGAGAATTTTAATTTGCGAGAGAATAAAATTCATTATTCACGAATCGATTACAATACTTTATTCTCTGACAAAGATTTTATTATAAAAAAGAATTGTGTATTATAAAAAATAAAAACATTTTCTTCAATTAAAACAATAAATCTTTATTGTTTTAATTGATAAATCAAATTTCTTAATAAAAAAACCCTGATGATAAAAAACGCCCTTCTCATACTGAAAATAATGCGATAAATTCTTTAGCACAACTTAATAACTTTATTGAATTTAAGAAAAACACAAGGTTTTGAAAAACGATTAATTTCCTTAAATGAACTTTATTTTACAATAAATTTATTTTGACTGTTTCGACTGATGTCTCAACAGGAATAGAACAATGAATATGATTTTAATTTTTATTAGCTTGTTATAAAAAAAAATGATATTATTTTTTTTCTCTTTTAATTAATTTTACGAGAATCTCCTTAATCTCGAATTCGATTAAATTTAGGCAATTTTTAAATATTAAATTTAGACAATTTTAAATAAACAAATAATTTGAAATAAGTTAAATTTACATTTCATCATAATTATAATAAAATAAGGTTTAAGTAGCTGGTTAAGTAGCTGGTGCGTGATCATTCTCCCGCCTATTAAGAAATTTATTTCTTAAATCAACATAAGCAATTAATAGGCAGTGAATAGTAGCAAATAGCTGTGTTGAATTGATAAAATATAGATTTTGAGCTAGCATTGTTTATCATCTTGATCGTTGTCCAGAGGTAATCTGCATATCTTTACTATTGGACGTCTAATTTCACCAGATGTTGTTTTAATGGTAACAACTCTAGTTAATCCATCTGAACCTGGATGAAGTTGAATAATTCGACCTAGTAGCCATTTTGATGGTGGAAGATTTTCTTCTTTTACAACTACAAGATCACCAGATTGTAAACTTTGTGCTGGTAATTGCCACTTTGGTCTTTGCTGGAGATGGTGTAGATATTCCAGATGCCATTTTTTCCAAAAACCCTGTATTCTAGATTGTATATTCTGCCACCTAGATAGTCTATTTAGTGGTATCTCTAATAAAGATGGTTCCGGAATGGTTGTGAGTGGTTCACCAATCAAAAAATGACCTGGTGTTAAGGCTGATAAATCTGTAGCATCTTCACTAATTGGACATAGTGGTCTTGAATTTAGAACACATTCAATTTGCGTCAGCAATGTAGTCATCTCTTCGAAGGTTAGTATAGCGTTATTAACTACCCTTTTTAAATGGTATTTTATGGATTTGATATTTGACTCCCACAATCCACCAAAGTGTGGAGCATGAGCTGGGTTGAAAGTAAATTTGATCTCGCTCTGAGAAAGAAAATCAGATATTAATTTATTATGTACATCAGATTTGTGTAATAAATGTAATTCGTGTAGTTCGCGATTAGCACCAACAAAATTTGTGCCATTATCGGAGATAATTTCTAGTGGAATCCCTCTTCTTGATATGAATCGTCGTAGTGCAGCAACGAACGCAGAAGTTGTCATATCACTTGCGAGCTCAATGTGAACAGCTTTTGTAGCAAAGCATATAAATATGCAAATATATGCCTTAGACGTGGTAATAGGACCCCTTCCTGAACGTGCCTTTATATGTAAAGGTCCTGCGTAGTCTACACCTGTTCGAAGAAATGGACGACTTTGGGTGACTCTAGAAGTTGGCAAATTGCCCATTAGCTGTTTTGAGAGTACAGCCTTGTGCCGGCAGCAGATTACACATTTATTGACAAAATATCGAACCATGTTGCGACAGTTAATTATCCAGAATCTTTGTCTAATAATACTGACTAGTAATGTTGGTCCTGGATGCAAATGACTCAGGTGAGTATCAGCTATTATCAGATTACTTAGAACATGTTGTTTTGGTAATATGATTGGATGCTTGCTGCTAAACGTTCCTTCTATGTTTGATAATCGCCCTCCCACTCTAAGAATTCCATTTCCATCAACGAATGGAGCTAAGGATATTAATGAGTTGCTCTGTTTCAGATGCTTATATTTTTTAAGTTCCTGAAGCTCCTTGGTGAATGCTTGCTTTTGTGCCCATTTTATGCAAATCATTTGAGATTTTTTTAATAGGTCGATGTATGACAAACGTTTATTTGATGGATTGATTTTTAAAATATTTACTACGACTCGTTTAATTTTCTCAAATGACGAAAATTTATCAAATAATTTTGAGAGGACATCATAGTCATTAACTTGCGCATGTGTAAGAATGACTGTTTTTCTTTGTTCTAATGTAGTTGTAGGCTCTGCAGTTGCTGATGGCCAGCTGGATATATCGTGGGTTAACCATATTGGTCCCTTCCACCAAAGTTCTGATTGGGTAATCGAGAGTGTTGAAGTACCACGAGAAGCTAAATCAGCTGGATTATCTTTGCTCTTGACATGGTTCCAACTAGAACGTGGTATTGTATCTAATATTTGTGCAGTTCGGTTTCCAACGAAGCATTTCCATCTTTTGGGTAGATCTGACAGCCATGCTAATACTATTTGTGAGTCTGTCCAGGCAAAAATTTGTGCAGAGGTTAAATTAATTACAGACTGTATATATTTTAACAGTTTGGCAAGTAGTAGTGCACCACACAATTCTAACCTAGGCAGTGTTATTTGTTTAAGTGGAGCAACCTTTGATTTTGACATGATGATGTTCGTTGTAATATTGCCTTGCTTATCTATTGACCTTGTATAAATGACAGCTGCGTAAGCTTGCTCTGAAGCGTCACTAAATCCATGTATCTGGACATTCGAATAAAAGGTATTTATTGGCAGATGTCGTGGTATTTTTATTTTGGATAATAATCCCAACGCTGATGATAAGGTTTTGTATTCCTTTCGTATCTCTTGTGGCAGTTTATCATCCCATTTAAGTTGCTGTAACCATAGTTTCTGCAATTGAATTTTAAAAACAATAGTAACAGGCGATATCCATCCAAGAGGGTCAAATATTCTGGCAATTTGTGATAGAAATTCTCTTTTTGATTCGACCTCAGAAGCTATGGTGATATTATAAGTGAAAACATCTTGATAGGGTTGCCATCGGAGTCCGAGTGTTTTGACAGTGTCAGAATCATTGATAGACAATGGAGTGATTTCAACCAATTCTGTTGGAATTGATTGTAAAAATTCTGATGAATTTGATTTCCATTTGCGTAGTAATAAACCAGCATTGAATAAAAGCTTGGAGATATCATCTTTAACCGTTATGGCTTCTTCAATTGAATCACAACCTGAGAGTAGATCATCTATATAAAAGTCGTTGATAATCTTGAACGCCGCTATAGGATAAGATGATTCATTTTCCAATGCAATTTGCTTTAAACATCGAACAGCTAAAAATGGAGCACACGAAGTTCCATAAGTGACGGTATTTAAATGAAAATGTTTTATAGGTAGTGTTTCATTCGATCTCCAAACAATTCTCTGAAAATTCTTGTCATCTTTATGGACTAATACCTGCCTATACATTTTCTCCACATCGGCAGAAAATGCTATTGCGTTTTTTCGAAATTGCAGTATTATCGTTACTAGATCCCTTTGAATTGTAGGGCCGGCTAATAGTTTTTCGTTGATAGAAACTCCTGTAGAAGATTTTGAAGAGCCATCAAAAACAACTCTAATTTTACTGCTTGAGCTGTCAGTTTTGAAAACTGCGTGATGTGGCAAGTAATAACAGTTCTGATCATTACACAAAAGTTCTTCATTTGGAATTTCTTGCATATGTCCTAATTTAAGATATTCTTCCATGAATTTGGAATAATCGTTTTTAAGCTTAGGATCTTTGTTAAATTTTCTTTCCATTGAACGTAATCTGCTTAATGCTGCATATCTAGAGTGGCCTAGCTCGGGTGAATTTTCTATAAATGGTAGTCGTACGACGTACCGACCAGTATCAGTTTTTGAAATGCTTTCTCTAAAATGTTTTTCACAAATGTCTTCAGACTTATTTGAAGACGTGAATTCAGGAATTTCTTCTAATCGCCAGAAATTTTGAAGAGTTTCGTTTATAGTATCTTCAGTGATTGATACAGAATATGATTGTGTTTCAACTTCGTTTAAACCTTGAATTGACCCAGCTATTATCCATCCGAAGCTTGATGACTGAGCCATGATGGTTGTGTTAATTGTCAATTGTTCAGGTTTCAATAATTTGAAGAAGATATCAGCCCCAAGTAATATATCAATCTCGCCTGGTGTATGAAATTGTGGATCTGCTAGCTGCAGTTCATTTATTTTGTACCATTGGTGAATATCTGCTCTAACTGACGGAAGTGGTGAGGTCACCTTAGGTAGAACGAATGCCTTAATTTTAAATGCATTGGTTGTATCATATCGAGACTGCAAGCATAAACTGACTAAACCTTTAGTTGTTGTTGCCTTCGATCCAGCCAAGCCCGTTACATTTATTTTCGCGAACGAACGTGGTAGACGTAATCTCTGAACAAGAGTTTCAGAAACGAACGACGATTGCGATCCCGAATCTAATAGTATTCGCGCAAAATGTAATTTACCACCGATATCACGAACGTGCACGAGTGCGGTTGGTAATATAGCGAGACGCGACGTTATATTGGTTGGAATTTGTGTATTATAAGAATCTGTTTTGTTTGATACTTCTGGTAATTGAATTTGATTTGATTCACTTGGTTCTGGAACAGCTTCTAGTGCAACTGCTGCTTGAGATGATTGAGAAGCTGTGTCATTGAGTTGCTGTTGGTTTAGTGATGTATTGCTTGGACCTTGAAAATGAAGCAAGGTATGGTGACGCCTCATGCAAATCTTACACGAAATTGGTACTTGGCAAATTTGAGTAGTGTGCCCTTCTCGAAGACAGTTGTAACATACATTGTATGAGTTGACAGCTGCTCTTCGTTGTACAATAGGCAATTTTTTAAAGAAAATACACCTGCTTAAAGAATGAGTGTTCTTGCATTGAGGACAACTTTCTGGTTTTGTTGTATTTGTTGTGTGCATTGATTTTGTATAAGTTTTTGATACACCATCTCTTTGTGTCTTGCCTGAACTGATACAATTTTCCTTTGCTTCGCATCTTTGGTTTATGAAGTTCAGAAATTGTTCAATAGTAGGAAAATCTGTATTGATAGTTTCTTTAGACCACACTTCCTGTGTTTCTTGATCGGTTTTCTTTAATAAAATGTATATGAGCCATGGATCCCGATTAACTGCGTCACCTCCCAAAGCACGTATACCTCTAATTACTTCATCTGAAGTATCGCTCAATTTACGTAAAGCTGGAGCTGTACCATTTATTATCGATGGTTGCTTAAAAAAAGTTTCGATTAATGATTGTAGTATTGGGCGTTTTCTATCATACCGTTTTACAATTTTATCCCAGGCTTCAGTATATGTAACATCATTTACTGGCAAGTGACGTATTAAAGATGCTGCGTCACCTTTTAATAGTCCTGTTAAAATTGTAAATTTATGAACATTGGATAACGAGGTATTATTGTGAACAGTAGATAAATACAAATCTTGGAATGTTGGCCATTTGCTATAATCACCCGTAAATGGTTCAATGTGTATTCGTGGCAATCGAGGAATATCTGATGATGATTGTTTAAAAGATTTATCACCGCTATTTGTATGCTCTGTAAAACTTTCAAAAAATGCACGTTGTTGTTCAAAAAGTAGATCAAAGGGTCTCGTGTCGGATTTTTGTTCCGAAGACTTGGGTTGCCTTTCACGAAATTTATCTAAAAGGATACCTTTGGTCTCAAAATACTTATCGCTAAACTCATCAAATTTGGATTCAACTGTTAAATCAGTTTGCGCTAAAACCATGAGTTTATCTTCAACCAAATTAAATTCTAACCAAACTTCTTCAAGCTTACTCAATCTAGTCTCAATAGCAGTAGCCGTAGTTGCATTAGTAATACTGAGAGCAAATGTTTTTAATTTTGTTAGCATTGATAAAGTGCGCCCACGCGTAACACTTAAATTAGCAGCCATGGCATTAAAAGTTTATTTAGGTGATCACTGATTTGATATATATTAATTATTAATTACACGCACAATTATATTTTTATAATTAATTTGTATGTAATAAATTTATATATTGTGTGTATACACTTTTTTTATATATTTTATTCACATGCACCGTTATAATGTATGTATGTACAAATGTTTGTAAAAAATTTTTATGCAACAAACTTATAAATTGTGTGCACTGATTTGATAAATTTTATACAGATGCACCGCTATATTGTATAATAATTTTAATAAATGTTTATAGTAAATCTTTATGTAATAAGTTTTATAAATTTTGATAAGAAATAAAATGATACTTATCAGTGAAATTCTTGCAGCTGATTTCAATGTGGTAGCTCGCACATTTAGATTCTTCAGACTTTTTTCGAAATGGCTGTCCAATAACGCGCCAAATGATAGTCCAAACTGGTTTATAGATGCTTTATAAAGTTGCGTTAAAATGCTAGATATCACAAAATGTTTAATAAAAAACCGCGAATGTACAACAAATTGTCTATTTCACCGAGAACGTGTAACCACCGACGCACTGGTTAAAATATAAATTATATTTACGCTTCGCGATCCCGACTCGAAGGACCATGAAAATAATGCGATAATTTCTTTAGCACAACTTAATAACTTTATTGAATTTAAGAAAAACACAAGGTTTTGAAAAACGATTAATTTCCTTAAATGAACTTTATTTTACAATAAATTTATTTTGACTGTTTCGACTGATGTCTCAACAGGAATAGAACAATGAATATGATTTTAATTTTTATTAGCTTGTTATAAAAAAAAATGATATTATTTTTTTTCTCTTTTAATTAATTTTACGAGAATCTCCTTAATCTCGAATTCGATTAAATTTAGGCAATTTTTAAATATTAAATTTAGACAATTTTAAATAAACAAATAATTTGAAATAAGTTAAATTTACATTTCATCATAATTATAATAAAATAAGGTTTAAGTAGCTGGTTAAGTAGCTGGTGCGTGATCACATACAATCAACCAAGTTCAACTAAACGAAATAAGAGAATTTATTAAAATTTGATTTTTGAACAAAACTTATCAAAGCAATTGTGATTATAATTTGAAAATAATTTTAATGAAATCAAAACAATTTGACCAATTGGAATCATACCAATTGAATAAAATGTTCATTAGGCAATAGGTTAAGTTCATTAGGTTATAGGTTAGAAAACAATACAATAATACATACTATTATTATCGAAAAAACCTACAAATAAAGCTGATATAATTAAATGGAAGAGAATAAAAATATATTAACTTATATTCTTATTTTTATTCTTATAGAAAACATCAGCTAGAAAATCAAAATAAATAAAATTAAAGGTTATTCCTGAGTTTAATTAAAAACTTTTATGTTTTATTAATTATTTTAATTATTATAATTTTAATTATTATTTATAAATTATCAGTTGTAATTTCCCAAGGTCGGTGATAATTTGAAATAATTTTTTGCCAAACATTTCGAAAGCAAGTATATTGATAAAAGTACGAGGCCGTAGGCTAAGGACTATTATCAATACTACTTGCTTGAGGAATTTTTCAAAAAATTATGAGAATTTATCAACGAACGAGGGGAATTCGTTTAGAAAATGTTTTGCCATTTTTTATTTCTTTATATATTTTTTATGAATTATACGTTGGCCTTCTGTGATATCAGTTAATTATTTGAAAATTAGACTGATAATTTTTAATATCCCAGTAGGCCAGACGTATAAATATTTGTTATTAGTATAATTCAAATGTTATTGGTGAAATTGAATGATGTCATTATATTTTAGAGAATTTCATTGGTTTAAATTAAAATAAAACTAAGGAAAAAAATGTTCAGTGTAAACATACAAAATAAAATAATAATTAGTATATTTTTGGTGATTAGTAAGTTTCAAAAACACCAAGAAAGCACCCGAGTGTATTTTTAATGTATAAACCGTGTCAAACTGGTGTTTTCTATAGTGGTTTCTGGTGTTTTCCTATAGTGGTTTCTGGTGTTTTCTGGTCTTTTATCACCATGGTGTTTTAACAACGCGGCAAACACTATAAAAAAGCAGTGTCAAACAACGTTTAAACACCTATTTTACACAATTATCATTTCTACATAAAAAACACCTTAGAGTTAAGTTGGTGTTATCACGGTGTTTTCTTTTCAAATTGTTACTTGGGAAAGATCTAGATCTTAATACAGAAAGAAGTCAGTTGCAGTGGCTATCTCCTTCTCTTATACATGAATGGTTTATTCAACGGAAAGCAGATGTTGGCGAAAGAAAAGACCGTAATCTTTTTTTTAACGAATTTGTAAAACGATTATGTTTTATTAAAAAAAATATGGATGTATATTTTAAAGGTTCCTGTAGCGCTGAAACCAAAAAGAATGTTGACTACACCGTGTATGTCCACTTAGATTGTAATCTTTGTCAGGTTGTCAAAGCAAATTGTAGCTGTCCAGCGGGCATTGGTTTTAGTGCAGCATGTAAACATCTATCAGCCGTACTGTACGCAATTGAATGTTTTGTTGTTTCTGGTGAGTATGTTACATATATCTTCCATTTTAAGAATATAATTTTTATTTTGTTTCTCTAGGAAAATTACCAACTGCAAGCTGTACTTCAAAGATCCAAAAATGGCACAGGCCTGCTGGCAGGAATTTAGAAAAAGTCAGCATAAAAGAAATGATTGGAAACAACGAACGTGAAATAAGGGCTTCCGATATTTCAACGTTTGCAATTAATTCTTTAATTAATCTCAGGATTGAATCGCCTCTTTTAGCTACACGTATGGTTAATTTTTCTAGTTTTTTTAAGGATCACGATTATTGTCCAGAAGCACTATCTTATTACTATTTGAATGCAATTAACAGAGTGAGTTACAAAGAAATTAAAAGGATAGAAAAAAACACAAGAGAGCACAATAAATTGTGGTATAGCGTACGATCATCCCGAATTACCGCTTCGATTTGCCATAGGGCTGTAAAAACAACAAACACGGGAAATTTCACTAACAGTTTCTTAAAGAATCATGTTAGATGTGTTCCAATATTTTCAAATGCAATAAAATGGGGCCTTTCCAATGAAAGTGTAGCACGAAAAAAATATTGCAACGTTACTGGTAGCAATATAATAGAATGTGGTATCTTCATAGATCAAGAATTTAATTTTTTAGCTGCTACACCTGATGGAATAAACCAGGATAAAAATTTAATTATTGAAATTAAATGCCCATATAGCTTACGGAACAAATTACCCACAGATGCTAAATTTATAGGGAAAAATGGGCTTCTGCATGATCATCCTTATTTCTATCAAATCCAGCTACAAATGCATATAACAAAAATTAAAAACTGCGACTTTGTAGTCTGGACTCCAGAATCCCTTTATATCGAAAGGATTAACTATAATAAAGCATTTACAGACATAATGTTAAATAAGCTGGCAGTGTATTACAAAAAAACATTTTGTGACAGTTATTACAAATTTAAATATAACAACACGTAGTAAGTTCTTTAGTTCCTCCGATAGAGTACTTAATAGTAACTGTCGGAGGATCTAAAGAACATCCTATGTGTTATTATACAAATTAGATTTCGTCACACATCTATCCTACTCCTTACGAATGTTTGCTGAATTGGAATTGAACTAATTTTTTTTATTTTATTACAGTTACAATTTTGCTTTGATATTACCAGTACATACATATTTATTTATTTTAATATTAGCGGTATTTATTTATGTGGAATTCTCTTCACTTTTTTAAATCAATTTAAAGTAGAAATATAATAGAACATATAATATATATATAAACGTAGGTTTTGATTTATATCAATTTTTTGTGATGGTTTTGAGCGAAAAGAATTCGAAATTAGTATGTATATTTATTATTTACAACAAAAAAGTCATTTTTTTAAGATGTCGTGGCTAGAAGTATCTGAAATTGACATGTTTTTAAAAGAATGTTTTGTTGTATAACGACATTTTTTATTGGCGATTTTTCAATAAAAAGTTTTTTTTTAATTAAAGTTTATTAAAAATCACTATACTTAATTTAATTAATTATAGTTTATTATAGTTAATTAATTATAGTTTATTAAAAAACTAATTATAGTTTAATTAATTAATTGATTATAGTTTATTAAAAAATAATTATAATTTAAATGATTAATTATAGTTTATTAAAAAACACTCCTTTTTATTCGGAATTGGGTTGTATATGGAAGTATCAAAAGTATCGACTAAAAATTTCAAAGGATTCACAAAATTGCTTGAGTTTGTTACTCTCTCCCAAACTGCTAACTTTTGTTTTTTCATTTTTTTGTGACAGAAATCGGATTTTTGTTTTGTGATATTATTGATTGAATAAAAAATGAAATAATTTTTAAAACAATTTTTAATTGGCTTGTGAAAATTACACAGCATGAAACAATTATAAATAAATTTTGTGGCATGCTGCCACATATGCGTGGGAATGATGTCTGATATAATTTTATTAATTTTCGCACGGCCGATTACTCTTTCAACTAAAATTCGTCTATTAGCTATGTATCTCGTATTCATAACTTCTTCTTCTGAAAGCTGATTTTTATTTCGTAAAAAAGGTGGTATATTCAAACCAACATTAAAGTTTTCCAAAATATCGGAAATATCGAAACCTCGATCAGCTAAAACATAGTCATCAGCTTTCAAACAGCTTAGAAACCCTGATTTTAAAATGATTTCCCTATCGCTTATTGCTCCTCCATAAGCATCTGAAACAAATGTTATCAAACCATTCTCATCTACGGAGATTAATATTTTAAAAGTTGTATTATTTTTGTAATGAGAAAATGTTAACTGATTGTAAGATGGATTGTGGGATTTTTGGACAAATATCTCTGTACAGTCAACTATTGCTCTATACTGTTGGCTTGAACAAAGACTGTTGTTCCAAAAATCAATTCGTTTTAAAGTTAAGTACAGCAAATTATTCATAGGTACAAAACATTTTGAAGCGTTCATTGCGCTGATTTTAAAATGTCTTGCAATTATCTGAAAATTGTAGTTTGTTCTGTACTTTATCAAAAGCAGAAGAACATGGTCTTCTGCTGTTAAACAATTGATAAATATGACTTTGTTAAATCTTATGATCAAATCCACCAGAAATAAAAATCGTTTTCGATTCATGCCACTAAATTTTAACAAATCACGGTTAGTAATGGTGAAAAATGATAATTTAGAAGGCTCATGTTGTCTAAACATGGTGACTGTTGAGTTTACTACTGGCGGAATCTAAAAAAAAATTGTTATATCCATTTCAATTCAACTAATAAATTTACCTCTATTCAACTAATAAATTTACCTCTATAGGCTTTAGAATTGTAATTTCTAATTTAGAAAGTTTTGCCATAATAGAATTTCCCACATTTTCATTTTGATGTAAGGTATCATCTACTGCTGCTTGTGGAACTTTGACTGTTTTAGAAACCATGCGGCGATTATTTGGCATAGTATCATGACTTCATTTTGGTATACTTCTTGAGGGAACTGCGTCCAATTTAAGTTTACTGATTTGTTCTAAATTATCATATTGAATATATTATGTAAATATTAAAAGCATTTTTTTAATAAAAAGTGTTGTGTAGTAATGATTACAATATGTGTTTCAACAACACATATATGCCTTTAAAGACTTAGGTCCTACCAAAACATGCGTTTTGAGGTGTTGATGAACGTATTTTTAAACCTTTGTGGATTGAGTGCCCCTGAGACTATTGATTCGGACAAAACATTTCATGTTTACGATGTACGGACAAAGAAATCTCTCTGAATTCTGTCGCTATGACAGCGAGTGATCTCAACACTTTGACTGTTTGCAGGGTTTGACTGTTTGAGCCATGCCTCAACCATATTCTTTTCTTCGTTTTGCTCGTCAATCGGTTTCATCCGAGCACTGGTGACGATATTTATAAAAACAACAAGATCAGTAACAGTGTGACGATGTTGTAGGGAATCAAAATTTAATGTTAGATTTCGATCACCCACAATTCGCCATTATATGATCGTTCTAGAGTAAGTCATTGGAAATTGTGACTCTCAATAAACGAATGGTTTCACATTCATCAATTTGTTTGTCACACATCCTAATTAAAATACCATTATGCAACTCGGTCTTTTATCTGGAAACAATCAAGAGCTGTGTTTCGGCGGAATTGAAATTGACAAAAATTTCAAATCGACAACTTTTTCTAGCTCCTCTTTTACATTTATGACAGCATCTCTCCGGACGGGGTTTATACATTCATGCATTTTACCCTTCAAAGTTAGGGTAGCGAAATTAGCCAGATAAATATGTCATTTAAGTATCTGTACCTCTCCGATATTGATTAACTTGATAATCACTTTCCAAAAAATGAAGACTGCACACAGTAGAATGGGCTGTTATATTTTTTCCTATTCGCAGAATTCTCATCCATAAATGCGCAATTTTTTTATTTTTTGGGAATGGATGGAATTTCACACCGCTTCCTTTCATCACTTTTGAATTGCAACTTGGAACAGAACAATATTTAACCATTATATTATCTTTCTTTCGTACAATTATTTCTAAAATAAATGGTAGATGTTAATAAACTAAAATATTGCGACGCTGATGCATAGGCTGACTTCACCACAGCTCTGGAAACATAGTGTTCTGGATATATAATGAGCTAATATCCATAAAATACTTTAATTAAAAGCTAACCAATATTATGGACTTCGTAGTTCTAATAATAAAAATATTAAAGCAGGCAGTAGTATCCCAACAAACATAAATTCTGTTGTACGAGAAAAAGTAAAAAAAATTTTATCAGAAGTGACAAAGCGGAAGTTAGGATGCAGAACTGTTGTAAACCGTACTAAATGTGTATGTACCAAATTTCATCCAACTCGATTATCAGGTACAGAAGCTATTGAGCTTCCAAAATAACAGGTGCTTGGAGGACCCCCTACCACTTTGTTCACTATCACTAAAAAAACTAATCAGTTCCTTGCCATACATATTTGCATCTTTTTGCAAAGTGTAATCAAAATTACTTAACGAACGAATGTTGTATGCTTCCAACAAACATTGAAACAATAAACAGGTGTTCGGGAGGACCCCACCACTTATCCCAATATTGTCAGAAAATCAGTCAATTCTTTGTCAATAAAGTCTTTATCTTTTTCAAAGTGCCATTAAAATTGATTAATGAATGAAATCTGTATGCTCCCAACAAACTTTAAAAACCAAGTGTGAAAAGTCAGCAGTTGTATGGTAGATCCCCCGCCACTTAGATTAATGTGTCCCAAAAGATGATAATTATCTTCTTACACTAATTGAAACCCTATTCCATAAGTTTTATCATAATCACTTCATTATTGTAGGCTGTAGTGTGCATAAAGATACTGAAAAAACTGCCAACAATTAAAAAAAAATTTTTTTTACCGGAAGAAAAAAACCGGAAGTTGGGATGCAGAATTTTTGCAAATCATACTAAATGCTTATGTACAAAGTTTCATCCAATTCAATTATCAGGTACAGATGTTAAAGAGCTTTCAAAAAAACAGGTGCTCCAGGGACCCCCCATCACTTTGTTCACTATCGCTCAAAAACTAATCAGTTCTTTGCCATACATGTTTGCATCTTTTTCCAAAGTGTCATCAAAATTGGTTCACGAACGAATGCTGTGTGCTCCCAACAAACATTGAAAAAATGCTGACACAGTAAACAGGTGTTCGGGAGACCCCGTACCCCTTATCCCAATATTGTCCAAAAAATAATCAGTTCCTTGTCATTTAAGTTTCCATCTTTTTCCAAAGTGTCATTAGAATTGATTAATGAATGAAGTCTGTATGCTCCCAACAAACTTAAAAAACAAAGTGTGAAAAGTCAGCATTTGTATGGTAGACCCCCCACCACTTTGATCAATGTGTCCCAAAACATGATAATTATCTTTTCACACTAATTGGAACCCTATTCCATAAGTTTCATCATAATCACTTCATTATTGTGGGCTGTAGTGTGCATAAAGAAACAGAAAAAACTTCAAAAAAGTACAAAAAATTTTTTTTACCGGAAGTGAAAAACCGGAAGTTGGGATGCAGAACTATTTTAAACCGTACTACATACTCATGTACCAAGTTTCATCCAATTCGCTTATCAGGTACAGAAGTTATAGAGCTTTCAAAAAAACAGGTGCTCCACGGACCCCCCACCACTTTGTTCACTATCGCTCAAAAACTAATCAGTTCTTTGCCATACATGTTTGCATCTTTTTCCAAAGTGTCATCAAAATTCGTTCACGGACGAATGCTGTGTGCTCCCAACAAACATTGAAAAAAGTGTGACACATTAAACAGGTGTTCGGGAGGACCCCCACCACTTATTCCAATATTATCCAAAAACTAATCAGTTCTTTGTTACTTAAGTTTCCATCTTTTTCCAAAGTGTCATTAGAATTGAATAATGAATGAAGTCTGTATGCTCCCAACAAACTTAAAAAACAAAGTGTGAAAAGTCAGCATTTGTATGGTAGACCCCCCACCACTTTGATCAATGTGTCCCAAAACATGATAATTATCTTTTCACACTAATTGGAACCCTATTCCATAAGTTTCATCATAATCACTTCATTATTGTAGGCTGTAGTGTGCATAAAGACACTGAAAAAACTTCAAAAAAGTAAAAAAAAGATTTTTTTACCGGAAGTGAAAAACCGGAAGTTGGGATGCAGAACTATTGTAAACCGTACTACATACTCATGTACCAAGTTTCATCAAATTCTCTTATCACGTACAGAAGTTATAGAGCTTTCAAAAAAACAGGTGCTCCAGGGACCCCCTACCACTTTGTTCACTATCGCTCAAAAACTAATCAGTTCTTTGCCATACATGTTTGCATCTTTTTCCAAAGTGTCATCAAAATTCGTTCACGGACGAATGCTGTGTGCTCCCAACAAACATTGAAAAAAGTGTGACACATTAAACAGGTGTTCGGGAGGACCCCCACCACTTATTCCAATATTATCCAAAAACTAATCAGTTCTTTGTTACTTAAGTTTCCATCTTTTTCCAAAGTGTCATTAAAATTGAATAATGAATGAAGTCTGTATGCTCCCAACAAACTTAAAAAACAAAGTGTGAAAAGTCAGCATTTGTATGGTAGACCCCCCACCACTTTGATCAATGTGTCCCAAAACATGATAATTATCTTTTCACACTAATTGAAACCCTATTCCATAAGTTTCATTATAATCACTTCATTATTGTAGGCTGTAGTGTGCATAAAGACACTGAAAAAACTTCAAAAAAGTAAAAAAAAATTTTTTTTACCGGAAGTGAAAAACCGGAAGTTGGGATGCAGAACTATTTTAAACCGTACTACATACTCATGTACCAAGTTTCATCAAATTCTCTTATCACGTACAGAAGTTATAGAGCTTTAAAAAAAAACAGGTGCTCCAGGGACCCCCCACCACTTTGTTCACTATCGCTCAAAAACTAATCAGTTCTTTGCCATACATGTTTGCATCTTTTTCCAAAGTGTCATCAAAATTCGTTCACGGACGAATGCTGTGTGCTCCCAACAAACATTGAAAAAAGTGTGACACATTAAACAGGTGTTCGGGAGGACCCCCACCACTTATTCCAATATTATCCAAAAACTAATCAGTTCTTTGTTACTTAAGTTTCCATCTTTTTCCAAAGTGTCATTAAAATTGAATAATGAATGAAGTCTGTATGCTCCCAACAAACTTAAAAAACAAAGTGTGAAAAGTCAGCATTTGTATGGTAGACCCCCCACCACTTTGATCAATGTGTCCCAAAACATGATAATTATCTTTTCACACTAATTGAAACCCTATTCCATAAGTTTCATTATAATCACTTCATTATTGTAGGCTGTAGTGTGCATAAAGACACTGAAAAAACTTCAAAAAAGTAAAAAAAAATTTTTTTTACCGGAAGTGAAAAACCGGAAGTTGGGATGCAGAACTATTTTAAACCGTACTACATACTCATGTACCAAGTTTCATCAAATTCTCTTATCACGTACAGAAGTTATAGAGCTTTCAAAAAAACAGGTGCTCCAGGGACCCCCCACCACTTTGTTCACTATCGCTCAAAAACTAATCAGTTCTTTGCCATACATGTTTGCATCTTTTTCCAAAGTGTCATCAAAATTCGTTCACGGACGAATGCTGTGTGCTCCCAACAAACATTGAAAAAAGTGTGACACATTAAACAGGTGTTCGGGAGGACCCCCACCACTTATTCCAATATTATCCAAAAACTAATCAGTTCTTTGTTACTTAAGTTTCCATCTTTTTCCAAAGTGTCATTAAAATTGAATAATGAATGAAGTCTGTATGCTCCCAACAAACTTAAAAAACAAAGTGTGAAAAGTCAGCATTTGTATGGTAGACCCCCCACCACTTTGATCAATGTGTCCCAAAACATGATAATTATCTTTTCACACTAATTGAAACCCTATTCCATAAGTTTCATTATAATCACTTCATTATTGTAGGCTGTAGTGTGCATAAAGAAACAGAAAAAACTTCAAAAAAGTACAAAAAATTTTTTTTTACCGGAAGTGAAAAACCGGAAGTTGGGATGCAGAACTATTTTAAATCGTACTACATACTCATGTACCAAGTTTCATCCAATTCGCTTATCGGGTACAGAAGTTATAGAGCTTTCAAAAAAACAGGTGCTCCAGGGACCCCCCACCACTTTGTTCACTATCGCTCAAAAACTAATCAGTTCTTTGTCATACATGTTTGCATCTTTTTCCAAAGTGTCATCAAAATTCATTCACGAATGAATGTTTTATGCTCCCAACAAACATAAAAACTTTGTGGAAAAAACCACCTGTTGTATGGTGGACCCCCCAACCCTTTATCCAATGTGCTCCAAAAGCTGATAAAATCTTTCTCATGTTATTTAAAAGCTTTTCGCAACGTTTCATGAAAATCGATTGGTAATTGTAGGCTACAGTAGGGATAAACACCTGAAAAAAAAACTTTTTAACCGGAAGTGACAAACCGGAAGTTGGTATGCAGAAGTATTGGAAACAGTATTAAAACCTTATATACTAAGTTTCAATAAGATCATAGCTCGGGATCAGAAGTTATTCAAGATTTAAACTTAGAGGTGTTCGGGAGACCCCCCGCCATTTTGTCCAAATTTAAAATGAATCCAGATCTTCTATTTTCAAGTGAACCTGTATCATTTGCCAAAGTTTCATCAAGATCCTATGCAGAAAACTCACCCACCCACCCACCCACCCAGATGTTTTTTGAATTTTGATACAAAGTTTTAGTACTTCGTGGTAGGCACCTTATATAAATATAAGTAAACACCTTATATAAGAAAAAGTAAACACCTTATATAAATATAAGCTTGAATGAACATTTTCGTTAACTTTTATGGTTTTTTTTTAGCCTAAACAAGAATGGTATGAAATATATTATGCTTGATATATAGTCACCCATACTTCGTTAACAAACTTAAAATATCAAGTTGGAACAAAATGTGAAATTTCATTGATAATTTTTAAAATTATTACAGTCATGTTATGTATGAAATCCCATGTAAATTTTTGAAAAATTTTCGCTTATCCCCTTTTTGCAGCGCCATTGCGGTAAACACCGGAACCGAAAAATCGCCCTATCCCAACGAATTTCGTTTCTACAGGAGAAAGTTTCTACAGCTTTTCCATAGGAAGACTACACTACGATTCTATCTCGAATCTTTCTATAACATTTTAATGTCTTTTGATTGGTTAATTCTCTGATCAGTATGCCATCTTTATACAAGTTTTAATAAAGTGAACTAAAACAAGACAAAATCAACATTGTACAACTTTGTAGTTCATAACTATGTTTTTTCGTGAGAAAATATTTTTCAGTTTTAAGTAATGGTTTTTTTAAATATACAAAATGTAATGTGAAATATAAAAACGTGAAAGTGTACTTAAGTAAAGAAAAAAATTTACAAAAACTGCTTGACTAAACAATAATTTTTGTTCAAATTTTTACAGAGAGTAAATAATTATGGCGGCTGATAAGCAATCTGGTTCTGTAAAAATAAACTGAGAAGACAGTCATGGAGAGAAGTAAAATGGCCATTGCCAGCTATTAAATCATTTCTTTTCGATAAGTATAATTAAAACTATTTTATTTCAATAAAAAAAATTCTTTTACATCGAGAGAAAAACCAAAATAATATAAATTTTGTATTAAAGTAACATTATATTAAACTATATAACTATAACTATACAACTATAAGAAATAAATTTATTAGAAATAAAATGAAATTCAACTAAAATAAAATATGTTTTAATTATTGCAATGTTAACAACTAACAAAATTTCTATGAAGAATCGTTTAAGAAAGTAGTCTTAATTTCACTAAAGAATCGTTGTGGAATATTCCACAGCGATTCAAGTGGTAGTATTACATGATGAATCGTACTAGAGCATTCGTTCACGAATCTGGCGGACATTTTATTTATTTACATACAAATTTCCATACCTTTTCCATCACGATTCTACACCTCAGAGAAGAAGTTTCTTCATCGATTCATGAACGAATCGATAGCATTTTATTCGCTGGGATAGGGCGATTTTTTTGTTCCGATGTTTACCGCAATGGCGCTGCAAAAAGGGGATAAGAGAAAAAATCACAAAAATTTTATATGGAATTCCATACAAAACACAATTTGAATAATTTTAAAAGTTATCTATGAAATTTCTCATTTTACTACAATTAAATAATTTAAATTTGTTTATGAAGTATTATTGACTATATATTAAGCTTAATATATAAAATATTTTCTTTTCTTCTGTTCGTAAACAAATACGAAAATAGGTTAAATTTTTCATACAACTTTGTATGGGAAATTTCGACAATTTTTATGTTTCTTTTCTGAGCGACTTAAGAATAATATTTTATATATTACGCTTAAAATATAGTCAATAATACTCAATAAGCAAATTAAAATTGTTCAATTGTGGTAAAATAAGAAATTTCATAGATAATTTTTAAAATTATTCAAGTTGTGTTTTGTATGAAATCCCATATAAAAGTTTTTCAATTTATTCTCTTATCCCCTTTTTGCAGCGCCATTGCGGTAAACACCAGAACAGAAACAGGGCGATTTTTCTGTTCCGGTGTTTACCGCAATGGCGCTGCAAAAGGGGGATAAGAGAAAAAATCACAAAAAATTTATATGGGATTCCATACAAAACACAACTTGTATAATTTTAAAAGTTATCTAAAAAATTTCTCATTTTACCACAATTGAACAATTTTAATTTGATTATAAAGTATTATTGACAAATTGCCAAAATTTCCCATACAAAGTTGTATGAAAAATTTAACTGATTTTCGTATTTGTTTTACGGACAGAAAAAATAAAATATTTTACATATTATGCTTAATATATAGTCAATAATAGTTCATAAGCAAATTTAAATTATTTCATTGTAGTAAAATGAGAGGTTTCATAGATAATTTTTAAAATTATTCAAGTTGTGTTTTGTATGAAATCCCATATAAAATTTTCTGAATTTATTCTCTTATCTCCTTTTTGCAGCGCCATTGCGGTAAACACGGGAACAGAAAAATCGCCCTATAGAGCGATTTTTCTGTTCCGATGTTTACCGCAATGGCGCTACAAAAGGGGGATAAGAGAAAAAATTCAAAAACTTTTATATGGGATTTCATACAAAACACAACTTGAATAATTTTAAAAATTATCTATGAAATTTCTCATTTTACCACAATTGAACAATTTTAATTTGCTTATGGAGTATTATTGACTATATTTTAAGCGTAATATATAAAATATTATTCTTAAGTCGCTCAAAAAAGAAACATAAAAATTGCCAAAATTTCCCATACAAAGTTGTATGAAAAATTTAACCTATTTTCGAATTTGTTTTACAGACAGAAGAAAGAAAATATTTTATATATTATGCTTAATATATTGTCAATAATACTTCATAAACAAATTTAAATTATTTAATTGTAGTAAAATGAGAAATTTCATAGATATCTTTTAAAATTATTCAAATTGTGTTTTGTATGGAATTCCATATAAAATTTTTGTGATTTTTTCTCTTATCCCCTTTTTGCAGCGCCATTGCAGTAAACACCAGAACAGAAAAATCGCCCTATAAGATGAGTGCTAGAATACAACAATGAGTGGGAGTTATTTAGAATGAACTAGCAAATCTTGTTAGTTTTGTTGCAGCAATTATGACTTTAATGCTCAGTATTCTGCTCGAGTGAAGCTAAATTTTAACAAGGTCTTCAAAAAAATACAGATAAAGCTGAAGCTAAAAAATGTATGTAGACATTTGTGTAAAGATAAATTTTGACAGTTGTCTGACATTTTAGCCATTAACCCATTTTCAGTCTTTTTTTTTTTTTTCCTTTTAATTTGATCTCACTTCGGTCCGGGTTGTCGAATAGAAAAGTCGTAAGCAAAATATTCTCCTGGTAAAAAATAATTAAAACGGCTCGAATTATGGATGGATCCCATTTTACGAGACATAAAATGAATTTCATGGAATAGTGATATAATAATTAAACAATTTAATCACTAGAAAAATAATTCATATACATAAAAGGACATATTAAACTTGAAAAAGTATAAGATAAGCCTAAATTACAAAACACATGGTGCGGACTGCGGATAATATTGCATGTTTTGATATAAAAATTTAATAATCGTTTAAATATTTAATTACAATTTAAATAATCATAATAAAAATTTTAAAATGTGGTAAAGTGTCTTGAATATCAAAATAAATACAAAAACATTGGAAAAATATAAGGATGGACATCAATTTTTTGGAATTGAAGAATGATGAAATCCATATAGAGTTTTCACATGTTTTGTGTCAATTTGTTTTGTGTTATTAAACAGACATTATTAAAACACGTGCATAAAAATCTAATAGAATCAAAGTAAAAATGTTCGAAATACAAATAAAAATAATAAAGTGAGATTATTGAAAAATGATAAGGATTGAAATGTTTTATGGAAATTTATCCAAATGCATACAACGAATTTAATTCTCCCTGACTCATACAAAAATACAGGATTTGCCAACATAACATCACAAGTACAAAATATCAATGCATAGGAAGTTTTGGGTCTCCTTCCAGATGCATAAAACGAATTAACAACAGATACTCTTTAACATCATAAATACAAACATCTATGTATCGTAAGTTTATATCAATGTATAGGAAGTTTTGTCAATGTTTCTTCCAGATGTAAACAACGAATTACTCCAGATACAATTAACATCATAAATACAAAATGTCAAGGTATCGGAGGTTTAGTTCCTCCCTCCAGATGCAAACAACGAATGTAACAATATTACAATATTACCGGATTTGCCTATATAACATCATGAACACACAATATTAATGTATAGGAAGTTTTTTAGTGTTTTCTTCCAGATACATACAACGAATTAATACCGAATAGTCATATAAATTGGAAGTTTTTCTGAGTTCCTTCTAATACAACTACAATGTCAAATATATGTGCTGCCTGAGTCTGCCACTCTGCCAAATAAAAATCAAAAATATTACCGGATTTGCCTATATAACATCATAAACAAATAATATTAATGTATAGGAAGTTCTTAGTGTTTTCTTCCAGATACATACAACCAATTAATACCGAATAGTCATATAAATTGGAAGTTTTTCTGAGTTCCTTCTAATACAACTACAATGTCAAATATATGTGCTACCTGAGTCTGCCAGTCTGCCAAATAAAAATCAAAAATATTACCGGATTTGCCTATATAACATCATAAACAAATAATATTAATGTATAGGAAGTTTTTAGTGTTTTCTTCCAGATACATACAACGAATTAATACCGAATAGTCATATAAATTGGAAGTTTTTCTGAGTTCCTTCTAATACACCTACAATGTCAAATATATGTGCTACCTGAGTCTGCCAGTCTGCCCAATAAAAATAAAAATATTATCGGAATATTCAACTAAATTGGAAGTTTTTGATACTTTTCTAATACAACTACAAAGTTAAATAAATGCTCGAACGAGAAACTTTACCCAGATGTCATAATGAATTTAAAAGTTTGAAGTAAATTCCAACGCATTATTATTTAAAAAAAAAAAAAAAAAACTTTAGATTGAACTAAATTTGAAGAAAAATTAAAATACTATAAATTACAATAATCTAAAAAATAAACTTAACACATTTACAAGAAAGTAAAGCAAAAGAAAAGGATTTAAGGTCATAATTTAAGTTGTATAATCTTTAAAAGTTTGATTTTTGAATTATATAAAAATCCAATATTGAATTAAATATAATCTCACAAGACGAATTAAGAATATATTTACAATTTGAATATGAATATAATTTAATAAGATATAAATCATATGATTTGAGATAAATTTTAATAACTAAACGAATTAATAGAATTTAAACTCAAAAAGAAATTACCACATATTTGATATTGTATAAACTCAAACAACTATGAATTACCATTTATTGTTTATACAAATATAGAAATTTGTAGAATTATATAAAATCCAAAATAAAATAGTTGTAAGCTAAGAGGTGTGGTGACTAGAGGGAAGAAATTTTTTCTTCATCCAGCGGAATGACAGATACAACTTGATCAATCAAGTTGGTTTAGCGCATGACGTTGGGAAGAAAAGTGTTTCATTCTACTCACGACAGTTCATCTTGGTTCACATTTCAAATGTATAAAAATGTTGGTGATATGGGCTGAAAAACCAAAATGTCATGTCCATGGCATGCCCAAGCCAAAAAAATAAAGTAAAACCAAAAAAAAAAAAAAAAATTTGATCTACACGCTCAACCTCAAGAGCATCATTATTTATTTCGTTATTGGCACTCTCGAAAACGTTTTCAAAATACGAATCATCTAAATATTCGGCTTCAAAATACATTTTGAAAACTAAAAAGGATAATTTTTTTACAAACGCACATTTACTTTAAACACACACAATTACTTTAAACGCACAATTACAAAATACAATAAAAATGTCAAAATTTAGCGTTCAATTTAATGTCTCGTACATTTAATTTGCTGTGAAAACTGTGTAGACATTGTAGTAGAGCCATCTATATTACAATGCGCAAACTATCATTTTGAAATTATTTCCGCGTCGAGCAGCATACTGATCAGCGAACTCATTAGCAAAATTTTTTATTTTATTTTTTAAGAGCTAAATTTCACGTCAAATTTATATGGAATTTTTAGCTTCGCTCGAGCAGGATAGTGAGCTTTAAGTGAAATATTGTTATTCTCAACAAATAATACAATAGTTGTCGTCAAATTCCAACACAACTGTCACAACAACAAACAATTTCACATTGCCACCTACTTGAAAGAATATCAACGACCAAATTCTATTCGAATGTAATCAAAACTTAAAATATATATTTTTCTTGGTTTGTGTATTTATTGAAAAAAATTATTTAATAATCATCATTACAAAAATAACTTGGAAAATTATTATTTAAACTTGTTTCTGTAGAAATATATTCCTCGGTTTTGTAAAAGTTTTTCTCGCCATTTTCCATCATCTCGTTATTATTATTATTATCATAGAATATTTCGTTATTCATAAGCATATTGTTATATTCCTCATTTTCATTATTAAAATAATAATTTTCATTAATTTTTAACAACAAATTAGTTGCCAATGTAAAATCCAAACGTAGTTGAGTTTTTAATATATTTATTGTTGTTTGATTTAACCCATTAATTAATAAATTTTTAAATTCGTTTAACGAAAATTTTTTATTTTCAATTAATGATTTAATTAAAATATTAATATAATTTTGTGCTAATTTTAATGTTTCAATTTTCGATAATTTTTGGGTTAAGGTGTTACTTAAATTTAAATTATAGTTTCTCAACTCGTTCGTTATATGTAACGGAAAACATTTTCGTAGCTTATCAAATGCATCGTTTAAAGCATGCATGCGATTTCGTTCTCGAGCGTTTGCTTTTTTTCGACGGATTGTTAAATTTTTTTTAAATTTTTGTGTTTTTTTTGTACTGTTATTACTATAACTATTGTTGTTCATATTTTTGATTGTAATCTTTTCGATGTGGCGAATAGAATTAAACTGATAATTTTATTATCTGAAAACTCTTAAATGCGATAATCATTAATTAATACAAATTGAGTTTGTTTTTGTTATCGGAAAATTCAATGAAAATGTAGGTGATTAAGAGTTAGTGGTTGTGATTATTTTAATATTATGGAAAAAGATCATACGCAACTAAATTTACTCCAAGAGGAAGGAATGTTGCAACTCATACTTGTGTGCACCATCTATAGCTTTGAGAGTGGCACCATCATAAACCGACAAACCTTAACTATCCAAATACAAAAAAAAAATGCAGAAAACAAGAATCATCTAATTAACCCTAACCACTTGAAACTAATCAAAAGCACTTAAAAAATTATCATATCTTTTATTTGGATATGATTACACGCTTCAGTTATGGAAAGGGACAATACAAACAATAAAGTAATTAGAAATTAGATTTTGTTTTTCCATTTCCACGGGCAATTTTCATTAAACTTATTTTAGTTGGGAGATAATATATTATGGTGATATAAAAGTTGTAATTTTGTTGGAAGGGAAATTAAAAATTTATTTAAAATGTGGTAATGATTTGACCTGTATATACTTTACACGTTTTATTATTGTAAAAAAATAAATTTGAACTGATTGTCATTCTAAAAAAAATCGATAGTAACGATATAATCTGATACAGACGTCTACAACCAGACTGCATCAGCTGGTTGCACCAGATCAAAGATCAAAACACTGCAGTTATCATAGCATTCAAAGTAATAGAAAAGCCCATTATAAATTACGCTGTACCAATATCGACCGTCGGTGTCAATATTGTCTGACTATTGTCTTGACTATTGTCAAGTCTTTGATTGGAACAAGCTACAAGCATCACAAACATCTATTTATGGGTCACCGAGATCACCTGCACGCTAAATGTAACATATTACGGGTGCGTGGACATAATGAAATGTTGACCAAAAACAATCTGGGGGTCTGTCACAATGATCAACATCCTTGCAATAATATCCTATCAGTGACTTCACATTACCTACAGACATAAGAAAAACTGGAAAATGCTTCTTACAATATTTCAGAGATGTTTAAGTCAATGGAAGCATTGATGAGTTTACTAACAAAACTAACCTAAATTGACTTTAATCGAAAGCTATTGAAGACACAAATAAAAATTACGGCCAAAACGATTTTTCAATGGAGCTATCAAAAATCACTGCTGAAGAAAATAAATTACCTCGCTGAGGCCGAGTGGATCTGGTGTTGCCGATTTGACGAAGAAAGATTTATTCCTGTATTGAAACATGGAATCGTCAGTTTTTCAGCTCACCCATCGCTATAACAACCACCATACTATATTATAGTAATGCACAACATAAAAGCAAAATGCTGCTTGTATTACCTACAGTTTGAAGGTAGATTGTGATAATATAATTACACCAGATCATTGGTGCTGTGATAGTGGTGTTTGTAAGCACATTTCTCCCAGTAAACAATATATTGAATCATACACTGAGTTTTGTATACCTGAAGAAATATGTCTTGGTCAATGGTCATGGTATTGTAAATGTTAAAGTACGGAGTTGTTTCTTGAAATAAATGAATTAGGTTTTTTTGCTTAAGTCTTAAGTGGTCTGGTAAGGTATTTAGTATTTTTACTGATAGGCTGCTCTAAATGCTCTAGGAAACAACAATACCTTAGGTTCTTCAATTATCTTGGGCTCGAGCACAGCATACTACTGATATGGACACAAGACCACAGTGTAAAGCCCGGGAATGAAAAAACTAATGAACAAGTAACGAGTTCTCCAGGGTGGTTTATAAGACCTGGTGTATCCAAAGGAAAGATAAGCTCGCTAATCGGACAGATTTTCCTTCGTACTAACTCCCAAAGGAGAATCACTGAAGACTATACAAGGTCTCCAAACTGTTCAATAAAAGGTGAGCGGCCAAACCACCGGTTTACTGTTAAGTCTGACCCATTCAGATCTGTCGATTAATAAATGAGTGGAACTACTAACAGGTCATCCTCATGTGAATAAACACATAGTAAGGCTTGGATTATGAAAGGATCCAACATGGCACTTTTGTCTTGAAGGGAATGAAACAATCCCTCACATTGTGGAATAATGTTTGGCTCTCGCAGATCTCCGAAGTGGCATATTAACTATGACGCTATCTTAGGATAGAAAATTTCTGCAAAGCAGACCATTCAAGGCCATTAACTTTTTTTCAAAAAGGTCTTCAGCTCTTGAACATTAGGGTGGCATAAAGGACTTAGCAGTCGACATGCTAGGGTATATGCGAGTTGTCTCACCAAAAACAATCCTTCTATATCGAATGTGTAACTTTTAGTTTGGTTTGTGAGTTGGACATCTCTTGGGCTTCTTTGACTTAAGATAATCCATCCAGTGTTTAGATTCGCCAACACAAGTTTTTGAAAATCATTCACTCTGATCTTAAGGTTCTCAGAAAAACCTTTTTACACGTTTATATAGCAAGACAGACGCCCACTGCAAGTCAGCCCTAACATGGAGAACGGACGCTTGAGTTTCATTGTTTTTAAGGCATACCACCGATCATTGAGAACAAACAGCATTTAGTCTGCTATTCGATACACCAAATTAATTATGTAAGCCTTACCCTGGCTCTGGTAGCATGGTATGGACGTCGAATTTCGAATTTTGTTCTTGACGATAACATCGACGACAAATGACAATTTCACTAAGTTGAAGATAATATTGCCAAAATACTGAAGACCGAAGTATGTAAGCTTATTACTCCTGACATATATTAGGTAGCTATAGCATGGCATCGAAGAGGTTTCAAAGGTGCAAAATATAACTGAATATATTTCCACAAAGCGCTGTTCTATAATCTATGTTGGTAAGTGTTATGTATTTTCAACTTCGGAGTTGAAACATCGAAAAACATAACGATTGTAGTAGTAATCGTAAAGCTGTAGAAAATATAAATATAAAACTTGACCAACAAACCATAACCTCCCGTCCTAACATAAAATATTTTGAGGTCGTCGGTTGTATATTGTCAATTGTCAGATTCTAACGAACATTGTAAGATAGTCAGTATGTAGTAGTCAGTATATGTATCCGAAGGAGGAGAATGGACGTTATCTGTAACAGAGATTAGTACTCGAAGTTGATGAGTTTTGAGTTATGTCATCTTCAGTATGACCTTCGTATGGAGCTTGAAGCCATTTAGTTCGTGCGTAAGAAGACATGCGGACTCCAGAACTTTGAAAACGAAAATTTTAGAAGAAGTGTGTCTTGAAGTAATTTAGGGACGAAGGTGATTAAAACGCTGTTTCAACATGATGACGACGCCAAGTGCCTTGTCGGAAGCGTCGACCATTACGGCAAGTTGGGCAGAGTGTAGAGGATGAGAAAGAATTGTTGTTTCATTGAGTGGCCGCTTGCAAAGTTCGAAGGCCTGAAAAGACGCGTTTGTTATTCTTTTTGGAACCTTTAAGAAAATCATTTAGAATGGCTTAACACACATTCAGGATGTAGAAAACGAAAGATTTTATGTTTCAGGTACAACACCTGGACAAATTACGCAAGTAATTTTACTATTCAATTGCAATACAGACAAAGCGTGATCAGAAAACCACCCGAAAACTTAAGAAGACCGACTTTAAATTACCACCAAATTACCACGTACAAGTAAAAATTATATAACGAATCGAGGACGTGGATATGAGCAGTTAGACAGGTCACAGACTAATTTTAGAAACAATTCTGAAGAGCGAAATTTTAGTCGTAATGTAAGATTTACAAATGAGTACCGGAGATACATCGACAAGAGATGGAGAAACAGGTGCAGGAGATGTTAGAAAATGATATCATTTCCCAAAGCGTTAGTCCTTGGAATCCACCTGTGCTCCTTGTGCCAAAACGCCCAGGTCCTGATTTGGCCAAGAAATGGTGTATGGTCGTGGACTTCAGGAAGCTAAATAAGCAAACGATAGGTGATGCTTTTCCCTTGCCTAGAATAGAAGATATTTTAGACCAGTTAGGAAACTCATGGTATTTCTCCACCTTGGGTATGGCTAGCGGATACCATCAGGTACTTATTAATAAAAATGACAGGGAACGGCCTTTAGTACGGACACATTGCATTATGAGCTTCGATGCCTTCCATTTGGATTGTCAGGAGGCCCAGGTTTATTTCGACGGTTAATGAATCTTGTTCTAACAGGTTTAAATGGATTAATATGTTTCGTGTATCTAGATGACGTTATAGTATATGGTACCCAAGTAGCAAAAATTGGTATTGCTTTGGGATGTCATTTCTTTATTGCAACTTAATTCATTCTTTTTTTGGTATGTTGAATGTTTGTTACTTTAATGCTTCTTAAATCTTTCTTAAAATGGTATGGTCACCTGGGTTTTAAATCGGTATGTAACATCTCTTTTTAAGCATTCTTAAAGGCTTCTTAAATTGGTATTCATATAGAAAGATTAAATTGGAATGTACGAGCTCGAGTAAAGAATTCTTAAAGGCTTTTTAATTTGGTATGTATATTTGATGTTGTAAATCGGTATGATAATCCGGCTTTAATACTTCGAATTTTTTACTTAAATTGGTATGATATTTTATGCTTTCTTTGCATACGTGTCAACATTTGACAGTTTTTATTGTTTGTTTGTTACGTTTATATCTTATGATTACTATACGTGTTTTGTTAAAATGGAACAAAATAGTTTATTAAATTTATGGAGAAAAAAGAAACGAACCGGTTATTATAAGAGATCAAAGTATATGAAAATTCAAGAAATATTTAATCAGCAGTTAAAACGAAATTATGTAAAGCCTAGTTTGGTTACATCTGATACCATGAGCGATGTTGAGTCGATTCAAACAAGGGATACTCTGGCAGTCAATTCTAGTGTTTCTTCTGCAATATATTTCAAATCAGCCAAACTAACCAAATAACTAAACTATCCTAAATTTAAGTAAAATTTAAACAAATCCAATCGAATTATTCATAACTCCCAGGTACAGAAAAAAGTAAACATTGTATGTACTTAAATTGGTATTTCAATACTCGAAATAGTACAAATTTCTACTTAAATTGGTATGTCACATACCGTATTTTTGCAGTAATGTACACTAAAAAAACACATTGGCATATTCTTCATTATTAGTTCAGCAAAATAAACTTTGTAGCACTATCTAAAATTTAGTACGATTGACAAAACGTTTTACCGTTAGACAAATGTTTTGTATGTTGTCCTTAATTTTAGATGATGCTACAAAAATAATTTGATTGAACTAATATCATAGATTAAACCAACTTTTTTTTCCAGTGTACAATTGAAAACTAATGATCATACCCAAAATAGTATAAATTCGTTCTTGGTTTTTCACCCGAATTAAGAAGGGATTTCAACTATTTTGGTATTGTGTCATACTAAATTAAGAAGATATTTGTACTTAATTTGAGAAATCATCATATACTTGATCATGAACAAGATTCCGCCATATTTTTATACAAAATTTTTAAAATACAATTTGAAAAATTTTCGTTAAAAATATAAATAATAAATACTGCTCCAATTTTTTATTTTAACTTATATTTAGATAGCTAACAACGATGTGAGCATGAATATGTTCAAGTTCTGATCAACAAAAAATTTTAAATAAAGTTTTAGGCGCATTGAATTTTGACATATTTTCAACAATTTAAATAAGTTAGAGAAATTATAAAGGCGCGTGAGTTTTGAAGGGGTTAGAAGACCCCATTTCATCATAAAACTCGTTCCGTTTGAAGATATTGGGTTAATGTTATCTTGAAACCGATTTTCAAACCCCCAATATATAATATATTTTTATTATCTTCTCAGCTTCTCTTCATAAAATTTTTAAACAGCACACAACATATTTTTTTTGTTTCATTTCATTATTGTCATTATCTTTAATTTAAATTAATTCAATAAAGAAAAAAAGAGATAGAAATATCTGTGTCACTCTTTGACTTTGATAGTATAACAAAAAAATGACATACCGATTTAAGAAAGAGTTAAGCTGGAGTTAAGAAGGAGTTAAGAAGGACTTTAGTAGGAGTTAAAAATCACATGCCTATTTAAGAAGGAAATAAGATAGAAATACGCTTCTTAATTCGTTCTATCGGACCGCCCACATAGGCCTTTTTGTACTTAATTCATACTTAAATCCTTCTTTAAGAAGGCGCGTTGCCTCGATTAAGTCTTCTTAACTCCTTCTTTAAGTACTGATAATCACTATTTTTGCTACTTGGGTAGGAACGTTGCAGACCATAACATAAAATTAAAACGTGTATTCGAGAGATTTAGACACTACAATTTAACTTACGTTTAGACACTACACAAAACTTTTAATGCGAGAAGTTACTTATTTGGGGCATGTCTGTGGTAAAGACGGAGTACAGTCTGGCTCCAGTAGAACAATAGCCATAGAAAACTACCCAATTCCCAAAACCATCCGACAGGTTCAGTCGTTATTAGGTTTTGCTAACTATTATCGCAAATTTATACCTAATCTGGCTGAAAAAGCTTTACCTATCACAAAACTTTTAAGAAACGCAAAAAAAGGTCAAATCGTCTGAAACGAAACATGTAGTAAGACATTTCAGGAAATAAAGACAGCACTAATGAACCCACCTTTATTAATATATCCAGATTTTTCTAAACCGTTCATTCTAACAACGGACAGCAACGGCTATGCTTTGGGTGCAGTAGTAGCACAAGGTGATATTGGAAGTGAACAGCATATGCAAGTAGATGACTTAACGCTACTGAGAGAAACTACTTTTATAGAGTTTCTTTATGAAATTAGTTCTGGGATTCAGCAGTCATATCCCTTAAGTGTTGTCCCCAAGATCCATTCCACATAATACCTTTCGTATGCGTTCTGAAATGCTGCTGGATACGCGGGCTACATAGGAGACCCTCTTTGAATCTATCTTAGGGGCGATCTTGATCGGGTTTTAACAAGATATCACGACCAATGTCGCCAAAGTGGGAGTAATCATAATAAGTACATGACCGTACTTAGTTTGTTGGGAATTGATGTTCGCCAACAAGAATTGCCCTTCAATAGTAATAAACCGTAAGTTTGGTTTCTCGGATCAGAAAGGAAGAATTTTTGGCATAGTCGCCGAAGAAGTTGAAGCTGGAGTTGGTGAAGGAGACACAGCAGGAGTTGGAGATGGTGGAGGATTTGAAGTAGCCGTTGTACCTCCAGTGTGATAGACCAGCTGCGACCAGTGCCTTAAGATAGTCTGCAGTAACCGTATAGGTTTTGGGTTCGGAAGATGCTACAGTCTCCTCAGGTTCTGGTGGACTTGTGGAAACTGCCGGAAACGTGCATTAGTTATGACGATTTCAAAAAAATATAATCGCCCTGGTAAGAAAAGAAAAAAAATACCTGAATTTTTTTGTGAATTTCCAGACCACGTCGTCAGTCATCAGTTTTGGTAGCTGCTGAGTGTCCAACAGTTGTCCAGGTAAATAACCGGCAGGCTGGGATTAAAGATGCTGGGTGATTGACTTAGCCTCCGAACATCGGAAGACAAGAGATTGTCCATGAAGTTTTAATTAAAATGGAACATTGAAAACTTTCACAGCTAAGTCTTTCACCCAACTAAACATTTAGAAGTAACCCGCCGGAAATATAACGAATATCGGGATGCGTTTTAATGTAGCCACAGGTAGTCATTCCACGACTTTTGCTCAGACTGGGGTGGGGTTTGGCTACACGCATCTCGATGTAAGGGACTGCCATACATAAATCAATAAAACAAAAACAATTCAAAACCTTGACGACTTATGAACAAAACACAGAACGCCATTCATTTTAAAAAGGGCACGTACACATACACGTTGGGAAAATGAGACGGAAACCCAGAGGTTTGACGAACCTCATCTCACACCATAGGATTTTAAAATTAGCACATATTTAATCTAACTTCATTCGATTAACAAAAACGATTTACGATTTAAACGATTAACTCACTATACTTTTTTTTTAAACTTAAAACTAAATAGAATTAAAACTTATACCTTAACATAACTTCTTGAGTTGCTATTCGCCTGCCATCCATTTAAATAGTTAAAGCTATTCTTCTGGTAAAAAGTCTCATATAACCAATAAAACAGTTCGGTTCGTTTTTCCAAATATATTTTACCAAGAACAATGTTTCTTTTATACCCTGGCAAAAATTCTTGTATAGGAAAATTATAGAGGAACTCACATGATCATGATCATTTCTTGTAGAGAATTGGGACAAGAAGTTTACAAGATCATACATGATTCGCATAGGATCTTTTAAAGCTCATGTAAGGATCTTTTATAGTTAATGTAAGATCCTACAAAAATTCCTACAAGAATTTTTGCCAGGGTAGGAACTTACATGATCTGATGATCATGATCATTTCTTATAGAGAATTGGGACAAGAAGTTTATAAGATCATACAAGATTCACATAGGATCTTTTACAGTTCATGTAAGATCCTAACAAAAATTCCTACAAGAATTTTTGCCATGGTAAGCAAATGTTCATATTCGAATATTTGCTATTTATATAACACAAAATATAAGTATAAAAGTGTTCATTTTAAATCATCATATAAACTTGCTTTAAATCATATCATGTACAAACTTTTAGAGGGTTTTATAAACACTTTTCTTTTAATTATTTATACCAATAATACTAACTAGGAAGGCCCGGCGTGCTTCGCTACGCTTATAAATAAAGTTTTTGCGTAGACATTTTGTTGACGTAGAAGCAATGATTTCAAAAAGTGGTAATGAGAAATGCTAGCATATAATTTTTAATTTTTCTTTTTAAATATATGAATGAAAAATAATCAGAACTCTAGCTGATCAGCTCGGATATATGAAAAATTAGCGATCAAATAAGTTTTCAAGTAAGCTTATTTTATCTCTAACTTATTTGATCGCTAATTTTTCATATATCCGAACTGATCAGCTAGAGTTCTGATTATTTTTCATTCATATATTTAAAAAGAAAAATTAAAAATTATATGCTAGCATTTCTCGTTACCACTTTTTGAAATCATTGCTTCTACGTCAACAAAATGTCTACGCAAAAACTTTATTTATAAGCGTAGCGAAGCACGCCGGGCCTTCCTAGTTAATTTTAAAGCATGAATAGAACACATTGAAATTTCATCTATAATAATGATTGATGCATTATTAATATATGTGCCATGTACACTGTTTGGAGTTATATTTGGCATTGAATTCTCTAATAATGGAATTGGTAATTTGAAAACATTATGCAAAGTTCGCCCCCCAATCAAAAGAGTTGATGCAATACCACTGAAGGCAGTTACAATACACGAAAGATTTAGTGAATTAAATTTATGAATGATTGCCGTTTGAACAAAAGTTTTGCCACAACCTGCATGAGCTGTCAAGAAAAAAAGCTAAAGCATTCGGAGGAACATTCAAACCACAGATAAATGCAAATAATTGACGAAACTGTTTTGGTGATTGAATTTCTGAAGCTTCAAGTAAACATTCACGCTATTCATTATCATTTGTTGCAATACCTCGAGCTTCACATGCTGCAACAAAAGTAGGGTAGGGTACACCTTCATACATACGTAGATCAAAAAAAGATTTTGGACCACGAACATGCAACAGAAGTAAACGCATATGAAACAATTCTATATCTTTTGGAGTAACCATATATAATCGAGCAACAACTTTATCAGCCCCACGTTGTCTTCTTTTCCACGATTTACTTTGGTCATACCAAACATAATTAATTCTGTATACAAAAACTCATTAGCTAAATTATCGGTTGTAATACCACAAGTCATTGAAATTTTTTCGAAAATTTTTTGATTTTACGAATTAAATTATTTAGCAACACTGCGAATCAAAGCGCACAATAAACCACGAGTCCGAAGGACGAGTGGTTTATGTAGTGGTTTGATTGAGCAGTGTTGCTTAAAAATAATTTAATGAGTAAAATTGAAAAATTTTAGACAAAAATTTCAATGAAGAGTGGTATTTAATGAGATAATTTTTTTTAATTATAATTTTGTTTAAAAGATAAAATTTAAACTAAATAAAATTTTTTTACAAATAATAATACCAAATTATGTAAAAATGCAGTTTGCAAATAATAAAAATGTCCGTTTTCATTCATATGATTGCATGTTTATGTTTGTGTGTCAAAAATAAATTACAAATTTATAGCATTTATGCGCCTACCAAGATGAACTTATATTTCATTTTGCTAGAAGAAAAAATGACAACAAAGAATTTTCATAACGACAAAGCAAAATTATCGACGACAAGAAGAATTGCCGACAGTTAAACCAAAGCCTACTGTTTAAATATCATAGTTTGTATGAATGAAAAATAAAATTTCTGACAGCAAAAAAAAATTATCAATGGAATTCAAATGGAAAAATGCTAACAATTTTGTTCTTGATACATTTGCGACTGTGCCAGCCACATTACCATTCCTGATATAAACATTTTGTCTATTAGGCAAATGACAATCAAGTCGAATAATTGTATGAGATTGAAAATGCATTGGAAATTCAAATATGCGCCAAGCAGCTTCAGTCGAACCAACATACCGTCCATTCCAAAAATCTTGAATTTCATTTCCCACAATCGCATCATCATTATTCACTGCATTCTCTCCATTCACTCTCAATTCAACATTGGCAGAATCATACTCTTTATATACATACTTGTAAACATATTTCACACTTTTAACAGTCGTACATATTTCCACGTTAATATGACAATTGAATTTTGCAAGAAGATAAATATTATACGGAACAACATATCTATTATCAAGAGATGCACCACGTACATCAACACTCATACCATTATCACGTCGACGGTACAAAGGATAACCATTCACATATTCTTTAATATTTTCAGAAAAAGGTTTTGGAAAATTATTACTACATTTACCACTCTCATACAAACAGAATTGGGATTTAGAGCACCACATGGTTCATGCATCATATGACGTTTCACATATTCATGTAATTTAGGAAAAAGAATGGGATCAGGGATTTCAGTACATACAAATTTATTAATCATTTCATTTCCATCAATTCTATCTTCATCTGACAAATTTAACAAAATTCATCATTTTTAAAAATAGCAACCACATCAGTTTGAACAGCATCATTAAAACGACGAATATCACATTCTCTGTTAACTTTTATAACCATTGACACATCAGCAGTAACATTCTCAGGTCTTTCACAAAATTCATGCATTGATTTAAAAGAACGAACAAAAGGATTCACACGATCTAACTCAAAACCTATCTTACGCATAAGAAAAAATTCGAAATGAAATTTAAAACATAGAAAAACAATATGTACGTTTATTCACATTCAAAGAAATAAATATACTAACAGCTGAGAAAAAATTAAATATAAAAAAGAATAACAAAATAAAGTTTAAAGTTTCGTTTTTGTTGTTCGTTGTTCGATAGCAAATATATTTTTATATGTATGTAAACTTATAATGCATATGTATAGAAAAAGTTTTCCGTATATAATAACTTTTTTATTTATGATCCGATTTGTTTGAATCCGGATCCCAATATAGGTTACACTAATATCAGTTAGCTGTGAAAATTTGAATTGAATCCATCTGCGAATAAAAAAGCCTTATGCTCCACAAAGTTTTAATCTAGCGTATTAATATATAAGAAGATTAATATTTATAACCACAAGGAGTTATTGTTTAAAATTAAATTTGTTTTTTTATCGATTTCACTCATTTTTATTTTTGAATTGTAATCGTGTTTATTTTTCTTAAACACTAGGGCAATTTTTCATAAACACTTAACGGTACCAACAAAACAAAATTGACGGTACCAACAAAATCACATCAACTCACTGGATTCAAATGGGACATCCGTCCATTTCAGAATCCTTAAAACTTTCAAGTAAAACTTGAAAAACTTTCTAGCTTTCTATTAAACTCTTTGGTAACCCAAGTCTTACTAACGGTCTTGATTCCTTGCAGCACAGAAGAAATGTTGCTGATTTGACTATATTTTATAAATATATTATGGATGAACGAGCTTCTGAAGAGATCAAATCGATTTTACCTAAATCAGCAAACCTTTCGCGTCACACCAGAGCAAACGTAGCAGCACATCCCATTACAGTTCAAATAATTAGATGTAGAACTGTAGCCTTCCAACGTGACTTTTTCAACAGAGTCTCTTATCGTTGGAATGCCTTACCTTCCTGGGTTTTTCCTGATGAATTTAATCCTCAAGGCTTTAAAGTTAACGTTCATAAATTTCTCAGAGAATCCTAATTTGCATTCCATTCTTATCTCTAGTTGGCATGGTATCTTCGGATATTCAGAGACGTTAATTTATAATTTATTATAATTAACACTAAACATGCCTAACTTTGAATTAAAAAAAAAAAAGTATTTTTGTGCCAACACTATACAAAATAAATATTTCGAATTCAAACGGAACATCTGTCCGTTTCAGAATTCCAAACTACAACCGCCATACAACCGAAAATAGTATATTTTCCTACAAGAGATGAAAACATTGTTTTTTCGCAAGTAAACATTTGATCACGAGACGAGTTTGCCGAGCGCATTTAAAGAAGATGGACGTGGATAAAACTCTCCGTCGTGATAAATATATATATATTTTCTACTTTAATAATTTACCATATTTAAAGTTTCTTATTACTCAATAAAAGTTATCTAAAATGTGTTTCAAACCAAGTGCTTCAATAATATATAATAAAGGATATATAATAATATATAATGGTGGTATTTTAAAAATAATTTAATTTTTCTAATTAAAAGATTGAAAAAATCAGGAAAATAATTTTTTTTCTCTTTTTTTTCTCTTGAACTTCTCGTAATTTATGGTTTTCAATTCGATACAACATTGTTGTGTCGTTGTTTATTTTTATTACTTTTTTTCATTTAAAATTAAAATGAAATTAAACCGTAGTGATTTTAGTCGATGAAAATTATTAACATTTTTAAAAAGGTTATAGAATTTATCTGATTTTTGTAGTGTTAAATTAAGAAACGATCTAATCAACAAGTCGTGGTATATAAGCCGTGTTCGATTTGACTGAAACAACACTGAAAAATTAAATGCAATTGTTGTTGTTTTTTCAGTTGTTTCAGTCAAATCGAACGCACCTATAGTTGGGTATAATTATGTAAGAGGACACTCTTACATTAAAAAAAAACAAATGTCAATTTTGTTGTAGTATTTCGAGAATATACATAAACATTTCTAATTGGAATTTCGTGTTTCTTGTTTTGATTAAAAAAAAATTTTGTTTGTTGATTTAGAGAAAATAAAAAAAATTTATCAAAATGCCATTACCAGGAATAAATGAATGTAAATAAAATGGAGTATTTTAGTTTAAATTTCATAATATAATTAATGAAAATGCAGATTTATTAGAAATAAAGATACAAATTTCGTCAACTTGAAAAGGTGTCATGGCGTGTGAAATATTATTCTTAAAAAACATTGATAACATTTTTGTTCTTAAAAAAACTGATGGTTTGATATCTTAGGTTCGCTATTCGAAATAATTGAATTTTCATATATATATATATATATATATATATATTATATATATATATATATATATATATATATATATATATATATATATATATATATATATATATATATATATATATATATATATATATATATATATATATATATATATATATATATATATATATATATATATATATATATATATATATATATAATATATATATATATATATATATATATATATATGAAAATTCAATTATTTCGAATAGCGAACCTAAGATATCAAACCATTAGTTTTTTTAAGAACAAAAATGTTATCAATGTTTTTTAAGAATAATATTTCACACGCCATGACACCTTTTCAAGTTGACGAAATTTGTATCTTTATTTCTAATAAATCTGCATTTTCATTAATTATATTATGAAATTTAAACTAAAATACTCCATTTTATTTACATTCATTTATTCCTGGTAATGGCATTTTGATAAATTTTTTTTATTTTCTCTAAATCAACAAACAAAATTTTTTTTTAATCAAAACAAGAAACACGAAATTCCAATTAGAAATGTTTATGTATATTCTCGAAATACTACAACAAAATTGACATTTGTTTTTTTTTAATGTAAGAGTGTCCTCTTACATAATTATACCCAACTATAGGTGCGTTCGATTTGACTGAAACAACTGAAAAAACAACAACAATTGCATTTAATTTTTCAGTGTTGTTTCAGTCAAATCGAACACGGCTTATATACCACGACTTGTTGATTAGATCGTTTCTTAATTTAACACTACAAAAATCAGATAAATTCTATAACCTTTTTAAAAATGTTAATAATTTTCATCGACTAAAATCACTACGGTTTAATTTCATTTTAATTTTAAATGAAAAAAAGTAATAAAAATAAACAACGACACAACAATGTTGTATCGAATTGAAAACCATAAATTACGAGAAGTTCAAGAGAAAAAAAAGAGAAAAAAATAGTATATTTTCTTACAAGAGATGAAAATGCTGTTTTTTCGTGAGTGAATATTTGTTCACGAGACGCGTTAGCGTCGAGTGAAGCAAGTTTACGAACGAAAAACATTTTCATCTCGAGTAGGAAATGCTATTTTTTCTACGATAGTAAATAAATATTATAGTAATTGTAAATTTCCAGATGCAAATATTGCAACATAACCTAACAAATACTAATAGCGAAAACAAACAAAATTTATAACATTTTTTAGCGTGTAAATTTGGTTTTCATTATTTGCATTGGATTGTTAGCAGGGTGCTATTGTTTATAATTTGCAAACGTATATTTTATACACTACTAATAGAATTTATAAATATCATCCGTTTGAAATCAATGTTTTTAAATAATAAGCACATTTTAATTATTATTTTATATTATATACACTTTTTAACACTAAACAAATACTTTACAAAATTGTTTTTGACTACCCTTTCAATTTTTTGAATGACGTTTTGGTTGTTTAAAATAGTAAACAACATTCCCTTAGAAAACTTAATTTGCAATTAAGCAGAAAA
>OY856186.1:365216575-365266575 GCA_963693315.1 Diogma glabrata | reverse complement strand
GAGAACGATTGTCTTATTGAATTGTATCAAAAAAGTTAATATAAAAACTAAAATAGTCTCAAAAACAAAACTCAAAAGAAAAATATTATTACTGTGTATAGTTAAGTGTAAGTGTATTAAAAACAATTAACAAGTGAAGTGTAATAAAACAATTAAATTTTCTTTAAAAAAAAACAATATTTCATATAAAAAAAAATTTTTTTTTCTGAAGTGATTAGTGATAGTGGGTGGTGAATTTTTATTAGAAGACTCCTAAACTTTAAATGAAAAAAAAAACAAAACATAATCGATTATCGAAAATAGAAAAAGAAGTGTGTTATAGTGTTTGTGTTTATGAAAATAAAAGTATTGAAGAACGGACGCGTATAATTGGTGAGATTGTTCTTTATTAAAAAATTATTTGGTATTTTGTGTTTACTATTGCCAAGCGGTAGGCAGGTAAAATTTTACCTTTTATTGCTTTGATGTAATAAATTTATTTATTACTTTAAACTTTAAAGCATAAATTTGCTTTATATTGCTTGGTAACAAAAAATTTTGTTTTAGTTGTTAATGATTTTTTTGGATTGATTGAGATTTTTTTTGTGAAATTTTTTGACATGATCTAGCTCCTCCTACCTCGGACTTATCTTAGGAGTTGGAAAATATAAGTTAGTTGATTATGAAATGTCTTTTTTTGACAAAAGTTAGGAATTTCGAATTTAACCCTTTATTTGTACTCTTCAATTTTGTTAGTGTCTTTTGTGTCCTCATTTTTTTTTTTGCTTTTCTTTTATCGTGCTACTGTTGCATGAAATCTGCTATCGTGTTTTTGTGACAGAGATACCCAGTTTCGTTTGTACTGTTTAGTGTTGAAATTTAGGCCTGGCCGAATTTCAGTAGCTTTACCTGCAATGTCAAAGGGTAAGTCTTTGTCTCAACAAAATAGACGCAGAGTGAACCAACAGCTTAGCATTGACTTCACGAACATAAGAGGTCTCAATTCGAATCTAAACGTGGTTCATCATTACATCGAAAAAAATAAACCTGACATATTGTTTCTTACCGAAACAATTGTTAGTGGCAAAGCATCGAAATTGGATCCCGATAAATACCGGTTACCTAGTTACGAATTGGAACATTCCTTTTATAACAAGCATGGTGTCTGTGTATTTGTTCGAGATTCACTTTCATGTATGAGAATTAAGGCCTACGAGTTGAACTCTAAGCACCATAATTCTACAGCACTTAAGATCTCAGGTGTTGATGAAACTATGTTTATAATAGGATTATACAGATCCCCAAATTCTCCCCCAGGATGTCCCTTTTTTGATCAAATATCGGCTAATCTAGACAAGATTACCACGGACTACCCCAAAGCAAAAGTGGCCATTCTCGGAGACTTTAATATTCATAATAAAGAATGGCTTAAGTATTCATCGCGCACTGACGACGTAGGAAGACAAGCTGAACTGATACTCGCCGATTATCACGGTTTGACGCAAATGATAGCGTGTCCCACTAGAATCGCAGACAATTCACATCATAACAATAATTTGCTGGATTTGTTTTTGACAAACGAACCAGATACTACGAAGACAAAAGTTGAACAACCCCTCGGAACATCGGACCATTTACTAATATCAGCAATAGTGCAATTTACGTCGCCGACACAAATTAAAGCAAATCCTCGTCGCGTTTGGAACTACAAACGCGCCAACTGGGAGGGACTGAGAAGCTTTTATGATGAAACACCTTGGAAAACTATTTGTTGTGTTGATCAAGATCCTAGCACGTCAGCAATAAGAATGTCTGAAATCATAAAAGACGGAATGCGGCGGTTTATTCCAAATCGATTAATCACTCCTAAAACTGAGCCTTGGTTCACGCGGGATGTTGATGAAGCAGTGAGGAATAAACGCAAAGCATTTAAGACGTATAACGCTAATAAAACACCTGAAACCCATAGCGCCTATAAGAAAGCCAGAAATATTAGTAAATTCAAAATAGACTTGGACAAAGAAGCGTTTATCCAGAAGAAAGCAAAGAAATTCGCCGAGCACCCATCTGGCTCACGTAGTTTCTTTCAGGCAGTTAAATCAGTACAGAGCAATTTTACTCGATCCTCTATTCCAACCTTAGTTCTTAATGACATTCCCGTGAGCGACTCGAAAGAGAAAGCGGATCTTTTGGGTCGTATTTTCGCAGAAAACTCAAACATAGTTGAACCTCCCCATTCTCCTACACTCATTCAACCAGTTGTAACGAAAATGAAACCAATTATTTTTCGTTGCAATATTGTACGGAAAATGCTTCTTTCTATCAATATCAACAAATCTGCTGGCCCCGACGGTATTCCACCCCTCATTCTTAAAAACTTTGCTAGGCAACTAGCTCCAATTTTAACAAAAATTTTCTATTTATCTTATAAAACCGGAATATTTCCCGATTCTTGGAAGCTGGCCAGCGTTCAACCCATATCAAAGAAAGGCAGTAAGATAGATCCTAACAATTATAGACCAATTGCAATTCTGTCGGTTTTAGCTAAAATATTTGAAAAATATGTTAACTACAATTTGATAGATTATTTGGAAATGTCGCGAATTATTGATGATAAGCAGTATAGTTTTCGTAGAAGTCATGCAACAGGTGATCTGTTAGCCTACGTATCCCATCTCTGGAACAAATCGCTGGAAAACCACGGTGAAACATTCAGTATTTCACTTGACATTTCTAAAGCATTTGATAAAGTGTGGCATAAAAATCTTATAGCTAAATTAAAATCTTATGGCATAGACCATCTTACTGTCTCATGGATTCATAGTTTTCTTACAGGTCGCCAATTTCATGTTAATTTAGATGGTATCACATCCAATATTTTCACAACCAATGCTGGGGTTCCCCAAGGTTCTGCACTCTCACCAACCTTGTTTCTTCTATACATTAATGACTTACTTATTTCCACAGTTCACCCAATCCATAGTTTTGCTGATGACAGCACATTGCATGCATCACATGCATCTCCTAAATTTCGATCTCATACTGCAGTTACCACCGATAGAGAGCTGCTAATTGATTCTATCAACAAAGACCTGGAGCGTATAATGGAATGGGGTGATCGTAATCTTGTTTCATTTAATCCAACCAAAACAAAACTATGCCGTCTTTCACGAATAGAGCGAGATAAAAATTTCCCTATTAAGATAAACCACGAGGAATTGCGTGAGGTTGAATCAGTTAGACTTCTTGGAGTGGATATTCAAAATAACCTGAAATGGAATAAACATGTGTTCAACCTCGCTAAATCTGCAATGCAAAAATTAGGATTCTTGAGTCGATGTAAAAAGTCTTTCAATCCCGAGCAAATTTTGCTAATCTTCAAGTCCTTTATTCGACCATGTATGGAGTACTGCTGTCATGTTTGGGGAGGTGCTTGTCAGTCAACAATAAAATGTCTAGACTCTGTACAGAGAAAAGCAATACGGTTGATTGGTAATACCGAACTAACGGATCAGCTTGATTCACTCCAGCACAGAAGAAATGTGGCTGAATTGTCAATCTACTATAAATATAACTTTAGCAAATTCTCTTCTAAGGAAATTCAAAATATCCTTCCATCATGTGCGCAGTATAGTCGACAAACAAGAGCTGCCGAGTCATCCCATCCATTTGTTGTACAAATACCTCGTTGCAGAACCGTGTCCTTTCAGAATGACTATTTTAATAGAGTGGCCAAATTGTGGAACTCAATGCCTTCCTCTGTATTTCCCGATGAATTTTCCCCTCAGGCATTTAAAGAAAATGTCCATCATCATTTAAAAAAATTAGTATAGTTATCCCTATATCCCCATTCCTTCCATTTTCCTCATCTCCTTCCTTTATAGTTGACATGGTATCTTCGGATATTCAAAGAGTCTAAATAATGAATATTTCATATTTAGTGTGCTAAACATGTCTAACTAATTAATAAAAAAAAAAAAAATGTAAAATTTTGCCTCACTAATAATTTTCTTATAAATTTTTAACAATATTCTGGAACCGCTAAATTGTTCCATTTTTTCACCATCCAGTGAACAAACGTAAAAAAGAAATTGAGTTGTAGTAGAAAAAAAATCTAGGACGCCTCACATTTTTGTCGTTCTATTTAAAATTTTAATTTAAATAGATTTACTTTACCTAAAAGGGACACGGGTATTATTCAAAACAAAAATTTCTTAATTCTGAAAATCTTAACGAAGAAAATTAATATATTCTCAGTAACATGTTTTGAATTCAAACGGATTTGTGCCGTGAATTTCTCTTAAACGCATCTTTTTTATTTGTTTCTTAGCAAGTCGCAACTATTATTAGTTTCTATTCAGCAAAATCTTCTAACAAAAATTTCTGCGACTATATTTTGATGAAATTTTATTTTCCCGTTATAAAATTTCATAAAAAAATAACAGAAACTATTCCGATTTTACTAAATAAATCTCATGATATAGTTAACATTAGCGAGCGCTAGTCCAATTCCGTTGTAATTTTATTTTTGAATATTGGTGTGTTTGGTTTTCTCGATTGTTTGCATTCTTTTTTATGAAAAAAGTGCGGTATTCCGGTAAGTTTTATTAGCATTTTCCTTTATAGGAGAGAATAAACAGTTTTATTTAGTATTACATTATTAAAGACTTGGCATTTGTAGATGAATCAAAACACGAGTATAAAACGATCGGTTGAAAGTGAACATCGTTTGATTCAAGAAAAATGTGAGCTTCAATATTTTTTTTGTTCAAGAAAAAACTAAAATATTCTGTTTGATATGTGGTCAAACTATTGTGGTGTGCAAGGAATACAATATAAAAAGACATTACGATACCATTCACAATGAAGAATACAAAAACATCGTAGGAAAAATGCGGGAAAAGAAGTTATTCGAATTAAAGAAAGCTCTTTGAAAACAACATAACATTTTCATTAGGCCAATCGCAGAAAACGTTGCCGCTGTTGAAGCTAGTTATCGGTTATCGCATGCAATTGCAAAAAAATCAAAACCCTCTATGGAAGGCGAGTTCATTATTGAATGTTTAGTAATAGCAGCTGAAGAGTTATACCCAGATATGATAAAAAAATTTAAAGGCATAAGCTTATCGCGAAATACAATTGCGAATAGAATCTCCGATATGGCTTCTAATTAAAGCGGTCAACTTCGCTCAGTTGTATTGAATTTTGAAATGTTTTCAATTGCAATCGACGAGAGTACTGATTTATTAGATATGGCTCAGTTAGCCATTTTTATTTCAGGATGTGATAGTAATATGACAATAACCGAAGAACTGTTAGAAGTAATTTCAATGACTGGTACCACAACTGGAGATGATATTTTCGATGTAGTTATGATTGCTATTATAAAATATGATCTTCCAATGCAGAAGCTGATGTCTTTGGCAACTGATGGGCCCCTTCTATGAAAGGAGCTACACGTGCTGTCGTCGGCAGACTAAAATATTATGTTAAAACCCAACATAATACATCTCTTCAACACTCCATTGCAGTATCCACCAGCAAGTTTTATGTTCAAAAGTAATCAAAATTGATCATGTATTTAAAAAAGTTACTAAAATCGTTAATTATATTCGAGCACGTGGCTTAAATCATCGGGAATTTAAGTCATTTCTAAAAGATGTGGAATGTGATTACGAAGATTTGTCATATTATACTGAAGTCCATTGGCTTTCGAGTCATAAGGTTTTAAGAAGATTTTTACAGCTGTTGGACGAGATCGTGCTCTTTTTAGAAATTGAGGATTGTGATTGCACTGAATTGAAAAAAGTTGATTGGATACAAGATTTGGCTTTTTCAGTTGATATTACTGGCCATCTCAGTCAACTCAATCTTAATCTTCAGGGTGAAGATTAAGATTGAGATTGATTAAGATTGATATGTTCATAACCTCGTTGTATGACCAAATAAATTCATTTAAACAAAAGATACACTTGTGGAAAGCATAATTGAAAAAAGAAAATTTGTACAATTTTTCTAGTTATAAGACTCTTTTGCTTAAACATCCAGAGTTGAAATTTGAAAACTATGAAAAACAACTGAAAATGTTGGCAGACGATTTCGATAAGAGGTTTTCAGATTTTTAAAATAGTCATTTCAATATTTTTTGCTCTCCGATGTCTGTTGACATTGACAATATTGAGGAAAATTTACAAATGGAATTTATAGAACTACGATGCGACACGTTATTGAACCAAAAATATAAGGAAATTGGTATTCCAGAGTTTTATGAGTATTTACCTGCAGGCCGTTTCCCTGGTATTCGAAATTTTGTTATACGCATATTATCCATGTTTGGTAGCACGTATATTTGTGAACAACTTTTTTCACAAATGAAGATAAATCAAACTTCGCAGCGAACCAGATTGACTGAAGAACATTTAGCATCAATATTAAAAATTACATTAAGCCAAAAACTAATACCAGATTTTGATGAATTGAAAAATGAAAAGCTGTGCATTCATCAACCAAAAAAACCTGAATTAAAAGAATTAATAAATATATTTCTATGCGAATTAATGAATTTCTATATAAAATTTTTGTTTTGTTTTCTTTATGGTCGATTATATTCAATCAACCCACAAATTTAAAATTTTTAAAAAAACCAAATTCAGTGTGGCCCGCTTAAGGATTTGGACAACAATTTTCAAAAAATTTGGCCCGAGTACCGAAATGACTTTGACATGCCTGCTTTAAATTATAAAATAAGTTTTTGACAACATCTCATTAAAAATTCATATTCTATTTTTCCATGGTTGCTTTGTTTAAAAAACTTTGTAACATTATATGAAAAACCATAGCAACTACAATTTGTTATTCTTTTTGCACTATAGTTGAAAAAGAACCCATTTTCACAAGAAATTAAGCGTGATGAAAATAGAATTTCTATATGCTATCATAGAAAAATTTTCTATTCCCTTAGTAAAAAAAAAATAGTGTTGGAAAATTTTTGCCAATTAATTAAAAAATATAACAAAATTTGTAATTTGATAGGTTTTCAAATTACAATCAAATAAAATTCAATTTACTTACACACCAAGGTTAATGAACCTTAATATCGACACATTAATTAGTTTGTGTCGTCAATTAGTTCATTTACCTTAGTTTTCTGTAATAAATTTGCAATGTAATACACTGCAAGTTTTTACTTCCATCAAGTTTTATAGATCGTAGAATGTTAACCAATTTTTATTAAACAATTAAATTTGAACTAAATTTTGAAAACGGTTTTTCTAATTTTGAAAGGTAATCCAATTAAAAGAATGGGGAAATGGACGAATGGAAAGAAGATGGATAGGAAATATTTTCCATCCGGCACAATCGTGGGGACGTACCACACGGCCTGAAAGATAAGAGCTCTCATATTGCCGGGCATTACAATAACACCAACAGAAAGTGAAGTCTTCCATAGATAAAATTTCGATTTAAACGATATCGTAAAGTTAATGTGCGGCGTGTGAGTAGTTAACATCATAAAATTTGGCACTTAAAAATTTGGAAACAATTGAAACACAAAAAAATGGTTAAGAATGTGACCGACTTAGGCGAAATTAAGAGCCAAGAAAATTGAAGTTAAATAATAAAACGATTGTGAAATTGTTGAGAAGGAAAAACAAAAAAAAATTTGAGATATAATGTTGTTTATTTAAATGAAGAAAAGGATAAATGAAGAAAAATAGGAAAGAGAATTTATTACCACGAATTCATGACCACAGAGTTTGCCATCCGATTATTTATCGATGAAAAGTGTGTCTTCGACTGCTTGTGTGCGAAGTGGTCCGATGAAAAGCGTTGTTTCAAAAACATGAGCCGCAATAAACAATACTGAGCACGCTCAATTTTATTCGAACTTAACCCCGCAACTTGCTTTAATCGAATCCGATTACTCAATATTTTATAGCAACAGAAACGGAACTTGTTATTTGGAAAATGTTTCTTTCGAAAATTAGTTGCACGTATTTTATTGGAATGCCATGGAAAGAAAGATGGACGTTTCAAAACATTTGTTTTAGCATGTGGATCATCGAGACCAACAGATGATTCTAATTGATTCTTGCAAGCAGATTTTCGCGCTCGTCGATGAAACACTTGGTATTTCAGTAATGACTACTTCTGAAGTAGAACAAAAGAGAGGCGGGTGACTTTATCTGTGGCAAAGCCATTTGAGGTTTTATTATCATGCGAGTTATCTTCAACTAGCGTATTCCGGCCAGGTTCAATGGTTTCATCTATTGATTGACATTTGTCCAATACCTTGTTGTTTTGGGTTGGTATCATGACAACATGGCTTCCTAGGAACCTTGTTTGAGGAGAGCTTCTTGTAGACCATTTGAGAACATGTCACACCATTCTAACAACGAGCAAGTTTTGGATCCAACAAAACTTTTCATACAATTTAACCGTCCTCGAATATGCCAAACACGAGAAGTTGCAATATCCAACGTATTAATTTTGATCTCATGACCCAACGTGACAGTATTTTTCAGCGCACGTGTGAGAGTGGCAAGTTTAGCAGCACAAAGACTAAACTCTTCTTCTGGACACTCTAAAGCTTTTAAATGTATCCCACTTGGAGGAACTAAAGTACCATCTGCTTCTTTGGAAAGACAATCGGTGAGGTTTTTAATTTCTTCAATAATTGTGTGACCAGCAATACATCGGACCTCATACTCAACCTCCAATTCATCCGCCATCAAGTGCTCGGATTACCCTCGTAGTCATTTTCGTTTTTCTGATCTTGTTGTAAGAAAGATTTTACATCCGGCACAGGTAATGTTGTTTGCTATCAATGTTGTCCAGGAGATCATACATTGTAGAACGGAAATGAGTGTTTTGCTGTTGCGGTTGATGAATTTGTTGTGGCTGTAGTTGTATGATTGGCGATTGATATATTATTAATATACCAGCATATATTCCTAGGTGTAATAGATAGAAGAAGACTCCATTTCCAGAGGTTTTTTGTTTATTCGAAATAAGTTTTCGTCAATTTTTCACAAATTGTTCATATTACAATTAGCAGTTCAATTCGATGGCAAAACATAATATCGCAACATTTAGCAACTTAAATTAGCAACGAATAAACAAAGCAACTTCAACTTGTTTATATAAGTTTTCTTAAACAATTTTCCTTGGCAATTTCTAACAATGTGCGTAATCTAATAATTCTTAAAAACCAACATGGCGTGTTAACAATTCTTATTACTTAAGACTGCAGTACATATTCATAAAACACAGGTACACAGGTAACTTTTATTTTTTTCTACCAGGAATAAATAAGTCGATGGTCTCACACCGATGTATATAACGCGATGCAGTGCTTAAGATCTTGTTATTTATTATTTATTTTTATGTCACTGGAGTTTATCGCCACACATTTACTCACGTTCACTATAAAATTTAAGCTTCTCATCTTTAGTACAAGCTATTTTACAGTCTGCTGTTTTTGAATTATGTACTTCATCTGGATATCTTCCTTTGTTAACAACGAGATCATTTGTAAATTGTAGCATCTGTGATTGTTGATTTCGTTTATATTATTTGTGTATCTTGAAAAAGAGTCAATTATAAATTTATTAAAAACAATAAAAAAATTTATAAAGTATTCTTTCAATATTAAATAAAAAAAAGCAAATTGGGCCCGTCCGGGATTTGAACCCGGGACCTCCCGCACCCTAAGCGGAAATCATACCCCTAGACCAACGGGCCAGTTAAATATTTGATAATTTATTCTCAACAATAGAAATTCTCCAAAAAAATTCTTAACAGTTTCTTTTTAGTTAATTATAATAAAATTTACTGTCAAAAGATTGATTGCCTAATTAATGAATTAATAAAATAATTTTTGTTGCAGAAAAAAGTAAAGTTATTGATTTTCTGTTAACTCATTTTGTTATGTTTATTTCATTTTTTTTATGGATATATAGGTGAATCACAAAATATACAATAATTTAAATTTTCATGATAATCGGTTTCAGCAAAAATCTCATTGATCATTTCATGAGGAAGATATTGTCTTTTACAATCGACACAACTTCGAACTTTTAAAAAGGGAACCTGATAACAAAAAAATAGAAATTAATTCTAAAAGTTTATATAAATAATAAAAACTGAAATTACTTGTAATTGTGTAATTGGACATCGATCAACAATATGGTCATCTTCGCACGTTAGTTTTCCTTCTTCTAAATTTTTACCACAATAAGTACAAACATCTGAATCAAACACATCCAAAAATAATGTATTTTCAATTAAAGTATCAAATTTAGTTCGAACTTCATTCTGTATCAATATCAAATCATCCACAAATGTTGTATTCAAAAATTTTTTTAAAAATAAATTCAAACATTTTGCTGACTTTATTTGAATTTTTGAATTAAAAGCTTTTCGTTTATAATATTTTGTAAAAACATTTAAAATATTATAAGCATGAAAGGCTTCGATAAAAAATGAAATTGCTTCAACAAAATTTAAATAATTTACATAACGTTGTTCTTTTCGTCTTAAATAATATCCGGATTTTGTTCCACATACAATTAACTTTAATTTTAAGCGATAAATGTATTCTTTACTTATAGCAATATTTTCGACAAGCGATCCCATGAAATTATCATCTATTGTTTTCGTTTTCCAAAATGAATGACGAATGGCTTCGGCAACATCTTTATACTTCAGTAAACTGAATGATTTATTGTTTTTAATAATTTCTATAGGATCTATTGTGTTTAGTTTACAAGTTACAAGATTTGTGGGCATTCGAAGTTCGAGATGGTCATATGACACGTGAGGAAAAGTGGCGAATAAAATTAACGTTTTATTTTGACTTGCTGAGATTCCACAAACCGACCACTTTTCGAAGTCAATGTCACACTTTACATCGTTCACTATAAAATTAAAACTATTTTCATAAATATTAATTTTTAGATTCTCACAATGGCCATATAACGAGGAGATTAAATACGTAGATGGTGCTATTTCTGCTAAACCTAAAATATTAAATAATTTTAGAAGTTATTTAAATTTCTGAATCAAGATTTTAAATCACCTCCAATATGAACATGATCAAATAAATAAATATCATTATGTAATATTTCTCCTTTATAATTAATTAAAAACATCAATAAATGAATTCCTTTAACAGCCAAGACAAACATTGTATTTGTCTCATTACACAAATAATATTCAAGATGTAATATTGATATTAAATCACAATCATTCCATAAGCTTCCAACTTTTTCGAAAATAAAATCTTCATTCAGATCATTATTGAATAAGATTTTATACAAAACAATCTCTCCCAAAATCGTACAACTTAACATCAAAGTATCGTTATTCGGCAATTTCACCCATTTCAATTTAGTAACGGTTGCATCAATATTTTCCACTTGATCATAAATTTCTACTTTAATATTCATTTGGTTTGATATAATAAGTTTATATATTACCAATTGTCCTGATCCTAAAACAGAGGCGATGAACGATTTTCCATTTAAAACGCTATCCAACCAACAAACAGATTTACAACAAATTTTATCCACCTCTAATTTCAATTTTTTATAATTATCACAATTTCGTGTGTTATACAATCCCTTTGATATCATTTTCTCGATCCATAAATTCGTTAAATTTTCAAATCGACTCCATTTTCGATCTAATAAAAATTCTTCATGAGATATTTTATTCCCAGGACAAAACAACTCAATTACTCCGAAATTCGTTGAAGTTAATAATAAATAATCGTTTTCAATTACATTCGGTGGAGACCAGTCATGTGTTACGAATTGTATCAATTTTGGATTTGGTGTTAAATCCGGTATTAAGACAGGATTTAAAAGTAAATCCTTCCTTTCGTCATTCGTCGAATTCAACATTATTTTCGATAGCTCTTTAGTTATTTTCTCTGATGGACATTCGGCATTACAGGTAACATTATATATTTCATAGTTAATACAATTGTTATCTAATATATAACTGTACTTTAATTTTATAATTTCTATTATATTCTTCGAGATAAAAGAATAATATTCACCATTAAATTTATTGCTCAATGCAAAACTATGATATAATTTTGTTTTAAATGCTATCGCATTTATTTCATTGAGTTCCATAGTGCAAAAAAAGTGATTCGGTTTTTTATATTTTTACTGTAGATTTTCTGAAATGTCAATAATAATGTAAAAAAGTAGCTTCTTTTTAATAGAAAGTGTAATATTTACGATTTAATATATATTTAGTTATAAGTTTAATTTATTAATATGTCTTCAAAAAGAGGTTTAGAATTCTTGAAAGTTGCTTTTAAATATACGATGGAAAAAAAAGGATTTGATCAAAATTTAAAGAATGTAAGTTTTTATTATTTATATTCAGAATTACCTTGTTGTATGGGGTTTGGCCTTTGTATTTTTACCAGATTTAGATTTTATTTTAAATTTATTATAATATATTGAATAAATATATATATATAATTTATCTATTATTTAAAGTTTATATATTTGGTAATTTTAGGTTATATCGGCCGGTACTACAGTGTAACAATTTATTGCAATTATTTTCGAGCTCGAATATTTTACGAATTTGTCAGTTAATTAATTTTTAAAATTTGTAAAGGCGGGCACATAATGTCGTGTTCTTTGGCTTGATCGAAAAAAAATTGATTTATTTGTTTGCCAACGAACAGCATAAAGTGTCAGAATTGTTGTTTTCTAATGAATATGTTTTATGGATATCATTTGCTGTTTATTCAATAGATGGCAGCACTATTCAGTTTCATGTATTATCGTTGCTGTATTCATTATTGTTTATTATTGTTATAGAAAATAATCTGTCAAAGTGAAATAAAGAACATATTGTTTTATTCATTACTTTATTGGCTTATTATTACAAAATCTTGTTGTGCATTAAACATCAGAAGTTAATTACCCATAATTCCACAAACATCCAATAGGTTATGGGACCAGAACAGTGTTTCGGGTAATATTTTCTGAAAAAGAAGTAAAGAAAAATTAAAAACATTAAGACACATTTTTGTGAGGTTATATCCAGCCGTGTGCGAAGTGAAAATTGTAACCGCAGAGCAAAATAGTTGAGAAAATGGATTCAGAATTGTCCAGAGTAAGCAAATTACAAGGAATTGACAACTGGAATCTATGGAAATTCCAGATCCAGATAATATTGAAGTCAATTGAAGCATGGGACATAGTAAATGGCACAAGAAAACAACCTGCACCCGTGGGCACAGAAGCGACGGCTGCTGAGAAAAAGGAAAATGCAGAAGCATTATGTAAATGGAATAAAACCGACGGAATGGCGCAAAAGGTAATCGTTACCACAATATCTGAGCAAACGATGATGCATATTTTGACATCAGAGAATTCTGAAGCAATGTGGAAAAAGCTAACGAATATATATGAACAAAAATCAGAATCGACAATCCACATTTTACAACAAAAATGGTTTACATTGGCTAAAGATCCTTCACATGATATAGCAGCACATATCTCAAAAATTGAAGATATATCTAATAGGCTACAGGCAATGGGGGAGAAAATTGAAGATAAGGGAGTAATGACCAAAATTCTCCTAACTTTGCCACCAAATTTTGATCATTTCATCAGTGCCTGGGAATCAACGGCTATCGCCGATAGAACGTTAGCCAACCTAACATCGAGATTAATAATTGAAGAGATGAGACAAAGTCAAAGAGGAGTAGAAGTCAATGCACTTGCTTCTAATGTAAGAGTAAACAGTAAGAATCGTTTTTCCGAGAATTATAATGGTAACAGAAATATTCGATATGTTAAGAATAAAGACGATGACCGAAAAAACACAAAGAGAAAACATGGAAAATGTAATTTTTGTCATAAACCCGGACATTGGGCAGCAGAATGTTGGAACAATCCAGAAAGTAAACAATATAAACTTAAAAATTACAAAGTTTCTGGACAAGAGAAAGGTGAAGCTCTCATAAGCGAAGCATTTGCCTCTGTACAAAAGACAGCGAAAACTACAGTCGAGGCCTGGTATATGGACACTGGAGCGAGCGATCACATGACTCATAATCTAGAGTGGTTCATAAAATACACACCAATGAAAGAAGACATCAAAATAAAAATTGGAGACGGAGAAAGCATTTCAGGCAAAGGTCGAGGTAGCATCAACATTACAGCATTTGATGGAGAAAAATGGACAGAATGTCACCTTTTAAATGTACTCTACGTGCCCAAGCTGAAATACAATCTCTTTTCTGGCGGTGTGGCCTTGGATAAAAATTTAACTCTAGAAGCTGATAAAAGAATCTGTAAATTCAAAAAAGAAGGCAAAACCATAGCAGTAGGTGAGAGACAAAATAAACTATTTGAAATGAAAATCAAGATAACGCCAATCAAAAATGTCAAAGAAAGTGTTGATGAGGATCAAGCATGTATTGCTGAGAAAAGTTCTTTTCAAGAATGGCATCAAAAATTAGCTCATCAAAACTACACTCAAGTTAAAAATATTTTAAGAAATTATGACATAAATCCAAAAGGAGATGACAAAATAGTTTGTGAGCCTTGCGCATTGAGTAAAATCCATCGACTACCTTTTCCTCAGCAAAGCAGTACAAATACCAATCGTATTGGCCAAATAATACACGCAGATGTGTGTGGACCTCTACCAGAAAAGTCGTTCACAGGAGCTAAGTATTTTCTTCTATTGAAGGATGATTACTCACATTATAGAACCGTATATTTCTTGGGTGCAAAATCAGATGTGCTGGAGTGTCTAAAAGACTATGTAAAGAAAACAGAAAAACATTGCCCCAGAGGAATAGAAATTTTTAGATCTGACAATGGCCTGGAATTTGTCAATCAAGAAGTCACAAAATTGATGAAAGAATATGGAATTTCTCACCAAAATTCAGTAGTCTACTGCCCTGAGCAAAATGGCAAAATAGAACGAGAAAACAGAACTGTTGTAGAAGCTGCTCGAACAATGCTACATGCTGCACAATTTGAACTTAAATTCTGGGCAGAAGCAGTAAACACTGCCGTTTATGTTTTGAACTGCACAGGAACCAGTAGCATTAAGAATCAATCACCATATGAAATTTGGTACAACAAGCGACCAAATATTCAGGAATTTCATATATTTGGAGAGAAAGTTTACGTAAAGTTGCCTGAAAATAAAGTAAAGAAGCTAGACCTCAAAGGTGAAATAGGTTACTTTGTAGGCTACGGCGATACAGTAAAAGGTAACAGAATTTGGATTCCAGAGGAAGGCGATATTTTTGTCAGAAAACATATTATCTATACAGGAAAATTAATAGAGTCTACTGAAAGAGTTCAGAATCAAGCACTGTTGTATCTACCTGAGGAAGAAAATAAACAATCCAAAAATAGTCAGGCTGAAAGAAAAGATGACGAGCAAATTGAAGAAAATTTAGAAAATCTTGAGTTACCTAACCAATTATCTGGTTCAGAAGAAGAAAATGAGACATTTTGTACGCCAGAACCCGAAAGAAGTACAGGAATACAACTGAGAGATCGATCCAAACTAAATAAACCTAAGAAATTAGAAGACTACGAAGTAAATTTAGATAATGTCTGTGATTATTGCATTGAAAACCCAGAAGAACCGCTGACTTTTCAACAAGCTGTAAACGGTACGAATGCACAAGAGTGGAAACAAGCAATGGAAGAGGAAATGAATTCCTTAAAAACCAGCAACGTGTGGGAGCTCGTTGAAGTACCAAAGAACTCAACCATAGTTGAAAATAAATGGGTTTATAAATTAAAAACTGATACGAATGGAACCATACAAAAATTTAGAGCCAGATTAGTAGCCAAAGGCTTCTCTCAGCGTGAAGGAATAGACTTCAATGAAACCTTTAGCCCTGTAGTAAGATTCGACTCCATCCGAATATTATTAACAGTGATTGTTCAAGAAAATTTAGTACTCAAACAGTTTGACGTAAAAACTGCCTTTTTAAATGGTGATATAGAAGAGGTTATATACATGAGGCAGCCAACAGGATTTAACGATGGTACAACAAGAGTATGTAAGCTACTAAAAAGTTTATATGGTTTACGTCAATCGTCTAGATGTTGGAACCAAAGAATAAAAGTTTTTCTAACAAACAATGGACTCGAACAATCAAAAGCTGATCCCTGCATATACATTTTGATCAAAAATAATCTGATAATACTCCTAGTGAGCATCTACATAGATGATGGACTAGTAGCTGGAATCGACGAAGAGACTGTGAATGAATTCTTATGTGCACTTGAGAAAGAATTTGATATCACTACTGGAGATGCTGATACTTACCTTGGTTTACAGATTGAAAGACAAAACGATGGCTCTATTCTTTTACGTCAAAGTGCCTACACAAGAAAAATTATCAATAAATTTAATTTAGAGCAAGCAAATGCTCTTGCAATACCAGCCGATCCACATCAACAGTTGAATGCAAATTTAAATGATAATGAGAAGACTGAGTTAACAACTGCTCCCTATAGAGAAGCTGTGGGCAGCTTGTTATATTTATCAAAAGGGACGAGACCAGATATATCCTTTTCGGTTAGTATGGTTAGTCGATATATGGAAAAACCAACGAAATTGCATTGGAATGCAGTCAAGAGAATTATGAAATACCTAAAAGGAACTGTTGATTATGGTTTGCACTTTAAGAAGAAGAAAACGTTATCTTTATTTGGCTACAGTGATGCAGATTTTGCAGGAGATATTGCAACACGCAAATCAACAACAGGATTTATAGTTGTTTGGAGTGGATGTGTTGTTAGCTGGAGTTCTCAAAAACAGTCTACAGTTGCCACCTCTACCACTTATTCGGAATACATTGCAGCCTTTCAAACAGTCAAGGAAATAGTGTGGCTCTTAAAGTTAATTGGAGAGATCTATCCTTATCAAAATATTGCTACAACTCTCCATATTGACAATCAAAGTACAATTGAATTAATTAAAAATCCTGTTCTTCACAAACGAAGTAAACATATTGACGTACAATATCACTACATCCGAGAACAATATGAAAAGAAAGTTTTTCAACTGAAATACATCAACACCAAAGAACAGCCAGCAGATATCCTCACCAAACCCTTGGAAAGAAGAATCTTCGAAGTTCATCGCAACAAAATATGCTCCAAACTTGAAGAGGATGCATAACTTATTAAATACTGTACCTTTGTTTGTTCGATCTTGAGTAATTTTGATATTCCAGAAAACAGTGGGAGTGTCAGAATTGTTGTTTTCTAATGAATATGTTTTATGGATATCATTTGCTGTTTATTCAATAGATGGCAGCACTATTCAGTTTCATGTATTATCGTTGCTGTATTCATTATTGTTTATTATTGTTATAGAAAATAATCTGTCAAAGTGAAATAAAGAACATATTGTTTTATTCATTACTTTATTGGCTTATTATTACAAAATCTTGTTGTGCATTAAACATCAGAAGTTAATTACCCATAATTCCACAAACATCCAATATAAAGTAAATCAATCTACTTTTGTATATGTAGTAGTAAATTGTTTTGACTTTTTGTTCTATCAGTTGATATGTTTGGTTATGTTTACATTTGAAAATGATAGATTTTACGTTTTATCATTTTATTTGTAATAACTTTATTATTAATTAGTAATTTAAATAATAGTAAATTATTTTTAAACAAAATAATAATAATAATTAAAATGGCGGGTTTTTTTGTTTACATAAATTTGACAGTTAAAAATAATATTTCAATGTATTTGTAAAATCTACCAAAAAATCTAGATTTTTAAAACTTGATCTAGATCAAAAAATAAATCAATCTTTTTTTGCCAAAGAACACAAACTGACAGTAAATTTGATCTGACAGCTAATTTTTTTGATCTCAGATCAATTTTTTTTGATCTCAGATCAATTTTTTTTTGCCAAAGAACACGACATAAAATTCAACTTTAATTGTTTCTGTTCAACTCAAAATCGATGAATTTTCTGTTTCTGTTTCTAAATTCTGTTGCTGTTAAACTTGTATGGAATTCTGATTCTATTGTATATGACTTAATTAATTTTAATTTTATCAAACCTGCTTGATTTCATCCAATTTTTAGTTTTTATAAATTGAGGAATAATCTTTTAAAATTAAACCAGAAAACTGTAAAAGAATCGAAGAATTGAGTGACAGGTGAATATGAATTATAAACAAATGTGTTTAGGACTAGGTAAACAGTATTCGACAGTCAACTGTCGAAATTTGTTTAGTGGAGACACAACATTTAATTAAACACAAACAATCGTTTGCTAACATCTGTTAGATTAACGAATGATATAGAAAACATGATGTTTTTGCATGTTTGTTCTCGTTCGGTGGAGACAGGGTTTTGTTACCTAGCAACGAAATTTGTCATGGATATTTTTGAAGCAAAACTTCCTTAGGCGCGATATGACAAGTAACTCAAATCTTTTTTCAGACGGAAGTAACGTTTTCAAACGGAAATAACGTTCAGTAAAATATAATGAAAAAATATATATTCATCTCTAACATACTACACTCTGATTTTAAATCTTAAACACGTACATTCACACAATTGCATCAAACAATAGTAAAAAATAAAATAAAGAAGAAATTCAAACAACAATGAAATAATAAAGGCAAACGAATATTATTTTTGGCAAGTATATACGATACAATTCGATTACACTAGTTTACAAATTTTGAACTTTTTTTGTCTCCCTGACCAAAACCCAACTTTTCTTGTGGATTTTGACCTGCTGAACACAAAGGATTCTGGAAGTTACATTCAAAAAGAGTTGAAAAAAAAATCAATTTATGTTTTTTAAAAAATTTTTCATATTCAACGCCATAAATTTTGAACAAACAATGATTGTAAATTTTTTTAATTTCTTGGAGCCTGTGGTAAATGAATTCCCTTTCTTTTAAGTTAAACAACACGAATTTTGGTGCAGGTTATAACCAAGTTATTCAGGTTTTTCCAAAAAAGGTAAAACAAATTAGTAAAAAATTTTTTTTTACAAAGAATAATTTAAATTCTGCAACATAATTGATTTATATTGAAGTTGTAATACAGATTTTCGAATAAAAACTGCGAGCCATTTGAGTTTTCCTTATTTCAACCGCGTTTTTATGTATTTTCTTTACTGTTTGTGACGCATCGTAAATAATATTTTGCAAGTTCAGTCGTTATGTAACATATGTATGACTAATCCAATTGACATACATTACATATGTTATTCTTCCCATCAAATTATTCTAAACAGTTAAATAAGTCATCAACAACTTAAAAGCCTAGATCTAATTTCCACAAATTCCCACGATATATATTAAATAACGAAATCTAAATAACATAAAATAATATTAAAGTTGATGACATTACAGAAATAAATTTAAATAAAATTTATCGAAATAAATATAATTCCTGCTGAACGAGGCAATTATATTTGTTTAATATATGATTGACCGATATTAACTTTATATAATAAATCGATTGATAATTGGTTAATCGATTTAATTATTAAAATAAAGGTAATACTAAGAGGGGATAATAGTGGAGAAACCCTCAATCAATTGTACTATAAATAAAACGAAAATCATAACGAAAAATCAGAATTAATAAACTTCTCTTAAAAGTTAAAGTGTTTGTTTAATTTAAACCTCTTAACGGAAGAAAGTCTGCCCAATAGGCCTTAGCCTACGGGTTTAACGTAGTTTTTCCAGTTGTAAAGACTTTCTTCCCATCATAAATATCGAAACAAATAAGTGGACGCCGAAGTATAGCAGTTCAACGGATAAGTCCACCATATTGAATCTATTGAATTAACTGTAGGCTGAAAGAAATTAAAAAAAATTATAATCATTGTTCCAAATTTATGGCGTTGAATATAGAAAAATTTGAAAAAACCTAAATTTTTGATTTTTTTTTCCACTTTTTTCGCGTATCATTGTTTCCAAAATCATTGATGGATTTTTTCAAAAAAAAAAGCTCAAAATATTTGTTAATATCTTTACTATGCACTTGTTTCGTTACTATTTAAAATTTGTTTGTTTTGTAGAATATGCGCTCCAAAAACCGGAATAACCTTTTTGTTCACCGAAAAAATTGGTTTTTCGCGAATATCTCAAAAACAAGAGCTAAACTAAAAAAAAATGAATATGATATTCGTGTTCAGTAGGTCAAAATCTATAGGAAAAATATGGAGGGGCTGAAATCTCACAGCTCTGAGATATCAAGACTTCGGTCTGGGTAAAGGATTTTGATATAGTTTTCGGCAAAAAACTTTCACGAGGACATGGTTTTTAGTTTTGGGCAGCGATGTATATTAAACATAACTCTTTGTTAGCGTCAAGTATTTTTTATATCTGCTTAAAAACTTATTACAAAACTAACACGAAATATCAATACGTTGCCGGAAAATTATAATCCAAATCCAAAAATTTTGTTAAATTAAACAAAATCGAACTTTTTCAAAATTCCAAAAATATTTCAAAAACTAGAATGAAATCAAATATTTAAACTTTTTCTAAATTCCGATAATATTCCAAAAATTCTTAAAAATTCAAACTTTTCCAAAATTCTAAAACTATTGCAGAAATTATTACAAAATCAAAAATAAAACTTTTTTCAAAATTCCAAAAATGTTCTAAAAATTAGAATGAAATCAAATATTGAAACTTTTTCTAAATTCCAATAATAATCCAAAAATTCTTAAAAATTCAAACTTTTTCCAAAATTCTAAAAATATTGCAAAAATTATTACAAAATCAAAAGTTGAAAATTTTTTCAAAATTCCAAAAATTATAATAAAATCAAATATTTAAAATTTTTCAAAATTCTTAAAATATTCCAAAAATTCTTACGAAATCAAAAATTAAAACTGTTTCAGAAATTCTAAAAATAATGCAAAAATTATTACAAAATCAAAAATTCAAAAATACAAACTTTTTCAAAATTCCAAAAATTCCAAAAAGAAACATCAAACGTCAAACTAATCAGATTGATATTTTTTAGTTATTGCATTTTTAATTAATTTAATATAAAACAAGTACAAAATTTCGATACAAAATTAAAGTAAAGTATTCTTAATAAATTTCATAAGCTTTAAAATGATTTATTACGAATTTGCTGACCAATTTGATGATTACAATGAAAACATAACCTGCTCTGCCGCAAACTGTGGTAAAAATATTCTACCAAGGCAATCAATTTTCCAATGTAGTGAGTGCAAAAAACTATTCCATCCTCATTGTAAAGGGATCAAAGGACAACATATTGCCAGGAAAGCAGCAGAACCAAATTGGTATTGCTCAGATGGATGCAGTAAAGCTCTACCTGAAAAAAGAAATGAACCGGATGTTACTCGTAAAAATATTAGTGAAATTGTAATTAAGCTCAATAGTTATGATCAATTGTTTGGAGAAATCAAAACCATGATGGCTGAAATAAAGAAGGCTCAAGAATTTATCAGCGCAGAATTTGAGCAAATGAAGTTGGGTTATCAAAAGGTCATTGCTGATAACAAAGAATTGCTTGTTGTATTAAAAGATACTATAAAACAAAACAAGGAACAAGAACAACAAATAGATAAACTCGAGGCCAACTTGGATGAAATCCATCAAAAAAATATTGAAAACAACTTAATAATTGCTGGTATACCAAATGCTGAATGTGATCCGATCTCAATAATAAAAGAAGTCTTTAGAACATTGGACTGCGATGAATCCATTGAATATGTTGAAAAAGCAGTTTTTATGCAACAGCGGATCCGTGATGGTGCGACGGTTGATAGAAAAATACTCGTAATCTTTAAGGATCTTAAATCAAAACGCTATGTTCAACAAAAGAAAAAGGGTAGAATGATTCATGCAAATCAAATAGGATTCCAGTTAAAAAATGACCAGCAAATATTTCTAAGGGATCATTTAACCTTATATAAACTAGGATTATATCGACTAGCTCAAAAAATTAAAAGGCATCTTCATTACAAATTCGTTTGGTTAAACAACTTTAATATTTTTTTTCGGAAAGAAGAAGGAAGCCCGTCCATTAAAATATCATCACATTATGAAATTAAAAAGTTTATGGCTTCAAACAGAATTTCACCAGAGATGCTTGCCTAAGGTTTTTATATATGCTTGTATAGTTGTTATTCTTATAAATTTAGTATTAAGGTTGTTAGTTTCTGAAATTTTATTCATATTTTACACTACATTTCAGTTTTTTGTATTACATTGCATTGCCTATTGCACAAAGTTCTGTTCCGTCTTGTATGAGTTTGTTGTTATTCAATGTACTTTTAATATGCTCCTAATTTGTACAATCAAGGTTCACAATCGGTATAAACGATTCTCACTAGCGGCTTCTAAAAATAGGAAATCGATTAGATATTTAATGTTTACTATTGCATTACTTACAATAATTTTCAAAACACTTAATGTATTATTTTCAATGTTTGCAGTACATACCAAAAGTTTATTTACAAATTTTAATGCTAGATGATAATAATGAAATTGACTGTCAAAACCTAGGTTCATATTCAGTCACACATACAGTTGGATTAAACCAAAACAGTTTTACGATCGACAATGCAGATTTAAATATATTGTATCTCAATGTGCAAAGTATTAGAAATAAATTATATGACATTGAAACATTACTTAATAATGTACAGTGCAATGTCGATATATTTGTTGCCACAGAAATATGGATTACGGAAAATGAGAATAAGTTTTTTAATTTAAAAGGTTTTGATAGTTTCTTTTCGAATAGACAAGGTGGATATGGTGGTGTTGCAATATTTACTAGAACAAATATCAGGGCTGTTCAAATTATCGAAGAGGATGAAAATTTTTGTCAAATAGTTGGAGTTAAATTAGTTGATAAAAACATTAATATCATGGCACTTTATCGATCTCAAAAAAATAATATCACAAATTTTTTCTCCTTGTTAGAAAAACAATTAAATAAAAATCGATCGAACATAATTATAGGTGATTTTAACATTAATCTGTTAGATACCATTGATGTCTTTGTTTTAAACTATTTGGGTTTATTAAATTCATTTGGTCACATATGCTTAAATAAAATAAACAAATTACATGCAACACGAACTCGAAATGGTATAAGTACTTTAATTGATCATATAATCACTGACTTAACAGGGTATTCCTATGAGTTAGATACTGCAAGCTCACATCTTTCTGACCACAAACAACTCTTTTTACAAGTAAAAAAGATACAAATACCCCCAAAAAATAGCGCTATTTTATGCAGAACTTTGAATTATGATAACATATTTAGTGATGCTATATGGGTAGAACTATTAAAATCGTCTAATGTATATGAGTATTGTTTGTAATCTGAAAGAACTTGTTAGAAAGAACACTAGTACAGTGGTAAAACAATCAAAATCTGGCAAGCAGTTCACATTATCTAAAGAAATTAGTGATTTGATTAAAGAAAGAAATAGATTTTTTAAGCTGAAAAATAAATACCAAAACGATGAGTATCTGTCAAGACGGCACAAAACGTTGAGCTCCTTGGTTGCCTCAAAAATTAAAAGCCTAAAACGACAAAACTGTAATAAATATATAAAACAATATATAAATAAACCCAAAGAACTATGGAGCTATCTTAAAGAAATAATATTTAATAAAGCAAGCACTTCTGTCCATGTTTCAGCATTAAGATACCAAAATGATCTTGTCACAGATAGTAGTAAAATTGCACAGATCTTTAGTGAATACTTTGTAAGTTCTGGATTAATACTGAGTCACAATTTTTCACCATCTACTGTAGATGATTTTGCATATTATTGTTATAATATAAATCAACCATTTGACCTAGGAACGACAAATAACGAAGAGGTAAAAACTGTAATTCTTAGCCTGAATTCAACGGCTGCAACCGGTGTAGATCAGATTTCGACAAAAATGTTAAAATACATTGTTAATTACATTAAACATTTGATAGTAGGTTTCATAAATGAATCTTTTAAAAACGGCATCTTCCCTGATGTAAATAAAATAGCTAGAGTAGTTCCTATTTATAAATCAGGAGATCAATTGGATGTCTCAAACTACCGTCCAATCTCTATCCTTCCGGCAATATCTAAAGTTTTTGAAAAAATAATTTTGAATAGATTAAATGAATTCTTAACATCTAACGGTATATTAAGCTGTTTTCAATTCGGTTTTATTTCTAAATCAAGTACGACTGCCGCTTGTTTGAATCTAATGGATTTTGTAAGCAAAAGTGTGGAACAAAAACTTTTCTGTATTTGTTTGTTTTTAGATCTTCGCAGAGCATTTGATACGATCAAACCAAACATACTGTTAATTAAACTAAAAAAAATGGGGTTTACTGATACACAGCTTAAATTATTTGAAACATTTCTTGCCAATAGAACACAAATAGTTGAAATTAATCACCAACTAAGTGATGCGCTTAATCTTAACTTAGGTGTTCCTCAAGGGTCAATCCTAGGCCCAACATTGTTTAACATTTATATTAATGACATCACGTTGCTTAAGCTGAAAGGGAGAATTCAACTGTATGCAGATGATGCCGTAATCATGTATAGTACAAATTCGCTACAATTATTATGCTCTGATATGCAAAATGATATAAATATTCTTAGACAGTGGTTTTACACAAATCATTTAACGTTAAATCATCAAAAAACCAAATATGTAATATTTGAAAATAGACAGTTAGATGAAAACTTTTTAAAACAAAACATAATAAAATATGACACATACTCGTTAGAACGAGTGTACAAGTATGACTATCTCGGTTTGGTGATAGACAGTAAACTGAATTGGTCACCTCATACTGAAAAAGTGAAAAAAAGTATAATACCATATATATTTGCCGTAAACCGTACTAAACACATACTGCCCAGAGAATCACTTTTGTTATTGTATCACGCTTATATTCAATCTCGATTGGTATACCTACTTCCTATTTGGAGTGGATGTGCAGAGTATAGAATACAGGAGCTTGAAATTCTACAAAAACGAGTGTTAAAGTATATAATACATGCGCCAATATTGTACTCTACCGAAAGCTTATTTCAACAATTTACTTCTTTTCATGTGTTAATTGAAAGAGAACTTCTTGTCCTTATGTATAAAATTGTGACCAACGAAATGAAACACAATTTTGATTTAATTAAATTGGATGATCATCATGAGCATAATACGAGAAGAAAATCGCACTTTGTTGTAAATTTCTTTTCTTTAAAAATTGCTGGTAATAACAACACTTTGTATCGTGGTTTAATTAAATACAACTCTCTTCCCTCGCATATAAGAAAAGCACCATCAATGGCATGCTTTAAACGAATGTTGAATGAATATTTACGGGGTTAAAATTATGAAGTTTCAAATAATAATGTAATGGAATGCGATAAACATGCAATGTCTAAAGTAAATAAAATATTTAAGTAATTAGGATAGTATGTAGTTTTTTTTTTCTTTCTCTCTTTTTTGTTTTTTGTTGTGTATTAATTATTAACGTAAGAATGGCAATGATTAAGAACAGTTAATAGAAGTAAGAAGTTGCGCTATAACCACTTTTGGTTCGAGTAACTTAAAAATAAATTGTTCTATTGGACTGGGATTTGAGGCTGTAAAATTGGAAAATTGGGAAAATCTGATAAATGATTTTTTATAAAATTATAGTCGTGAATCATAGTCTAAAAGCACATTTAAGATGTAAGTCAAAATTATAAGTTGTTTAAAATTAATTTGGTCTCAAAAATAAATAAAGAAAAAAAAAAAAAAAAAATATTTCAAAAACTATAACAAATTCAAAAATTTCCATGTTCAATTTCATTTTCAATTACATTTACGTCATAAAAACAGCTACATTTTTTCCAAAAAATTGGCTATAAAATAAATGAAATTATTTTTTGACACACTTGACATTATTTTTTGACAAACTTATACTGCCATAATTCTCAATAATAATAATAAAATTTCATTTCAAACAATTTTATTTTTTCCAAAAAATTGGGTAAAAGTGAAAAAAAAATCTCTTTTGACACACTTGACAACATTTTTTTGACAAACTTATAATGCCATAATTCTCAATAATAATAATAAAACTCATTTCAAACAAACAATAATTTTATTTTTTTTCCAAAAAATTAGGTAAAAAAATAAATAAAAATCTTTCTTTTGACACACTTGACAACATTTTTTTGACAAACTTATAATGCAATAATTTAGATTTTGGTCTCATGCTAATCCCGACCATCAAGATTTCTCCAAATTCAATGTTCCTACTCGTAATCACTTAAAATGAACGTTTTTTAAGCAAAAAATATGCAAATTTCCTTGTTTTGACACACTTGACGATTTTTTTGACACACTTCCGGTACAGTTATCAAACACATCGTCCTTTCGGCTCTGCCCATTGAGTAAACCTATTTTTAGAAAAAAAAAAATTTTGAAATCCGTCCAGCTGTTTTCTAGATTTCGTCGGTTGTGACGGACGGCCGACAGATAGACACACATTTTTTTTTTTTTGCTTTTTTAGAATCAGTAGGTCCTAAAACGTCGAGAAATGCCAAAAAAAGTGGGGGTAAGAATTTCACTTTGAGCTCATGAATGTAATACTTAGGTCTTTCAGACCGAAGTAATTTGAATTTTATATAGGGAGATTTTTCTTGTAAACTAGTGTTGTGTCATTATTTTTTGGAATGAAATTTTAATAGTTTATCACAGGGTTGTTCCTTTACGCGTAATCTAAAATAGATTACATTACACGTAATGTAATATATGTAATCTATGCCATCTATGTAATCTACTTCAATTTGCTGTAATTTATTTGGGAGTCAGGGAAAATGTTTCTCTTTTAAATCCAGTTTGTAGTTATAATATATGCCAGAATCCTGAAACCTCAATTGCAGAATATACTCATTTGTGGTTGAATTTGGAATTGTCAACAAAGTTTAGCAGATACAAAGCAAATTTAGACAAACGAAAGGAAAAAAACACTTTTTATTATAATTTCAAATAAATAAGCTAAAAATTAAGCTGCTTTACTAAGGTTTTACTTAGTTTTAATTTTATGTTTTGCTCAAAAATTTTAGAATTTACTTACATATCAGTTAAATAGATTACATTATACTTTTTGTAAATAAAATTTCTTGTTGTTATTTCGCAGAGTTTTTTATTATTAATAAATTAACTATTTAGTTATATTTAATTAATGCGCTCGATCTGATTTCGATTTTTACATCATCTTCAGGAGCTTACAAAAGACTCGAATACTCAAAGACTCAAAGTCTTTTGTAAGCTCCTGAAGATGATGTAAAAGTCGAAATCAGATCGAGCGCATTAATTAAATATAACTAAATAGTTAATTAATTAATAATAAAAAACAAGAAATTTTATTTACAAAAAGTATTCATCATGTTTCGCCAAGTAGCAGCGGTAAAATCTATCGAATTGACTACATTATAGTTCACATTATAGATTACACGAAAAGAGCTCGCGTAATTTACACGTTGATACAGAAAAAATTAAATTAGAATTTAAAAGCATAGTAAACAACCCTGGTCTAAGATCTTTTAAATTCTTTTTGTGGTAAATTTGGTCAGCAGGAAAACCAACAACAAACAACATTAATAAATCAACGGTTTAAATTATACGAATTCTTAACAAATCCTTCAATCGAAGTCTGTCAAATCCTACCAATAAATGAAGAAAATGTTATTGTTAATTGGCAGTACAAAGATGAAGCAGTAACTTCCCTTTCAACAATTAATGTTTGCATAGCTGCTTACACAACCACTCAAGCAGGACTTCATCTTTACAGTTACCTTGAAAAGATCGGCAAAAGAGTTTTGTAATTCGATACTGACTCAATAATTTATGTAAGTCGAGAAGGAGAATATGATCCGCCTGTAGCAGATTGTATTGGAGATATGACCAACGAACTTGAATGTTATGGTTTAGATAGTTACATAACTGAATTTGTAAGCGGTGGACCAAAAAGTTATGTATTTAAAGTGTTTTCGACCAAAGAAAAATCCGAAAAAATTGTTTGTAAGGTTAAAGGTATTAATTTAAACTACGAAATTTCTAAACAAGTAAACTTTGAAACAATTAAGAATGCATATCTCTATCCTGAAGATTGGGCAAATATTGATGTGGTCTCTCAAAATATTAGGAGGACGAGAGAACACGAAGTTAATACAGTTGCTGACACAAAAACTTATAAATGGAAATCTGAAAAACGTAGGTTTTCAGAAGATTACAGTTCTGTGCCGTACGGATATAAAAAAATCTATACACAAAAAATGTAAATTAATTTTGTCATTATTTTATAAAATATATATGGACAAAATATATTAGAAAAAATTTCTAAAGAATATTGTTTGTATCAACCCAAGAATTATACGCTTTGTCAAATCCAAGCCACTTGACAAATACTTTTTTCCCTTTTCTTTTTAAAATCTTTTCTACTAGATATGTGTCTGAATACTTTTCAGGTGTTAATTCCGCTTCGTAAAATCCACCAGATATCAGAGTGTTCGTAAAAGCATCCAATTTATATGTAACTGGATACGTTTTTACAACTTTAACAACTTTAAAAATTTCTGTCGACCAGTTTGGTTGGTATCCCTTTTCAAACTTTCCTTTATATTTACTTATTCTTGCATAATCTCCAATTTTAAATTTAGTTTTTGGATAAACTTTTGGTTGTAAATAGAAATTTTTAAGTATAGATTTTTCGTTTTTCTTAGAAACATTGTGTGGAGAAAGTTTTATTGTTCTATGTGTAGTTGTGTTGTATTTTTTCAGCAAATGTTGTAATATAGAAATCCATTTGTAGTTGCCTTGTAAGCTGAATTGTTTCCACATCAAACCTTTTACAGGTCTGTTGTAGCGTTCTACGATAGATGCTTTAAGTTCAGAAAATGTATGATAATAATTAATCTCATTTTTCGACATATATTGTTTAAATTGAGTATTAAAAAACTCTTTCCCCTGATCTGACTGAATATTTTTTGGGAAAAGTTTTGCTTGATTGATCATATTTTTGAAAGCTCGTAAAACTTCTTCTGTAGTTTTACGTTTGATAGGCTCAGCGTAATCGTATTTGGAAAATGTATCAATCACTATTAATAGATATCTGTAACCTTTATTAAATTTAGCGTAAGGAATCATTTCTACCAAATCTATTTGCCAAGTATCATTTAAACCTTTTTGAACGAATTTTCTTCTAGAAATTTTTTTTCTAGAAGGTCTATGCAGTTCCGATACTATTTGTGCTCGTAACATTACTTTTTCATCGTATGTTTTTTCTTTTCTTTATATAGTTTTCATGAAATCGATATAAATAGTTCACTTACTTTATCGAAATCTACAGTTGTAAAACTTAACTCTATCAGAAATCATTACTATGGAGGCTGACTCTTCAACATATCCTTTTACTTGCAGTGAATTTCACCTTTTAAATAATTTAAATGAGGATCAAGTAATAAATAAATTAAATGTCCTACAAGAAAATTTCATAACATCTTCGTTAAATGAAGAAGATCCATCTTTCAATCCGGATTACGATTTTGATGAAGATATTATGTCACCACTTCAAATATCAGAAGACGAAGAGCAAGTCGAAGTTCATCAAAATTATGTTGAGAAACCAACTAGGAGATCCAAGGTATTGTGAATATTCCGATACAGAAACTCAAGAAGAACAATACAATGCTAATCAACACGGTTATGCTGAATATTTTGAAAATATGTACAGAAATTTGTTAAATTCGCATTAAAATAAAAAATATAAACATTAAAAATAAACTGTTTTATTTATTCAAATTTTTACAAAGTTTTTCTCTTAAAAGTACATGAATCTCGAAAAATAGCACAGAAAAGTTACACTGCACGTTATTCCATTGCTTTGGAATGTAAATTTCTTCGTATAATTTTTCTATTTGTTTCTTTTCACAAATCTTTATGTGTTTTTCAACGTATTCTCTTACATTTGGTTCCGTAATTTTGTAATGCATCATTACTGCATTAATAAAATCAATTAGGTTGTTAACTGTATCAGCTTCCACTCTGTTGATGTTAAGAGATTGATTCAATACAGTTCTTAATCCAGTTTGTAAACATAATTTGGTATTCTTTAATGTTTGATTACATAACAAACTTTTGTAAAGATGGTAAAACTCACACCAATTACGATATTTTAAACTAATTACTTCTTTCCCATCACGATGAATTGTTGTTGTGGTTTCAAATGATCCCTCAGTAAAACCAACAGAAATTTTTAAATGTTTGGTTTTTATTAAGAAAGTAGGTATAGCTTAATAATAACGACATTGTGTTTTGTCGTAGTACTCCGATGTTTCCAATTTGGCTAAGTACTTAAATTTTTAAACTTCTTGGATTACAAAACTGTAAAATTTAGTCTCCAAAAAGTTTACGAAATATTTTTGAAATCAATCTCGTTTTTCAAATGATTTGTGTCACTGAACTGGTTCAAGAAACTTCTCATACTAAATCCAAAACATCTAAACCAAACGTAAACGCAAACAGTATTGTTCGCAAACATCTGTAAAATAGCTTTGTAACTGTTTATTATTAAAAACTAAACAAAATTTCTTCAAATATTTTAAAATTTCAGGTTTAGTTGGTGTTCGTCCGTAAGAATCAAAATACTCCACACAACCATGTTTTGGTATATAAATAGCTACCCAATGTGCTTCAGGATCTTTTGCCTTATCAGTATTAAGAATTAGAAGAGATGGTTTTTTAATGACTTTTGTAAAGTTGGCTGATTAAACATCTCAACATGTAGCTTACCCGTAAGCTCAACAACGTTGCTATTTTGATACAATTTTTGACGCTACTTTGTTCCAATATTATAATGTTTCTCCAAGCTAACTTTATGTAACGTCCACCCTTCGCACTCTAAATGTGTAGAAGCAGCATCTGTACCATAATTTAATAGCGATTCAATATACATATGCTCTGTAATGATAATTTCCTTCTGATGGTGTTATATTTCCCGTTTAATTGTACATTACATTGTTTTGATAGAGAATGTAGAAGATCGTTTACTACACTTGGTTGTGTTATTTCTTTTCCATCTGTTTCCTTATCATTATTCCATAGTCCTCCATCTTTTTTCAAAACCTGTATTTTCAATCTTAAATATGTCGAAGATAAATCCCTATAGGTATCTCCATGACCTAATGAAACAAATTCTATTACTGCTGGTTTATCTAAAGAAGCTATTGGATCATAAGAAGCTTCTTCAGATCGTAAAATACTTGATTAAATGTGTTGTGTTTTAAATATAACCAATTCAGATTTCATACACTCTACCATGGTTAGTCAAACATATCTTTTTTTTTCTTACGGTTATTAACTTTACGTCGTTTTGAAGTGAAATAATTTAAATTTTTGATAAAAATTTACAGAAACAAAATAGATAAGGCAACCAAGCAATTTGTGGATGAGTTTCTCGCAGCAAACTTCATTTCCCAGCAGCTTTTGAAAAGAAAAAGATTAACATTACACCATATGCAACAACAACAACAGGAGCAGCGAAATCAACAAAAGGAACACAACACATCATCATCATCATCAATAGCATCAAATGAAAAAACAAAACAAATGTCTAGAAAAGACATTTTTTTATCAAAATTTAACAATCAAACAAAAAACTACTACACAAAACAGTTCTTAAAATTATCAGAGATAGAGAACAACAAAATATATCGCCTGATGGGGGTAAAAAAATTCCAACCAAATTTGGAGAAAAGTGGGTTTTTGAAACCACTACAAATATAATTTTTATGCCATTAAAATTGGTGAAATTTGTTGGGTTGGTAATTCTAACTTGAGTACATATTTGCAATCCTGCAGTTGTACAACCTGAACATCGCGTATTATGTTACATCTATATTATCAAAAACACCTAGGCTTATTGTCGAATGTTTATTGTCTTGTAAAATAAAGTTTTTACTTTAAAGTAAATAAAATATAAGTATTTTTATTTACTTCACCAATATCCGAAACATCAGGTTATGGACCCAGGCACCAAAGTGCAGTAAATTGCAGTGTTGTTTTTTCTGGATTTTTGGAGGTGTATTTTGTGGTTCAGTTCATACTCGAAGTAGTATACGAAAATCTCCGGTATTAACCTCAAAATAAGTTCACGTGTGTTCAGTGGCACAGAAAGTTTAAAAAGTACTTTTTTTTTCAAGAATATTTGAAAAATGGCAAGTTCGAGTCATGTGCCGCTTATTAAAAAGTTGGTGCGGATGATTATCAGAACTGGAGTTTTGCATGCAAAACATATTTGAAAGGTGAAGGACTATGGAAGTGTGTGGAAGGTGATGATGAAGCAACAAGTAATGAAGATAAAATGGCAAAAGCCGCTCAAAGAATAGTAATGAGTGTAGATGAAAGCCTTTTCTCACACATTATAGATGAAGACACTCACAAGAAAATGTGGGACAACCTTAAAGCAGTTTGCGAGGATAAAGGTGTCAATAATCAAATGAGATTGATTAAAAAATTAATTAATACAAAATTAGATGATTGTTCTAGCACTGACGTGTATGTTGAAAAAATGTTAAGTCTAGCTCAGCAACTGAATAAGCTTAGATTTACGGTTTCAGATGAGTGGACTGGAACATTGTTATTACTTGGTTTGCCCGATAAGTACGAGCCCATGGTTATGGGTTTACAAGCTAGCGGAACAAAAATTACGGCTGCAACCATGCGAACAAAAATTTTAGCTACCGTCCAAAAGGATGATATTGATTCAAATAAAAGTGATAATAATGAATCTGCTTTTCTTTTAAATAGGTCCTCAAAAGGTCATTTTAGTCAAAATAAGAGGTTCGGTCAAGGGAGTAAACAGTATAACTCCAATAAAGAATATATGCAGTGTTACAAATGTGGAAAGTTTGGACATCTTAAGTACGAATGCAGAAGTAAAACCAATGTCAAGGACCAAAGTAATATCGTTCAAGATTCATCTGGAGATTCAGATGAAGATGCAGCTTGGTTTTTATGCTTTTCAGCAAAAGAGATTTGTTTAGAGGGCTGGTATTTGGACTCAGGGGCGACGCAACATATGTCGCCTGTAAAGAAAAATTTTGTTAATCTTCAACAAATTGATGATCGCAAAATAACAGTGGCAGACAACAATAAAATAATTGCAGTTGGAGTTGGTGAGGTGCAACTTAATGTAAAAGTTTCTAATAAAACTAAAAATTTAACAGTAAAAAATGTGCTGTATGTACCGCAATTAGCTGCCAATTTGATTTCCATTAGCAAATTGAGCGAACTAGGCTTAATAATCACATTTAAAAATGACATTTGTACAATAAGCACCAAGTCAGGCAAGATTTTGGGTACGGCAAGAAAGTCAAAAGGAATGTATAAATTAGACATAGCTAAAAATAATAAAAAACCTCTAGTCTCAGTCGATAAGCCAAAAGTTGACATGAAGTGCGACACTCATATGTGGCACAAAAGGTTAGGTCACTTGAATGAGAAGCATATGATCCAGTTAAATGAATTAGTAGATGGGTATAAAGTTACAAAATCCATAAATGAAAAATGCCAAATATGTCTAGAAGGTAAACAGTCAAGAAAACCTTTCAAAAATTCAACGAGTATCACTAGTCGTCCTTTAGAATTGATACATACAGATCTAAATGGACCAATGAAGACTAAATCTATAAGTGGATGTAAATATTTCCTTATTTTTGTGGATGATTTTAGTCGATACACCATGATATATTTTCTCAAAAAGAAAAGTGAAGTTAAACATTTTTTTGAAGTTTATAAAAACTTAGTCGAAAATCAATTGGAGCTGAAAATCAAGGCGTTCCGAAGTGACAATGGAACCGAATATGTAAATAATGATGTAAAAAAATTTCTAGAATCAGCAGGAATTGAACTTCAAACAAGTTGTCCATACACTCCGGAGCAAAATGGAGTGGCAGAACGAAAGAATAGAAGTATAACTGAGAAAGCAAAATGTATGCTTTTTGAGGCCAATATGCCAAAAAGTTTTTGGGCAGAGGCATCAGCAACTGCAACGTATCTATTAAACCGTTCTCCAACAACATCAGTCGACAAGAAAACTCCAATTGAAGCCTGCTCTGAGGTAACGCCGAATTTAAATTATCTAAAAGTTTTTGGATGCGAAGTAATGGTGGGTGTTCCAAAGCAAAAAAGCAAAAAATGGGACAAAAATTCGATTAAGCATATATTTTTGGGATATTATCCAAAAAGTAAAAATTACAAGTTGTTTAACCCTCAAACAAACCAAATAGTCAAAAGCAGAGAATGCGAATTTTTTGAAAATAAGATGTATTTTAAAAAAAATGAAACTAAGAAGATTGAAGTAGCTGCTGAAGAAAATAGTCATGAAATAAGCTCAGATTTGATACCCTGGTTTAATACGGACTATGAACCAGAGCAAAATAGTATTTTAGAAGTTAATATTTCAGAGAATCCAGTCGTTATTCCGACTAATGAAAGCTCAAGTTCTGGGAGCACTAGTAGGAGTGCTGAATCGGAGAATATTAGCCAGGAAAATGCAACGAGTAGATCGAAAAGAAACACCAAACTGCCAGCTAAGTTTAATGACTATGTTATGTTTGTTGAGAGTGAAATCGAAGAGCAAGAGCCTTTAACTTGGCAAAGTGCCGTTGAAGGACCTTTTAGTAATCAATGGAAACAAGCAATGAACTCTGAAATGATGGCATTAAAAAATAAAAAAAATGAAAAACAAAACTTGGAATTTAGTCGATCTAGCAGAAGGCAAAAATGCAATCAGTCTAACATGAGTTTATACGACAAAGATTATTAAAATTCAAGAATTCAAGATTACAAGGGTTTGAAGAAAAATTTTATTATTTTCGATTGTTTATTTTTGAAATAAAAATTTACCATATGTTTAATGAAGTTCGAATTAAAGGGGCGTGTTGGGTTGGTAATTCTAACTTGAGTACATATTTGCAATCCTACAGTTGTACAACCTGAACATCGCGTATTATGTTACATCTATATTATCAAAAACACCTAGGCTCATTGTCAAATGTTTATTGTCTTGCAAAATAAAGTTTGTACTTTAAAGTAAATTTTTTTTTTTTTTTTTTTTTTTTTTTTATTCTATGTTAGGCATGTTTAGTGTTAACCAATATAGATCAACGTCTCTGAATATCCGAAGATACCATGCTAACTAAGGAACTAGGGCTTGAAAGTATTATTCAATTTTCTTTGAGGAATTTATTAATGTTGATCTTAAAGTTTTGAGGATTAAAATTATCAGGAAAGACCCACGCCGGTAAGGTGGAATGCCTCGGAGATGAGAAACTCTGTTAAAAAAATCGCGTTGAAAAGCGACAGTTCTACACCTAGTCACTCGAACCGTAAAAGGATGGGCTGATGTTGATGCTCTAGTGAAACGCGCAAAGTTTGCTGGTTCAGGCAAAATCGATTTGATCTCCGCAGACGTCCGTTCGTCCATAATATACTTGTAGAATACCGTCAAATCAGTGACGTCTCTTCTATGTTGCAAGGAATCAAGCTCGTTAGTAAGAGTCGAGTTGCCGATCAATTTAACAGCTCTCCGCTGTACAGAATCAAGACATTTTAAACTACTTATGTAAGCTCCTCCCCATATGTGAGAACAATACTCCATGCAGGGACGAATAAATGATTTATATATTAAAAGAAGCTGCTCGCTATTAAAAACCTTACGACAACGACCCAAAAATCCTAATTTTTGAACAGCGTTCTTTGCTAGGCTAAAAATATGAGAATTCCATTTCATACTATTTTCAATCTCAACTCCTAGAAGTTTAATAGATTCTTTCTCTTCAAGATTATTTGAATCAAACTTTAATAAAAATGGATTAGGTGTTGATAACCTAGAAAAATGGCAAACTTGAGTTTTACTTGTGTTGAATTCAACACTGTTAGCAACTCCCCAATCTAAGATGGTTTTTAAATCAATATTTAATGAGTCTATCAAGTTTGATCTAGCGATATTAAGATTTGATGGTGCATACAAATTTGGCATTTCATGTGACGCATGAAGTGTGCTATCATCAGCAAAACTATGGATGGGATTAACTGTTGAACCTAGCAAGTCATTAATATAGAGAAGAAAAAGAGTAGGTGATAAAGCGGAACCTTGAGGAACACCAGCGTTAGTTGAAAAGATATTCGATGAAACACCATCAACATTGACCTGAAATTTGCGCTCGGAAATAAAGCTTTGTAACCAAGAAATAAGTTGCTCATCTAAGCCGTAGCATCTCAATTTGCAAATAAGATTGTTGTGCCATACTTTGTCAAACGCTTTGGCAATATCAAGTGCGACGCCAAAGGTCTCACCATGGTTTTCAAACGACTTGTTCCAGATATGCGTGACAAAAGAGAGTAAATCTCCCGTCGCTCTTCCTTTACGGAATCCGTATTGTCTTTCATTAAGTAATTTTGACGACTCTAAGAAGCTCATAATATTAAAATTAACATATTTCTCAAATACTTTAGAAACAACCGACAAAATTGATATAGGTCTGTAGTTTCTTGGATCCGTTTTAGCGCCCTTCTTTGGAACTGGTTGTACACTAGCCATTTTCCATATATCAGGAAAAATCCCTTTCTTATATGACAAATAGAAAATTTTAGTTAGGATTGGTGCTAACTCTTTAGCAAAAGTTTTAAGGATAATTGGAGGAATTCTATCAGGTCCAGATGCCTTATTAGTATTGATTTGTAAGAGCATTTTCCGATTGACATTTTTACGAAAAATAATCCGCCCCATTTTGTTAGAAACTCTAGGAATTGGTATAGGTAGAAAATTGGGTTCTACTAATGTAGAATTTAACGAAAAACAGTTACCTAATAAATTAGCCTTTTCTTTGGGGTCAATAATAGGTATATCTCTATCAATAAGAGGAGGTATAGAAGACTTACAAAAATTTCCTTGAACAGCCTTGGCGGTTTTATAAAAATTTCGTGAACCAGTAGGGTGCTCAGCAAATTTATTAGCTTTTTTCCTAATAAATAGATGTTTCTCTGCATCTATTAATTTTCTACATAAATTTCTTTCTATTCGGTATAATCTAAGGTTTTCATCAGACTTGTTTTGAATAAACTTTTGAAAAGCCTTTTTTTTAAATTTTTATTGCTTTTTTGCATTTACTTGAAAACCATCGATCAACCTTCGGAACAATCAAACTATTTGGAACAAACCTACTCATACCCATTAGTATTATTTTTGAAAAATTAGAAGCAACAATGTTTGGATCTTGGCTGGAAAGACAATTGCGTTTCCAGGGAAACCATTTAAAGAAATCTCTAAGTCCCTGCCAATTTGCAGCTTTATAATCCCAAACAAGACGAGGATTAGCTTTAAACTGTTTAGGTACTTGTATATTTAAATGTGTGGAGATCAAATTATGATCTGATCCACCCAAAGGCTCTGATACTTTAAATTGAACCAACGTAGGGTCATTTATCAAAAACAAATCGAGCAAGTTACTTTTTTGGCCAAGAATGTCAGGAACTCTGGTAGGCTGATCTATTATCTGAGTGAAATTATGATAAAGAGCAAAAAGTTCAGCTTCTTTACCTAATTCATCAGTTTTAGAGCTGTGTGTAAGCCATTCTTTATTATGAACATTGAAATCACCAAGAACTATAATTTTAGCGTTAGGATATACAGTCAACCTATCTATCTTTTCAGATAGGTCATGAAATAAATTTATGTTCTCCGGTGAGTTGGGCGAGCGATACAATCCAAAGACAAAAAGAGTTTGATTAGAGCAGGTAATCTTAAGGGAAACCATATTGTGAAATTTTGAATTTAATTCAAAATTATTTATTCTCACATATGGTACAGAATTTCTAATAAACGCACAAACACCATGCTTAAAGTAGAAAGAAGATTCAAGCTCATAGTTAGGACAAACATATTTAGTTTTGTCCAACGATACAGCTCTCGCGCTGATAATCGTTTCCGTTAAAAAAAGAATATCAGGCTTAAGATTCTCAAGATAAAGGTGAACTGCATTAAGATTGACGTTCAACCCTCTTATATTAGCAAAATTGATAGACAATTTCGACATTTTAAATTATAGTTAAATTTAAAAATAAATCTGAAAACAATCCTCAAAAAAAATTCCAACTAAAACCAAACAAAAGATCAAAAATGATATCTAAATTGACAATTCTACCAGCTGGACAACTTGAAACTATGTCTAAGTTTAGCTGTCGAAATTGCCAATTCAAACAATGGATAATAAATTAATGGTTCGACATAAGAAAATATAAGTATTTTTATTTACTTCACCAATATCCGGAACATCAAAATTATTCGAAAAAGAGGAAGAATACGGTGTTATAGTGAATGAGGAGAATTTTTACATATAAAAACAGTGTCGAAGAAATCGTCTTAACAGAGGATTTAAACAAAACTCACACTCAAAAAAAAAATTTGTAAATATTATTATTAATAAATAAAATTATTTTTATTATTATGTAATCTTTTATTATTATGTATCTTTTTTATTATTTTAAAATCTTTTATTTGTTTAACAAAAAATAAATAATAAAAAATTAAAAATAAAAATAATAAACGAAAAGTCTTTTTATTTTTTCAAACGCTTGCTTTCAAATTTCGTTTAAATTGTTTCAGAAAATGGCAATTTCTGGAGTTTAGTTCAAGTTATTATTCAATAAGTAGTTTAGTTCCTATTGACTGTCTACAACGATTATCTAGTTGGCAGAAAAAGGAAAGAAAGCACAGTTTTCCATAAAATATAGTTTTTTTGTGTAATAACTAAAAAGTAACAACAAATAACAAGTAATAACAAATTTGAAATTAAAACATGTTTATTGCTCTTATTATTTTCCCCTTAACATAAATTACATTTTCCCCTTTTGAAATATGTTTAATGGAAAATATGTGTTTTTATGATGATTCAACAAAATTATCATCTTTTAAAACTACTACACGCTAAAATAATTGATAACTAACCATTTGATCTCCTGTTTACTGTCTCTAGGTCAACTGTCTGGTTAAAATGAAACAGTTTTCCGGTGAAAAACCTGCATATTTATCATTATTATCTCATATTTATTGTTTATTTTCTGTTTAAAGTCTAGGTCAAGTATCTGGGTTAATGAAGGCCAAGTTTTTAGGGCGTGGCAAGGTGACCTAGTTCCCAGGGCATAGTGTAGCTTTACCTACTTCCATCTTCTCATCTATCGCAAAATTGATTGAAGCGCTTCTGCTACCAAGTATATCAAGCTCCTGCATACTAGCTCCACATCAATATGGGTTCCGAAAAGCACACAGCACAACTACCGCCCTTCACAAAATTCAAAATCAAATCAGCGATGGTCTGAGTCAAAAACAGCCATGTGCAAAAACAGTTTTAGTCGCTCTTGATCTATCAAAAGCGTTTGACACAGTGTCGCACTCAACACTACTAAACGACATCTTAAATACCAACTTGCAAGGCATAATAAAGCGCTGGTTGTGTAACTATTTGTGAGGCCGTCGAACATATGTAGATTTCAGAAACTGCAAATATAAAATGAGAACACTAAGAAAAGATGTACCACAAGGAGGAGTTCTCTCACCATCACTTTTCAACCTCTACCTAATCAGTATACTTACACCACCAGAAGGTATAACAATCATATAATTATGCAGACGATTTCACGGTGCCTTGCCACAGGAAACCATGTGGAACAACTCACCAATGAACTGAACGAATCCTTACCATTCTGCATGAATGGTTTAGTAACATAAAACTGATACTATCATCTGAAAAGTCCACTACTACACTTTTCACCATTTGGACGAAGGAGGTGAATACAAAATTAAACATCTGCATTAACAACGTGGTCCTTCCTACAGTCAAAAATCCGACACTGCTGGGATTAACATTTGTCCCACTGCTCAAGTTCAATGCTCATGAACAACAGGTGAACTCAAGGACGAAAAGCAGAAACAATGCACTAAAAGCGCTAGCTGGAAGTTGATGGAGCAAGGACAAAAACACAATTATCACAACATACAAAGCTATTGGTTGACCCATTCTAAACTACGCAGCACCCATATGGAACCTCAAGTTTCTGACACGCACTGGAAGAAGATGCAAATTACACAAAACACAGCTCTGACAACCGCTACTGGATGCCACCTTATGGCTCATAAAGACCACCTACACGAAGAATTTAATATCTTACCGGTCCGTGAACAAAATGAGATGCTGTCCAAACAATACATATGAACCTGCCACAAAGAACAACATCCTATTAATGGCCTCACCACCTAGAGCCATACGGAAAACTGCTAAGCTCTTCCAAACCGAAGTTAGGCAGAATTCGGACACCATGAATATCGATGAGATTACTTATAGAAGAGGCATAAAAAGGCTTCACTCCAAGACTATCGAAGATACTATAAACAACTACAGATATAATCGAGTCCTCAATGAAAGACCACCACAAGTCGCTGCAGAAGAAAACCAACTGCCCCCAGCACTAGATGCATTTTAGCGCAACTAAGATCCGGCTGGTCACGAATACTCAACAACTACATGACCAGAATTGACCCCCAATTTAGTGACAAGTAGCCCGCATGTGAGGGCACACCACATGATGTTGACCACCTGTTTGCATGTCCAAAGAATGCGACGGACCTGACGAAGAAAGATCTGTGGTACCACCGGTTTCAGAGTTCCTGAAACTGGAAACACAATCGAACGAGTAGCACTTAATCAACGTCGCAACAACAACAACAACAACATGCTTGAGGATTTGCAGCGAAGGAGAAAAGTGTGAAAGTGTTCGAATAAGTAGGTTGGAATGTTTTCTGTACAAGACATTGTTTTGTTTGTGCGAATGAAAGTTGTGCTAGATGATAGCGAAGATTGAGTCGTGTAATTTCCTTTTAAAGTGAACTAAAGGAATTTGAGTATTATTTGAGTTCCGTTTGAGTCGAGTTATCTCCAGATTGTTACCTAAAGTGAGGTTTTAATCTGTCTATTTTGACTATATTATAATTCATTGATATGAAGAATATTGACAACAGTAATATGGTCAATTGTATTAATATCGACAATAATTAATGTAGGACTAAGATAGTGAGATTTCTGCATAAAGCCAATAAGTTTTTAGGTATGGTAACGTCAGTGATGATAAGAGTCTGACAGAACGAAGTTGTCTGAAACCAATATTTATATCTAAAGGATGTGTACCATAAGTATGGTTTTAGTGAATTTCGTTGTAGTGTGAAATCTGATTAACGACGAATCGTTTTTTTATATCGGTAAGGACCATTCCTGTTTTGTTAACAGATGGTTAACGTTAAAAGTTGTTCATGTTTTGGTAACATATTGCTAACATTAGGAATATTAAAAGTGAAATCTGATAATTTGTACATCTGCCCCAGTATCGATAGTAAGGATTTTTTGGAATGTGGTCAAGAATTAAAAAACTTTGATGAAGTTAACAGTTGTCATGACTTGTAAGTCGAAACGAATGGAAGAAAGAATAATGCCGCTAGACGAAAATTCATAAAACCCAAATTAATCACCTAGCTTGAATTCTTCAAGTTTTTCAAATAACGGACGATTCCACATTTTTATAGTTAATGAAAGAAAAAACAATATGTTTGAATGAGGCACCGATGGGGTTTTGAATTCGAACCCCGAAACACGTAAAAGAGAAAAACAGAGTTTTTTTCTGACTTATTTCCAACAGTGTCTTTGAATTAAAAATATTCAAATCATTTCCTGAGTATACTTGAGTTAAATTGCTCACAAAAATCTCGAATAATATGTTTGAGTTTTTTGTCCTATTTGCCCAGTTTTCCTCGTCGCCATTTTTTTTGTGTTTTATCCCTGAATTTTTTTCCGAATGATTGAATTAAATAACATAACCAATTTGCAATCAGCATTTAATTTTTATTATTCACTACTTACAATTTTAAAGACCTTATTCCGCATAACTTACAAGAAAACTGTCTAAATTTTTTGCAATCTTGCAAGGACAAAAACACAATTATCACAAAATACAAAGTTATTGGTTGACCCATTCTAAACTACGCAGCACCCATATATCACCTCAAGTGCAAACTACACAAAAGAAGATGCAAACTACACAAAACACAGCTCTGACAACCGCTACTGGATGCCACCTTATGGCTCATAAAGACCACCTACACGAAGAATTTAATATCTTACCGGTCCGTGAACAAGGGTAGCGAAAATCCGAAATTCTACGTCCACGCCGTGCTACCTGGGTAACGCTAACAGAATTAGGTTGGTGTAGTTGAGAGGGGCAGAGTAAATACTGCTTATACTCAATGATTCTGCACCATGGCGAGTCATTGGCGCCATAAAACCAATGCAACTCAAGCGTCTGTTCTCCATGTTAGGGGCGGCTTGGAGCGGGCGTCTGTCTTGGATCAAGCGGCTCGCTATATAAATGTGTAGAAAGCGTCTGTTCTCCATGTTAGGGGCGGCTTTCAGTGGGCGTCTGTCTTGGATCAAGCGGCTCGCTATATAAACGTGTAAAAAGGTTGTTTCTGGTGACCTTAAGATGCAGAACGAACCCATTCACGAAAATTTGGGTTGGGCGAAGGGCTAACACCCCATTTCCGTAAAAAAATTATTGTCATGAATTCTGTACACAGGCCTCGGAATATCTCGGATTCATTATTGGAACGACCTCGGAAACTGTACCCGGACTACGATTTAAAAATGGGAACCTGGAACGTGCTTAGCCTCAGAAGACCAGGAGATCTCCTAAAACTCACTCAACAAGTCGAGAGCTACACACTGGATATAGTGGCATTACAAGAACTAAGATGGCCAGGCAGTGGAATCCATGAAACAGCGAAAGGATACACTCTGTATTATTGCGGTCATCAAAACGGAGGAGAATTTGGAGTTGGCTTTCTTATACACCGTCGCGTGAATCAGCATGTTATCGACTTCTGCCCTATTAATATGCGGTTATGCACACTGAGAATCCGCACGCAAAAATTCAATGTAACGATCGTCAATGCTCATGCACCTACTGAAGATAAAGCAGATGATATTAAAGACCTGTTCTTCCTAGAACTCGAGGAAGTCATCAATAACATCCCGCGGCACGATATAAAAATCGTGGTAGGTGACTTTAATGCTCAAATCGGTAGGATTGCAGAACTTAAAACACATATCGGCCCTAACAGCTTGCATCATACCAGCAACAATAACGGTTTTCGCGCAGCCGAGCTGGCTATGATGTATGATCTAGTAATTTCCAGCACTTTCTTCCCTCACAAGAGAATTCACAAGGCAACGTGGAAATCAAATGACGGAAGAACGGAAAATCAAATCGATCACGTCATGATCTCTAAGAGACACTCTACAAGTATAACTGACGTTCGATCATACAGAGGTGCTGATATGGACACCGATCATATGCTTGTCATCTTTAAGTACAAGTGCAAGTTGTCATCCACATTTAACAGACAAGCAAAAAAGACCGTGCGCTGGAATGTCGAAGCATTTAAACATCCGGAAACGCTGAATAGATATCAGGAAATAATAACACAAAACATAGAAGAGCATGACATCTCTTCTGAGATGCCATTAAACATACAAGAAGAATGGCAAACGCTTCAATCAACCATTATAGCCGCAGCACAAACTACAATCGGAAAACGACCACCGAAATCACACAACGAATGGTTTGACGACGAGTGCCGCCAATCCGTTGAAAATAAACAAAAACTGCGAGAAAAATGGTTAACAAGGAACACCCGAAGCTCCAAAGCTGATTATCTATGCGCCAGGAAAGCCTCAGCAAAACTTCTACGTAAAAAGAAACGCGAACACATGAAGAGCTGCATCGAAAACATCAACCAACATGCGGCCAACGGAAATTCAAAAGAGTGCTTTGCCAATGCACGAAATCTGACCAAGATTTCCACCCAAGATCTACAGCCATCAAAATGTAAATAATGAACTTACAACAAGTGAACGTGATGTGCTGGCAGTGTGGCGATCCCACTTTCAAGACCTACTGAATAGGACGAACGAAGTTCATCCTATTCGAGCAATTGCTCCATCAACTGAAGAGATTTTTGTCCCTTACCAGCAATAGAAGAAGTGGAAGCTGCCATTAAAAAACTGAAAAATGGCAAATCACCAGGTTTCGATGGAATTCCCGCAGAACTTCTGAAAAATGGAGGAGCAGCTCTGGTCTCACGTATATACGATCTGATTCTTGCAATCTGGGACCAAGAAGAACTACCTGATGAATGGAAAACAGCTCTCATTGTTCCGCTACATAAGAAAGGTGACCGTTTAAAGTGTGAAAATTATCGTGGCATCGCACTGTTGAACACTGCATATAAAATACTAGCTAATGTGTACTTGCTCGACTCATCCCGTTCGCCGAATCTATCATCGGTGACTATCAGTGTGGTTTTCGTCCCAACCGCTCAACCACAGATCAATGTTTTACATTAAGGATGATTCTGGAAAATGTTGGAGTACAACATCAGCATTCACCAGCTCTACGTTGATTTCAGGCAAGCATATGATAGTATCATCCGCGACAACCTCTGGTCCGCACTCATATGCCTTGGTATCCCAGAGAAACTTGTTTCTCTGTGTAAACTCACAACATCGGGATCAAATTGTAGAATAGTAATCGAAGGGTCAGTTTCTGATCCTTTCGATATAACATCAGGTGTTCGACAAGGTGATGCACTCGCGCCCGTACTATTAATTTGGCGCTGGAGTACGCGATAAGAAAAAGCCGAATTGAGACACAAAACTGCATATATAACAAATCTAGTCAAGTTCTTGGCTACGCAGATGATATTGTGCTTCTCGGACGTAGAACAAGCGATATTAAGGATAGTCTCTCTCAGCTTGAAAGAAATGCTAAACGGCTTGGATTATGCATCAACACCAGCAAAACTAAAGTGTTAACAACATCTAAGAACATACCTCCCGGAAATCTGGATACTGGCGACTATGAAGTGGAACGCGTGGAAAACTTCAAATACCTCGGGTCTGTAATAACATCGTCAAATGACATGCAGGCAGATATCAAAGCCCGTGTCTCTGCCGCATACAGAGTTTTCTACGCATACTCAAAACTTCTGCGATCAAAACATCTTTCGCGGTCGTGTAAACTCACACTTTACAAAGCATTGATACGACCTGTGCTTACATTTGGAAGTGAAAGCTGGACACTGACTTCCTCCGATTGTAGAATTCTATCAACATTCGAGAGGAAAGTCATACGAACAATTTATGGTCCATGTAAAGTTGCTGAGAATCAGTATAGAATCCGAATGAATCATGAAATCAGACAGCTTCTTGGAGGCTGCGATGTAATCGGATTCATTAAATCCAACCGGATTAGATGGTTTGGTCATGTAGAAAGGGCTCCATTGGAAAGAATGAAAAAAAAAGCGTCCCAACAACAACCAGCTGGTGTTCGTCGAAGAGGAAGACCTAGACAACGCTGGCGTGATGACATCATCCAAGACCTTCGTGATATAGGATGTCGAAACTGGGGTCAACTGGTCATGGAACGAGATGATTGGAAGCTGGTGGCACAGACGGCAAAATCCCTTCATGGGATGTAAACGCCAGAGAGAGAGAGAGAGAGGTCCGTGAACAAAATGAGATGCTGTCCAAACAATACATATGGACCTGCCACAAAGAACAACATCCATGCAATGACATCCTATTAATGGCCTCACCACCTAGAGCCATACGGAAAACTGCTAAGCTCTTCCAAACTGAAGTTAGAGAGAATTCGGACACCATGAATATCGATTAGATTACTTATAGAAGAGGCACAAAAAGGCTTCACACCAAGACTGTCGAAGATACTATAAACAACTACAGATATAATCGAGTCCTCAATGCCTTTGAATTAAAAATATTCAAATCATTTCCTGAGTTACTTGAGTTAAATTGCTCACAAAAATCTCGAATAATATGTTTGAGTTTTTTGTCCTATTTGCCCAGTTTTCCTCGTCGCCATTTTTTTTGTGTTTTATCACTGAATTTTTTCCGAATAATTGAATTAAATAACATAACCAATTTGCAATCAGCATTTAATTTTTATTATTCACTACTTACAATTTTAAAGACCTTATTCCGCATAACTTACAAGAAAACTGTCTAAATTTTTTGCAATCTTGCAATTTGCAATACAAATAAGTTCTAATCGTGTTTTTGCTAAACTTAAAAAAATTTTTTATGTAGAAAGTAAATCTTTATTTAAACAAAGTAATTGCCATTTGGATCTACAATATTCTTCCATCTTTCCGGTAATAAACGAATTTTGTGATTCAGTCGTCGACCCAATTTTTACGACCTGCAAAAGAACGAAAGTGCTGCTCAGGCAGGGTTGACTGTATGAACCGAAACAAATTGTAATCGGACGGAACAATGTCTGGTGAATACAGCGGTTGGGATAGAACTTCTCATCGCTGTTCTTCCAGGTAGTTTTTGACAACAAAAGCAACATATGACCTAGATTGTTGAAAAATCAACTGATTAGCGATTTTGTCATTCATGTTGTTGCGGTCACGGCTTGCTTTAAACGCATCAGTTGACGTCGGTAACGTTCCTGGTTATTGTTTCGCTTGCTTTTAACAGCTCACTATGCACACACCACGCTGGTCCCAAAAAATTGGACCATTACCTTCGTTAAAAATGTCTTTTTTTATTTCTATTTGCTTTTCAAAGTTTTTTATAATTTTTAAAATTTACTCGCTAACTAAAAAAAAAAATTTATAAAGAAATCTAATATTTGTTTTTCATAGATGGTCATTACTGGAGGAGGAGATGGTAAATGTCTAGCTGAGTTTAAAGTTCTACCTGAACAATTAAACAGTGGTGGTGGCTTACATGGTGGGTTCACAGCAACTACAGTTGATGTTTTTACAACATTTGCTATGCTAACAAAAGCAAATGTTCCACCAGGTGTCACTGTTGACCTGCATGTGAAGTAAATAATTTAATTTTATTAAAAATATTTTCATTACAATTTTATTCAATTTTAGCTATTTAAAAGGTGCAAAGGAAGGTGATCAAGTAATTGTTGATTGTAATACAATAAAAATAGGAAAAAATTTAGCCTTTTTGGAATGTGAATTACGTCACGCTTCGGATGGTTCGATTATAGCAAAAGGAACACAAACTCGGTTTGTAGGTGAAGGAGATTCGAATCAAAAAAAGTTTAAACTTTAAGCAAGTAGTCAGTCAATTTTATTCTCAGGATTTTATTTTGTAGTTTTAAGATGAAATAGTAAATTGTTTTTAAAAAAAGTGATATTTTTTCACTTTCCACCTTGATCTGAACACATCAATTTTTATATATTCTTTATTCCATAATTAGTTCCAAATTCCTTCAACCGATTCGAAAAGTGTGTTTTGTGAGTTTTCTCTTTGAAGAATACTATGATTTTTTGAAGATCAGTGTCTACTTTTTTGAAGAAATATTTTTTTCTCCGATAGACAGCAAATATAAATTTTGCAGACTTATTTCAGTCAGCAAAGTGGCACTTTTCCTGCCTAGGAGGAAAGCAAGTTCTTTGCTGCCTAGGCAGCAAAATAATTAGTCTTCATAGAAATAAACAGATATTTTTCCGCGAATCTGGCAGAAATTTTTTAATTTGTCAAACTATAATTATTATTACATTTCCATAACAACTAAATCTTCCAACAATTGCGATTTTTTTTTCATTTTTAAAATGTTGCTTTATTTTTAAAGTAATAATTATTAAATTACATATCTTTGTAATTAATCGGAGAAAAAATTATATGTTCAACTCGGCAGCAAGGTAGATTGACTGCCTTGACTGAATTCCTAGCCTCAATCTACTACTTTGCTGCCTAGTTTGCTCCCTAGAGAGAGAGAGAGAGAGAAAGAGAGAGAGAGAGAGAGAGAGAGAGAGAGAGAGAGAGAAAGAGAGAGAGAGATGAGAGAGAGAGAGAGAGAGAGAGAGAGAGAGAGAGAGAGAGAGAGAGAGAGAGAGGAGAGAGAGAGAGGAGAGGGGGAGAGGGAGAGGAGAGAGAGCTGAGAGCGAGAGCGAGCGAGAGAGAGATGAGAGAGAGAGAGGAGAGAGAGAGAGAGAGAGAGAGAGAGAGGAGAGAGAGGAGAGTAGAGAGAGGAGAGAGAGAGAGAGAGAGGAGAGAGAGAGAGAGAGAGGAGAGAGAGAGAGAGAGAGAGAGAGAGAGAGGAGAGAGAGAGAGAGAGAGAGAGAAGAGAGATGAGAGAGAGAGAGAGAGAGAGAGAGAGAGAGAGAGAGAGAGAGAGAGAGAGAGAGTGATGAGAGAGAGGAGAGAGGTGAGAGGAGAGAGAGAGAGAGAGAAGAGAGAGAGAGAGAGAGAGAGAGAGAGAGAGAGAGAGATGAGAGAGAGAGAGAGAGAGAGAGGACCTGAAGATAGCTTTTGATTAAAGCTGAAACGCGTCGTCAGAATATAAATAATAAAAATTAATTTTATATTATTATTTGGACTACGACGGTTAAAAACAATTTTATATTGAAATTAATGTAGGGGTTTGTGTTAGATTTGATTAAATTTGAGTAAAATGGAGAAGGTAGTTATGCGAGTTTATATGGTTTCGAATTATTTACATAGATTCCAGTTAATTTTATGCAGAATGTCTTCAATTTTTGTGCATTTGTGTGCATTTTTTCTTTAATTTACCTTGATTAAAATTTGATACCAAATGGCGCCCAATCCGCAACCATAATTTTACTCGGCTTTCTACCGATTTTTGTTCCTGCAATTCTACGCTACACTTAAGACAACATCGATTATTTTCTCAGTACATGTTACTTCTAATGTGGATGATTTCGTATAGCCAAAACTGCTGGCGTTGTGTATCTGTCCATAGCATAATAATATTTAGTTAGTTTTTTGGTGGTTTTAGTAACCAATTTCTATTTCACCTAATTGCATTTTACTCGAATTGCAAGTGAAATTTTAGAAGAATGTCATTATTTCAATGAACACGCCCTACTTAAACTATCCTATTGAAAAACAAAGTTTAATGGAAAAATTGCGTAGAAAATTTCCTATAAAATCCTATTAAACAATTTTTTTCCCTCTTGAAATCGATTGAATCCTATTCAATTGTAGCATAGAAATACATTGAATCATTTTAATAGCAATGAAAACTTTTTTATAGGATTATAAATGCTTCAATGGGATTGACTACATTTAAATTGGAAAGGAGTAAGGAAAATTCTGATATTTAAAGGATTATGAGCTTAATTCCGTTTTCCCATTGAATGTGAGCCTTTCCTATCCAACATTTTTATGAAGTAAAGAATTTCTCGGTTGATCCCATTAAAATCGTCCTTTTCCTATCCAGTTTTTATCAATATTCTATAGGATTGTAACTTTTCAAATCGGACAGTTTAAGCAGGGCGCTCATAACTTGCATCGAAAATATAATCCTACAATGAATTTACATTTGTTTGAAAATTGATGCGGTTTATTCGCTAAGTACTGTACATTTACAGAAATGTCAGATATAGTAATTATGTAATATATAAATCGGTTCATTTGGTTCAATTGTACGACAAATTAAAAAATTAATAATATGTCTCAGAAAAAGGATTAGACTTTTTAAAAGTTATGTTAAATTATGTTGTCAATATAATGGATTCGAACAAACTTTAAAAAATGTAAGTTTCTGATGTAGAATAACATAAAATCTTACCTTGAACCATTTAATTTTAATCATTGAAAATTTGTTTAAAGTGTTTATAATAGAATTAGATAAACATTTTAATTTATACCTTGAATGTCAAACACGTTTTGTATTTACAACTGAAAATCAATAGGCCCGTATTACACTACGACACTCGTTACTTTTTCGAAATAGTTTTAAATATTTTCGTTGGCACAATTCACAAAAATTAAAACA
>OY856186.1:365169595-365216375 GCA_963693315.1 Diogma glabrata | reverse complement strand
ACTGTAAATTGTTAGAGGAAATATATAATACTATAGTAAATCGCATTAGACTTTTCTCAAATAAAACCGCATGGCGTAGGAAATACATAGAACAACGAAAAATATGACGAACATACAGCCGCAAGACAGATTGCTTCCAAAGTTCTTGAAACTAAATAAAAACCTCATTGCAGCGTCCTTGTTACTAATGGGCTATCTAAAATTATAGTGCTTGATCTGTTTTCTTCTTCTGTCATTGCAACTGTATAACAACCTCATTGTAGTATCCTTGTTTTTTCTGTCATTGCAACTAAATAAAAACCTCGCTGCAACGTCCTTGTATCAGTAATTTGAGGAAAATATGTGTAGTCAGATTAAGCTTGCTAGCTCGTTACTGGATTTGTGACAACTACAATAAAATAACATTTTTTAGATGCGTTACAAAAATATAAGTTTATTAACGTTAATTTAACTTAAACATAACTTCTGCCTTTGCAACTTTTATGAAACATTTTAACAACAAGTGTATTTTTCCGTAACAAAATAAAAACAGTATTGTAACTGAGCCGAATGATTTGTTGCCAATCGCTAAGTCGAAACTGTAATATAACCCATATGTGACTAAATTTGTTTCAAAAAACTGAATTGCAGCCAAATTGTAACATATTTATGTTACAAATCGAAATCTGTGCTAGCTGGGATATATATATATATATATATATATATATATATATATATATATATATATATATATATATATATATATATATATATGTATATATATATATATATATATATATATATATATATATATATATATATATATATATATATATATATATATATATATATATATATATATATATATGTGTATATATATATATATATATATATATATATATATATATATATATATATATATATATATATATATATATATATATGTATATATATATATATATATATATATATATATATATATATATATATATATATATATATATATATATATATATATATATATATATATATATATATATATATATATATATATATATATATATATATATATATATATATATATTTATATATAATTATCTTATACAAAACGTATGACCTGCAATCATAGCTTCATTTTTATCCATGATACTTATTTTAATTCAGTTTTTTTATGGTGTTTCTCGTAAACGAAGTCTGTAATTTTAGTATGCTTTGGGCAAAAGCCTAAATCTTTAAAAAGCAGTAAACGATAAAAAAACGTACTTTTTGTTAATTCTATAAATAATACATATATTGTTCCGTGCTATCCATCAATTTAAAATCATATTATAAACCAATTCCGATGTATTCAGTGTCTCACTTTACTTTTTTAAATATTAAATTTGTTTGTACTTCACATGCGTCGAATGTATAAAATATTTTTTTCTATTTTGCGTCTAAAATAAAGTCATTTCGATACCCAAATGCGTATCGAAATGGCCTTCATTAAGATACGCAAAGTTTTGTTTTCAAAGTTGGTCACATTGGTTATACAAACGTCAGTGAAAGTTAAAACGAATAATTATATAAATAAAATTATTCTTATTAATTAATCTTATTATTAAAAAATAATCTAAATTAGTGTTAAATATTTTAATTAATTAAAATAATTAGTAATAATAACAAAATATCAAATTGACTATATTTTAATAAAATACACATTTTATGAAAACTAGTTTTGCAACAAAAAAATATATAGAAATATGATGAAACGCAGAGCTTACTATTTTGAATTGAAATTTTTAGAAATTTTCTTTAAAACATTAAAACATAAAAAATATTTTTTTAAATTTCAAGACAAAAAATGCGAAATAGAGAAAATAGTATAAAAAACTCGTTTCATAAGACGTTTTATCGCACTTATCCTCTAGAAAACTCCCCGCTGCGCGGGTCGTTTTCTAAACAGATTGCGTGCGATAAAATCGTCGATTATGAAACTAGTTTCTTAATATACTATTTTGATTATTATTTCTTCTCCGTCAATATGAAATGAATATATTTTTATTACACACTTTTATTTAACTTGACTTCTGAGAGCTTTGATGGGTGGAATTTTGTGATTTATTTTTCAGTAACTTCCCATTATGTGATTGATCCCAAATTGAAAAGACAAGTTTGTTGAAGCAGTCAGTACGTATTTCTAAAACTTTTAAAGCAAAAAACTTTATAAAACTGAAGAAAAAAAATTAAAATTTTTCTTCACTCTGAAAGACCTTAAAGAATTGCACTGAAATCCCCATAAACTGGTTAACTCATTTTGAGCGAAGGAATTTTGATAATACTGTGTATATCATTATAATCATAGACATCATACATGTTTGTGTCATTTTATATGGATAAAAGGCCTTACATTATAAATAATGAACACAAAAAAAAAATAAAAGTATGACATTTCAAAGCTTATAGACCTATTTTCTTAAAGTTCAAATCGTTATTTTGCTGTATTTGACAGATTACATACAGCAATGATAATTAGAAATCAGTTATTATGTATGAAAATATGAAAATCCATAAGATCTGAATGTCCCATTTTCTACGTTGGAATTTCGCTCATACTGAGTATATCATTATAATATATGACATATTACACATTTGTGTTATTTTTATAAAAATAATGGATTAAAAAAATCAAAATTTTACTTTTTGTTGTTGTTGCTTTAATTTTATTGACGATTGGAGGAAACTTCTGATGGTAAGAATCAGAACTAGTGTACTCATATAAATTTTGACATTTAGTTCATTTTTGTATACATTATCAAATTTGTGTTTACATTGGTAAGTTTTCAAGACGAAAAATAATAATTTAAACTAAATCTAATTGAAATATACATTTTTAATACTTGTGTTTTTCCAGGTGTTTTGTTACAATTACAGAAAAACTACCAGAATTGTTTATAAAAAGAATATTAAAACAGCCATCACGGCAACCCAAAATCCAGTTCACAAAAGAACTTGGATATTACATTGTTAGGTAAAATAAAAATTTAAACTAAATCTAATTGAAATATACGTTTATAAAACTTGTGTTTTTCCAGGTGTTTTGTTAAAATTACCAGAATTGTACATAAAAAGAATATTAAACCTATTATCCTGATGAATGGAAAGATGATGTAAGAATCGATGCTTTGTTCGCTCCATTCAGAGTTCGAACATTAAATCCTGTTAATTACGATTCTAAATTAAAATTTTGGAAAAATGCCATAGCAAAATATTGTTTGTATAAAGGGAAAAGCAATAAAAATATAGAAGAATTGAAAAATGCTTTTCAGCGTAATATTAAAATTTCTTATGTATTTCCAACGGTATTAGAGAATATGCGTCAGAAAGAGGAAGTTAAATTAAAAAATGATTTCATGGAAATTGGACAGTATACAAATAGACAGTTGATAAAAAGTATTTCAAAGAGTCTCAATAAATTTAAAAATTTAATGATACAAACAAAAGATGATTCCACAGAATATGTTTTAATTGAAAGTTTAAAGGTGAGTTTTTATTTAAGATTCTGTTGTTTCGAGGTTTAATTTCTATTCTTATTTGTAGAATCAAGCAAATCAAGCAAAATCCAAAGGGAAATGGAACATTTAACCGAATCTGTTATGTCCTTAGCCGATGCTATCGAAAAGCTTACCAATTCCAATTTAGAGTTTAAATTAACAAATGAAGGTGCATTGTTAGCAATTCAACAGTTAGAAAACGAACAGAGTCGATAGATAATTACTCAAAAATTATAATAAAATTCGGTGCCACCGCACAAAAAGTCACACCAATCAATGAGCTTGAACGTTCTATTTATAATCTAGAAAAAACGGAAAAACATTTATTGAAAATTATTGATAAAATTGAAAATGAATTAAAAGATTTAAACATAAAAATATGAGAGTTGATTAGAGATGGCAAACGAAATTCAGCGAAGTTTCATCTTCGTTAGATCAAATACAAATACTACAATCTCAAATTCAAGATACAACGAGTGATGCTAAAGTATTGGAAGCTTTTAAAATTGGTTCTAAAACTATCAAAAATTTGCTTTCTGATTCGGGAACTACGCTGGATAGCGTTGATGAGGCATTGGCGGATGTCCAAGAAAACCACGAGGTACATGATGATATCCAATCAACGTTGGGCGGTGGTACACATTTAATACAATTGATGATTCTATTCTGGAAAAAGAATTAGAGGAATTGTTATTAGAAGATGCCTTCCCTGATGTTGTACTGTCTGATATTAATAAAAACGACGGAAATGAAAAGGAGAAACCAAAGGATGCAATATTAAATATGGATGACTCGATAGAACGTCGTATGAATGAATTAAGAATTGAGTTTGGTGATGGATGTTTTTTTTTTTAAAATAAAATTCAAAAAACTGACTCAAAAAATGTATATCGCTAAAAACTATAAAATAAAAGTAAAATAAAAAAAAAATTTTAAAAAACACACTTTTATTGAAAATGAACTAAAAACTAAAAAATAAATTTTGCATTGACACAACACGATGTTCCAAAGAAACAAAGGTTATATTCAAACGTTAAATCTTTTATTAACAACTATATGGTTGCTTTCAAACTATAATAAGGAAATAAATATTTAAATATCTTTTTAAACAATTTAACACAGATGGCAAAATTAGATGTACAGACTAGAATACTATTTAACTAGAAGTTTTGTTAGATAAATAATTTTCCGTTAGAGTTTTTTACAAAAAATAAAAGTGGGTGGCGGCGTAGTCAATATAGAAGGGCACTAAATATGTAGAAAATGTGCTAATTCTTAATCTTAATTAAGTAATAAGTATAAATACTAAAACTTAATTCAACTATTTTAACGTATTATAAATTACTTATAATACAAGAAATGTGATGTAATACGTTCAATACGCTGACTGCGCCACCCACTTTTATTTTTTGTAAAAAACTGTAACGGAAAATTATTTATCTAACAAAACTTCTAGTTAAATAGTATTCTAGTCTGTACATCTAATTTTGCCGTCTGTGTTAAATTGTTTAAAAAGATATTTAAATATTTATTTCCTTATTATAGTTTGAAAGCTAACATATAGTTATTAATAAAAGATTTAACGTTTGACTATAACCTTTGTTTCTTTGGAAGATCGTGTTGTGTCAATGCAAAATTTATTTTTTAGATTATTTTCAATAAAAGTGTGTTTTTTAAAATTTTTATTTTAATTTTTTTTTTTTTTTAATTTAACTTCCTCTTTCTGAAACATATTCTCTAATTAATACCGTTGGAAATACATAAGAAATTTTAATATTACGCTGAAAAGCATTTTTCAATTCTTCTATATTTTTATTGCTTTTCCCTTTATACAAACAATATTTTGCATTTTTCCAAAATTTTAATTTAGAATCGTAATTAACAGGATTTAATGTTCGAACTCTGAATGGAGCGAACAAAGCATCGATTCTTACATCATCTTTCCATTCATCAGGATAATAGGTTTAATATTCTTTTTATGTACAATTCTGGTAATTTTAACAAAACACCTGGAAAAACACAAGTTTTATAAATGTATATTTCAATTAGATTTAGTTTAAATTTTTATTTTACCCCACAATGTAATATCCAAGTTCTTTTGTGAACTGGATTTTGGGTTGCCGTGATAGCTGTTTTAATATTCTTTTTATAAACAATTCTGGTAGTTTTTCTGTAATTGTAACAAAACACCTGGAAAAACACAAGTATTATAAATGTATATTTCAATTAGATTTAGTTTAAATTATTATTTTTCGTCTTGAAAAATTACCAATGTAAACACAAATTTGATAATGTATACAAAAATGAACTAAATGTCAAAATTTATATGAGTACACAAGTTCTGATTCTTACCATCAGAAGTTTCCTCCAATCGTCGATAAAATTAAAGCAACAACAACAAAAAGTAAAATTTTGATTTTTTTAATCCATTATTTTTATAAAAATAACACAAATGTGTAATATGTCATATATTAAAATGATATACTCAGTATGAGCGAAATTCCAACGTAGAAAATGGGACATTCAGATCTTATGGATTTTCATATTTTCATACATAATAACTGATTTCTAATTATCATTGCTGTATGTAATCTGTCAAATACAGCAAAATAACGATTTGAACTTTAAGAAAATAGGTCTATAAGCTTTGAAATGTCATACTTTTATTTTTTTTTTTGTGTTCATTATTTATAATGTAAGGCCATTTATCCATATAAAATGACACAAACATGTATGATGTCTATGATTATAATGATATACACAGTATTATCAAAATTCCTTCGCTCAAAATGAGTCAACCAGTTTATGGGGATTTCAGTGCAATTATTTAAGGTCTTTCAGAGTGAAGAAAAATTTTAATTTTTTTTCTTCAGTTTTATAAAGTTTTTTGCTTTAAAAGTTTTAGAAATACGTACTGACTGCTTCAACAAACTTGTCTTTTCAATTTGAGATCAATCACATAATAGGAAGTTACTGAAAAATGAATCACAAAATTCCACCCATCAAAGCTCTCAGAAGTCAAGTTAAATAAAAGTGTGTAAAAATCTAAAAAAAGTAGAGAAATTAAAAAATAGATACATCTCATACGCATATATTCGTGATGGTATTATGGCTAATTATTGCAAAAAAAAAAATTTATTCTGCAATCTTAGCTGCTCGTGGGTTATCCTCTTAGGTGAGAAATTAATAAGAGGAGCGGATAACCAAACGGGGGTCATTCCTGAGCGTAGACAGTGGCCTTTTGATCTTCTCTTACTAACACTCCTCCCACAGATTATGATGATGATGTCTCAAAATAAAATGCTCTTTCTCCATTGTATGTGTATAATATATATATATATATATATATATATATATATATATATATATATATATATATATATATATATATATATATATATATATATATATATATATATATATATATATATATATATATATATATATATATATATATATATATATATATATATATATATATATATATATATATTTATTCTCCTTTACATTTTATCTTTACAATAGGTTCTCCATCTTAGTCTTTGATCTTATTTACACAACTGATCATGCGACAGCTGATCTACTTTATCCAAATAATTGATCTTACATAACTCTTCTTAAAAATTTACTAACCTATTTATACTTATCTTATTACAAATAAAATCTCTATTTCCTACTTCCTATTTTACATCATCTTAATAATAATATCTTCAAAAAAAAATTGCATAATCATAACATTTAAATAATTCAAATTCCTAAAATAACATGACATAATCGTTCTGTTTTATAACAAAAAAAATCAAAACAAACAATTCGTAATTATGTCATCAAAAATGCATTCCCTATCAAATTTCATTGCCAAAATTTGATAATCAAAAACAAAATTAGTTTTGCTTTCAACATAAATAAAAACAATTAAAATTAAATGAGCTACGATATTATGTCATCGTAGTCAAAACCGCTAGATTATCAGTTTTATATTTATAAATAATATTTACTTTCTGACATATTATTTACATCTTAAAACTGTAAATTTAGTTTATTTAAAAGTCCATTAAATGATCTGATGAGTTTTACAAGTGTAACATCGGAAAAAATATTCTTTCACGATGAGGTGATTGATTTCAGCCGCCATATTTGTCCACCATTTTGAATTTTAGGAAAATACCAGACTGCATAGAAACTTTATACACTAAGCTTCAATTTGGGCCATAAACACATTTTTTACAACTGATAAAATTTTGGGCACAGCCTTGATCTGATCAACTCCGTATACTCCCCCTGTACATGTGAGATTGCGATTTTGAAATTAATAATAATAATAATAATAATAATAATAATATTTTATTAATTGAAATTATACAGTGTTATACTCAAAACCTAAACAAACATAGTATGCAATAAAATATAATGAGTGCTGACAATAACAAAAAGTTGTCTGTCAGATTGAAAAAAGAAAAACTTAGTAGTAGTACCTAAATGCCTAGTACAGCAGTTAAAATTAGCAATTCAATTGTATTGTATAATAATTAGTTAAATTCGTTAATTAATAGCGAACGATATTTAATACTATATACTAGATACGAGCAAAGAGACTCATAATTTTTTCCGTTCAATATTACGTGGCATTCTTCCCTTGTTACGGCTTCGCTACCAAAGCACGTTAGCCTTATATTTTTATAAATTGGACAACGAGCAACAAAATGGTAGGTATTCTCAGCTTCATCCAGATTACATATCATGCAAAACCCATTAGTACCCGCTTTGAAAGCCCTTGCATTTATATTTAGCAGACCACCACGAGTTTTGAAGATTCTACTAATCATATCAACAGAATGTTTATCATCGAAATAGTTTGGAACGCTAGAGTACATTAGATTGCAGTATTCATCGTGGTATTGTGACAGCCGAGCCTGATTGACATGTTCATCCCAATGTACCTGTTTCAGGTTGTGCAGAGTTTGTTTGTGAGTGATTTTCCAGGAGGCAGATTGGTTTGAAAAGTCCAAGTTTATTCCAGCCTTAGAGTAGATGTTTTCCCATTCTGACACCCAGAAGGTTTTATTACTAATTGTCTCTAAGGCTAAGATTTTAGGCAGTCTGCCATCAGAGTAATTCAATATTTTACGCACGTAATCAAAATGTAGCTTAAGTGTATATAGGTACAAGCGGTCGAGTCCGGTTTCCAGATGCAGCATGTAATTTGGCGTATTCGAAGGCAAATAAAACATTCTTTTCAAAAAAAATCTTAGGAGTTTTTCCACCTGTTCATATTGTTTGTACCCCCAAATTTGCCCCGCGTAACACATTATTGCTCTGGAGGCTGCCTCAAATATTTTAAATTTAGAAGACGATAATATTTTTGGGTTTTTGATAAATGGAGACCATATGTAGTTAATGACATTTTTTGAGCATACCAGTTTTTCCTCTAGGTGTCTGTTAAACGAGAGATTATATGTTAACGTCACCCCAAGGTATTTATAAACATTTACTATTTCCACATTATTACCATCAAACGTCCACTTTTCACCAGCTAGTAATCTACCGCCTTTTCGAAACACCACTACCTTTGACTTCTGAAGGTTAACAATTAAGTTCCACTTTCTGGTATATTCCGTTAGTGCATCCAACATACTTTGCAACGTTTTTGCACTTTCACTTATTATCACAAGATCATCAGCATATAATAGTACACGGATTAGCGTGTCTTTAATTTTTATTCCGCCTGGTAGCGCCTCATATAGATCATTGAGAAATAGTGAAAAAAGCATAGGACTCAAAACACAGCCTTGCTTGACACCTTGTAGCACTGTAAATGGTTCAGACATTTTTTCGCCGTTCCAGATTGTGGCTTCTGTATTTGTGTATAGAAGTTTTAATATGTTTAAGATTTTGCTTGAGAGGCCTATATTCGATAATTTATAGAACATTGTACTTCTAATGATAGTATCAAAGGCTGATCTGAAGTCCACAAAGAAGCAGTACACTTTCTTCCTTTTCTTTTTCCATTGTAAATGGATTATACTGGTTAAATTGAATACGTTGTCGACCGTGGAATAATTTTTACGGAAGCCGGCTTGGTATTCGTTTAGTATATTGTTATGTTCCACCCAAGAATTGATCCTGTTCAGAAGGATACTGGTGAAAAGCTTATAAATCGCATCCACTAAAGATAAACCCCTATAATTGTTAACATCAGTAATATCTCCTTTTTTGAAAACTGGTAAAATTATTGACCTCCGAAACGACGCCGGGATACTTTCTTTTTCCAGTATTTCATTAAATAGTATAACTATTTCATCTAAAAAAATGTCAGGAGAGTTTTTATAAAATTCGAATGGGATACGGTCCTGTCCAGCAGCTTTCTTGTCTTTCGCGTTCCTTAGTACGAGTTGTAATTCTTGCTTATCGATTTTCGTATCTAATAGCGGATCAGTAGTATATACCACAGCCATGGGTGCATCAATTACGTCAGTCCTAGAAGACAGCAGATTTTTGAAGTGGTTATAAAGATCCTCCATTTGCACCTTAGGGCTAATAGTTATTTTAGATTGTTTAATTAAATTGGCCAATGACCACCATTGCTTAGAATCGTAGACGGAGTTTAGTTTATTGAGTTGGTTCTCCATGTACGTGTACTTTTTTTCTTGACACAGCTTTTTGAATTTTTGCAGGCTAGTAGTATACTCAATTCTAGATGTGGTGGACATATTCTTGTGGTAGGATCTTAGACAAGCGAACATTTTTGTTCTTGCGTTATAGCATTGGGAGTCAAACCATTCATTCTTGCGTTCAAACCTTTTCTTAGTAAGATGATGGTCAGACGCATCAATGATTTTTTGCTTGAGAGAATTAATTTTTTCATTAATACATCCTGTGTCATTACATGAATTTAAGTTTACAGTAGCCAACAATTTTTGTTTGTAAATTTCCGCTTTAGTTGGACGCCATATTAATTTAGGTGGTAGTTTGATTTCTCTGTTATGTTTTGATGTCTCGCTTGTGAGAACAATTTTTAAAGTGAGTGGCATGTGATCGGAATACGGTTTAGCTAGTATGGAGAAGTCGGTTATTATATTTAAAAAATCCATCGAACAACAACAATAATCAATGACCGACTTACCTCTACTACTAAAGAAGGTAAATTCACCTTCAGAATCCCCTGCAACTCTGCCATTTAAAATAATTCCACCGACGTCATCCAGTAGTTCTAATAGCTTTTTACCTTTACTATCTATAACAATATCTTTAGACTTACGATCTACTGATATTATTTGCTGGCTACCCAATAATTTATGTTCCAACAACTGTTCACCTCCTATCCGAGCATTAAGGTCGCCAATAAGGCAATAAGCGGTTTCCTTTAACAGTGTCATTTGGCTTCGTAGTTTAGAAAAATCAAGCAACCAGCTATTGCAGTTTAAGTATTTTGGTATAAAACATATTGCACGATTTTTCAGCTTGGCTTTTAGCATGACATTGTCTTCTTCCTGCACAAATTCCAGTGAAAATTTTGATTCTATAGCCTTTTTGTAGCCAAACAGACAACCACCACTTGCACGTCCAAAATTATGAGTTTTCTTTGCGTCGATCCAACTAAGTTTGTAATCCCTAAAATTAAACTCAAAAAGATTACGTTTATCATTAATTACATGAGTTTCAAACAAAAATATAATATCATATTCATTTATAAAAGAAAAAAAATTACTATATATAAATTTATTACTTAAATTAGCAACATTATATGCAATGATCTGACAGCCAGCTAATTGTTATGCGGTCATGTCATCCGCATTCTGGTTACTCGAGGCTAATCCGGCCTTGGTGATCAGGTCTACGATATAGTTTTTGTCCTCACTTATATTAGAACTTATTTCGCCTTTATTCCATTTAAACATCTTACCATTCACCCATAGTGCCACACCTTTGAATTGGAAAGACAGTGTAGGGTCGAATTTCTGTAGCAATTTTTTCACCTGTCTAAGGTGGTATTTTTGTGAGCGTTCTTCCACGGTGAGATCCCTTTGAACAAACACCCTTGAATTTTTCAACTTTCCGCTACTACGCAGAATTTCATAAACTTGATCTGCAGATTCCAATACCATTATAAACTCATATTGTTTATTTAATTTAATCACCTTCTTAACAGTGACGTCAAGATTGAGTGCGTTTTTACACAGCTCCTTAAACATTGTTTTGGCCTTTATGTAGTCCGTGCACACAAGACCGCTTACCACAATATTCAGGCTACGCGATATTTTATCCAACTGTTCGAGTCTTGCCTTCAATTTAGCATCATTAATTTTTAAGTCTTCTATTTCCTTGCGCATAGCGATATTTGCTCGTTGCACTTCTTCAATGCTACCTTGCAATAGTTTAAAATCTTCCTTGGTAGCAAGTATGGCCATTGAAGCTGCCAGTTTCTCGTCGAACTTAGACCATGAAAATATGTCAGGCATTATTTCAGGAGTTGAGGCTTGTCCAGATGTTGTTAACGCTACCTGAGTTCTTTTAATTTTCTGGGAGTTGTTACTTTCTGGTGATATTTCGCTAAATAAGCGCTTATTCTGTTGATACATACGATTTGAGATGTAGTTTATGTTACGTTTGTTGTTTTGATTATATAAATTCACAATGTATGTAGTTGGTTTAGGGTTTTAGGTTTTTGAAATTATTAACTAAATCGATTATGGTCCTAAAAAAATCATGTATTAAAAAAACAAACACTTCCCCACAGAGTTTAAGCCTGGACCTTAAATTACACAGTATGAAGTATAATTACAGCTATATTTCAAACTTTTTGACTGATGGCTTCTAGAGTTATTGACCTTGAACTTTGACGTTTTTTGAGTTATCAAATTTGAGACCATTTAGCTCCTAAAGCCAAGAGTATCTCAAGCTGTTTTAAATTTTTCTAAGTACTTTCATATGTTGTGTAATTAATCCAATAGTTATTGCTATGGGTCACCTATGGGCTTACCAGGTATTTAGCCACATAGCAAGGCAAAAAAGCAACGAAAACAATATTTCCGAATGACGTTGGCTGTCAAAGCCATGAATGAGCCACCAAATTATTTATGTTAACACCTACCTAGTATCAAGCAGAATCCATATTAAATAGAAATTTCATGGGTCACTCATGGTTTATGGAGTAAAATGATCATATAATTTATACGATTTGTCCGTGATCTTAAACTTTGACCTCTATTCAAGGGCAAACGAGCCAGATTTAAGAGGTGGTAAACTGCACTTTTCCTTATCACAGTACTACTAACATATCCTGAACATTTTAGGAAAATCGAAAGCATGAAATATCAAAAGTGTCCAACTTTAAAAAAAGTAACTCTTAAAAATCTACTCGTTGTTCGTAAAATAGGATAAAAAGTTAAGTTTATCACTATCTTTTGTTTTCTTTTCTTAAATAAATACTTCCACTGCCCGTCTGTATTCGCTAAATCTTCTAAAATACAGTTTTTCTTACATCATCAAATTTTATTTGTTAATTCTTATCTTCTCCGTTTCAAATTCCTCTCTTGTCATCTATTCCTCACATTTCAACTAAACTAATATCTTGAACAAAATGACAAATTCCATTCTTTGTCAAACAAGATATTCATCAGCACATAAAGCCATCTAATGTTTGAATAGACAAAGAACATTAATAAACACCTAACCATCCTTACACTAACTTATTAAATTAAGCTTTACATATATCTTACAACAAAAAAAATAAGAAACTTAACAACGCACCAGATGCTTTTCGTTTCTTGAACGAGTGATTATTCTTCTACTCTATTGTCTTTTTGTTTTCTGCTGTTGTTTTTCTTGAAATATTTATGTAATTAAAATCTCATTCACTTTCAACAGATTTTTCTTATTTCAAAGATAATTCCGCTAATATATATAAGAAAGAACAGCAGAAAAAAAATAGGAATAATTCATTCTAAATCAGAAATTCGTTTTGTCTTTTCCCTAATTTTTCTTTCTTTCGTTTCTTAATTTTCTTTTTTTTTATTTCGTTTTGTGGAAATAAGAATAAATACAATTCGCTAAAATTGTGAATTAGGAATATGTCGACATTGTAATTTTGATATTGATTGAAATATATTTCAATGTTTGGATTCAAATAGATCTTAATTAATATTCTTGTGTTACAAAAATTTATCTTACTATTTTAATTGATTTCTTTGGTTTTTTTGTTATTTGGAATTATTTGGTTTAATTTTATAAAGTCTAGAAACTTATAAGAACATATTTCATTGACATGACAGTCAAATAAATTGAGAATTGTAATCAACCAATTCCCAAATGAAATCGGATATTTCTCCGTTTGTGTTTTGGTTTTGTGGTCATCAATGCGTAGACGGAAATTGTATTTTGTAAGGCGTGTTCAAATGGTAATATTATACATTCAGCATTACGACGACTACAGTTCATTTACGTGTAACTACATTTTATAAAAATTGAACAGAAGCTCAGAAAATGATTTATTGCGATTCTAAACAAGCTTGAAAATAAAAAATTTTTATCAATAACTCAAAAAAACTATTTTTTATTCGCCTACATATTAAAGTGTTACTTTATTACTGTGATTTGCGGCCTTAAAGTATCACTTTTCAACTATTTATTTTGTTGTCATAGCTACGTCCAAAAAAGTAAAAAGCATTTGTATTTGTTTAAATTCTATGAAAAATAGATTTTTTTTATCAAAGCAACCCTTAAATTCAAAATTTCATTATTCAATTAAAATAGTTGTTATCATTTGTTGTCATAGCTACACAATAATTTGGAAAAAATAATAAATATTTTGTCAAAGGTTACTTGTTCCACATATTTTGATTTTAAAATTTATGAAAATGTATAATTTTAATTCAGAATAAACAAATTTTCTTAAAATATTTTGCTTGCGGCGAATAAAAAATAGTATATGATGCACGGACGTAAGCTATTTTGGACTTAATGTGGGTGCAAATCTCGGCTAGCGCCTCGATTTGCAAACTGCACATCCGTCCAAAATCTTTAGCTTTGCGTCCTAGCATCATAAGGTACTATTGTTTTTATTTATAGATAGTAATTTTTTTTAAAAGCTTGTTTAGAATCGCAATAAATCGTTTTGTGAGCTTCTGTTCAATTTTGATAAAATGCAGTTACACGTAAATGAACTGTAGCCGTCGTCATCAAAGAACAGTGGCATAGGAGTAGGGTATTGACATTGCAAATGCGATTTAATCAGTGCATTGACATGTTTTAACTCATTATAGATAACAGAGGTAGAATTACCAAGGCAGCAGATTTTTCACGTCCATACGAAATTCTGTTTTGTTGTTCGGGTTTGATATTTTTTTTTATTCCTCATTATAACAACAAATTTTTACCGAGGTGAGGCGTTATCGAAAATTCGAAAGCAAGTTGATTGATAATAGCACGAGACCGTAGGTGGAGGGCTATTATCAATGCCACTTGCTTGATTATTTTTCCAAAAAATTATGAAACATTATCAAGTGTCGAGAAGAATTCGTTTAGAATTTTTTTTGTCATTTTTGATTGCTTTATATTTCTTTTATATATTTTATACATTATGCGTGAATTGTTTTTATTTATTCTAGCCTACTATAAATTCATTGAGGCGTCAAACAAAATTAATGTTATCGAAAATTGAAAATAAACAAACAACCAGAAAAATAATATAAATGGCAGATACAATCTTTACTATGAAATTATTTTGCAGGTAATATATGGATTACTCAAGAATAGCTATTTATGTATTAAGGGCGTAAAGTAGATCTTTTTTGCTTGAGAGTGGAATTGTTGCTCGAGGCGTTAGACAAAGGCTATTTATGTATTAAGGGCATAAAGTGTGTCTTTTCCGCTTGAGAGTGAAATTGTTGCTCGAGGCGTAAGCCGAGAGAAACAATCACTCGAAAGCAAAAAAGATACTTTATGCCTGAATTGCATACAAGATTTTTTGTACGAGTAAGATTTTGTACTATTTGCATAAATAAAAATGCATGTATTTACACAAAGTATTAAAATATTTTTTTAGAAAATTATTTTATCCAAGTAGTTTTTCGAAATAATAACTTTAGGCATTGTTATTTCAATTTTAGGCATTGTTATTTCAATAGGAAAAAAAGGCCTGCTTTACGAACAATTTTTGAATCCCAAAAGTGAATTTTACGGTTTACTCGTACAAAAAAGATTTTTTGTACGAGCAAGATTCTGTATTATTTGTATATTAAAATACATATATTGACACAAAATAGTAAAATGTTTGTTAAGAAAATTGTTTAATCTAAGTAGTTTTTCGTTTGATAATTATTTTCTTAAATTTCTATAGCAACCAATTTTTTTTAAGTTTCTATATTAATTTAATCTAAAACATTTTATTTTTCAGTTTCATTTGATTTATCGTATTGCTAAGTATGCATACTTTTTGTACAATATTTTTTGAGTAAATTGTTAAATTCACGTAATATTTTGTTAATTTTTTTTCTAAATTTCTTTAGCAACCAATTTATGGGTGGTTCTACACACGAAGGAAGAAAATGGAGCTATTTACGGCACGACATATTTTTTGCGTATAAGCTCTGGCAACTAGTTTTAGTTAAAGTTGATGAAGTTCTTTCAACGTTTCTGAATGTGGCCAGTCAAAAAAAAAAAAAAAACAAAACAAAAAACAAAAACAAAAAACAAAAAAAAAACACAAAAACACAAGAGTCAAAATTAAAAAATATCTTTCTTAATCCTAAATTAACTCAAAATTGTCTCAATATTATCTCAAAATACGAAATAAACATTTAACTAAGTCTGCCCGCATTTAAATCTTCCAGGGGACTGAGAACAGGGGACTGATAATTTATCAGTATTTTGCTTAAAAATGACAAAATTACGTCTAAAAAAAAAATAAACGGATTCTATACCAAGGCAATTCATATTCACGTCACGACGTATAAAATTACAAAATTACCTGTAATTAAAATACTTTTTACGAAAATGCTTGCCAGGGGACTGATAATTTGACTGGACAACACACGATCTTGCTACTAATGATTACTGTTTTGAATGATAAAACCTCGGACTAAGTAAAACACTTGCAATATTATATTAATTGAACTTTAATTAATTCCTGTGACGAGCGATAACTTGATAGAAATATGAATTTCCAATATTTTCAATGTGTTTTGATTGGGTAGGAGAATAATAACAAATTGGTGGGACAAACTTTAATAGGATATATCTAATATGAAATATAGAGTTATGTTATGATTATTTACACATTATTAAAGCACCATTATTCAAAATTATTACTACAGAGTAAATTTGTCTCTACACACTTAGAATCATTGATTATTTAGTTTACCAGCTTTGAATTTCAAGGTGGGACACGCCAGGGGACTGATAATTTGACGTTTTAAATAATTTTTTTTCTAAGACGTATATTTCGAAACGGGTTTATTTTGGGTGACCAGCTAGACATAGTTAAGGTTTACAAATTTCATGTGAAAACAAAATTTTTTTTTTCATATTAATATACGAAATAAGCAGAGCCGTCCAAGATTCCTATGTTTGTAGAACTACCCTTATTTTATTTTAATTGTATATAAAATTAGAAAATAAAAAGCCGCTCTCAAAGAGCTAAATTTTATTTTCTTATTTTTCGCCATCAGATATTTTAATTTTATTTTAAAAATAAATTTTTATGCGTGGTAGATTTTATTTTCTCTTATTTTATTTCGCTCAAAAGAAAAGAGGAATAAAATCCAGATTTTTTTTCTAATTATCCGTTATACATATTTTTGTATGTTTTGCATTATTTTTGTGAGTTTATTGTCCTGTGCAGTTGTTTAATGAGCAAAAGTTTGTTTTTAACATAGGTTCGTGGGGCCGTAAAAAATAAAAATCTGATCACTGCTCACGAGCTCTGCACTACGAATAACGTCCTCTTGAGCATAGCAATTTTTACCTATTGATGTGATTCAACATTCAATAACATTCACCACATTCATTCGACTCACAGTCACATTACAATCTACAAACAGAAGTGGTTCCAGTACACAAATAAACAGTTTGGTCAAACATATTGTAATATTATCAAGTAATATCAACATTTATGTATATTTGAGACATTTTTGCAATAGCCCAATAGAATAGAGTGTATATGAAATAATAAATCACTAGAAAATAATTATCCTTGGCTGGAGGTGTATGTTGTTTCACAGAATGCTAAAACTTAAACAGGTCTGTGAAACTGAAATTGTTCCGTTCAGAACCATCTGATTGAACACCATATGTTTTATATTGTACTTAGAGACATGGTCCAGCCTTGCGTAATAAAGAAAACCAATGAAATTGCAAATATTTATACTTTATTTATTTTCGATAATACAGCTTGTCTGGCCACATTATAAAAAGTTATTGAATTTTTACAAGTCGTGGAACGCAGTGGGAAAGCGTTTTCAATTCCTTCTTAAAAAAATTTCACAAAACAATTAGATAATATTAACATTATACGTCGACCGAAATTAGAAGACAATCAAATAAGTCAGCATTAACCTGATTATCGTATTTTAAAGTTTTATCCCTAGAGCTATGTTTACACCATCTCATTAAAACTTATATCAAAGAAAAGCTTTCTCTTTCGTCTCATCTCAATTACACTAAAACGAAATTTAAAAATTAAAACATCATGAATAAGAAAATATTTTAAAACCCAACAACTAAGCGATAAAAATTAATTTTTTTCGGTTTCTTAAGGAAAAATAACAAGAACAACAAAAATTACTTAACCAAGCAAAAAAGTATTATTGTCACTATTAACAGATCTTAAAAGATTATTCACAAAATTAAGTAAACAATCTTCTAGTCCTTTTTTGACAAAAGTTTTTACTCCATAACATCCCTTACTATACCTTTTTTTGTTTTTATTTTTATTACAGAAGTAATTTGTTACGTTAAATAAAATTAAATTAATTCAAGTTTACAGCATTAACTTAGTATTATTATTCTATACATTAATTTATTAAGAACATTTAGCAAATATTTGAAATTAATTAAGAGATTACTCTTGGTTGTAAGTATAATTTCTTTTTGTTAAGGTTTGGTTGAAGAATTGGATAATATATCTTGCACGATTATGGCGATTTAGAGACTGTCCTTACGGCTATAAATTAGTTTCACGACGAATTTTTTCTGTTTAAAAATAAAACGCTTATTATTTTTCTTGATTGCTTTAATATTTCTTTTGATAGTCCGACAATATTTTTTATTGAAATATTAAATCTTTCGTGCCCAAGTGGTCCTTTCTAAAATCATTCTATAGATTTATACCCGACACACAAATGCAGTTTTCAGTCCACCACAAAAGTTTTTTCTAATTTTTGGTACCATTCCCATTGGGTATCCGTTGAAATCGGCGCAAAAACCCAATTACCAATATAACAACTATCATCGAAAGTCACCAAAATACACGCTTGTGTAGAAAAACCGTTTACTTCGGAAGTATTAGATACATTTTGCCAGATAACGAAACTGTTGAATCGGTGAGAATTTTTTTTCTAAATTTGTTGTGCATGTGCAAATTACAAGGACTAAAGAGCCAAAGGACGTTAGGCAAAGCTTTTATGTCTTGCCATTTGATTTTAACGGAACACAAGATTTTTTTCATAACATAAGATTCGTTCTAAGGTTGAAATCATTTACAGATGAAGGCAGGGTTACTAAACCTGAGGTATAGAAATCGATCAAAACCGTTTAAAATTTGTAAAAATGAAATTCCACAATACTGTGGCTTCGCGACACCGATCGAAGTTTAATATCGATTAAGTTTAACCAAAACATATGTTAGGCCCTGAGCTGAGTCCGTCCTAATGCAGATAGTCGCGAGTTACAAACAACTACTTCAAATGTACATATATATTTTTGTATCAGTTAACTGTTATTTTCAGGTTTTAAAATCAAAACACATAAAACTGTAAATGCAATCACATTCGTTTTAGTTTCTGTAAAGTTAACTACATATGTTTGAATAGTTGATCGAATAGAATATGTGTTGATCTATACAACTCGTGTTCCGTATGATAACGAATTATTCTAAAGTTTGCAAATGTTTACACGATTCCAGAACAATGTAATTAACATAATAGTGAACCACCAGTAGGAAGCAAACGATGGGACTGCGTGCCAAGCGAGGTTCCGGCAAGCTTCAGTCTCGTAGGTTCAAGTAAGAATATCCCCTCTTGTTCAGTATAAATAAACAGATATGCACGCTAAAGAGACGGTATAACTGACAAAAATGAGGGGCAAGACAAAAATGAAACAAGAAAATAAACTCTGACTACCCCAAAATGTCGAGGAAGCCAAGACCATTACATCCACACCAAGTAGTACTATATTTACATACAAAAACAAAGCTAACCATGATTGTAGAAGATCTAACTCTTCTAAACCTTCTTCATTCCATAGCCTATCATCACGAGTGTCTTTACTAACGAAAATTAACTGTATTGGTTGCGCCAACTGCAAAGGCGATAGTTGAACAATAACCATAAAATAATATCAATGCAGTGTAGTTGTTGTGCCAATTGTTGAACAATCAAATAAAATATATCAAATCAGAGCAGTTGTTGCGCCGAATGTAAAGGCGATTGTTGAACAATAAACATAAAAATAATATCAATTCAGTGTAATTGTTGCGCCAAAGGTAAAGGCGATTGTTGAACAATAAGAATAAAAATTATGTGTCACCAACTAACGCATGGAACGTTTTTAACCGGATTTCCATATTCTAATTCGAAACGTTTTGGTCATGCGGCCATGTTTCGAATATAGTCCAAAGCCATAAAACCAACCAACCACAACAAGCCGTGGTCAAAATAAATTTGTATTAGTTCCCTTTATATAATTACATTTAATCCCTTTTTAAATTTAAATCTGTATTACTTTTTTTCATTCAAATTATAACTTGACATTTAATTTAATGTTTCTTTTCTTTTATATTTCTTTAACAACAAAAACAAATAATAAGTTTTATTGCCATCAACCTACACAAATTTCACTAGCCTAAATAATTTTTTAGTTAATTTAAACTAATTTATAAAAAAAATTATAGAGTAACACAACAGTCGTTGTACAATGAAACAGAGAAAAATTACAACTTTTATGCATGAGCAAATTCACGGAACTAAACCACATTAAAAAAATGTCAAACTAAATATCTTCCCAATTTCATGAGCCAGCAGTCTTTTAAAACGAGACAGAATATTGAACACGTTGGAAAAAAATATATATATCGACAAATGGCGATCAGTTAAATTGTGCGCGTCGATGCATAAAAAGTTATAAATTTTTGTTGGAGAATACAACTTCGAAGAAAAATATGATTAAAATCGATAAATTGTATTACACGCGTCGATTCGTGCAAAAAGGATTGTTTTGAAAAGCATGGATTCTCAAGTAATTAATTAAAAAAAAACAATTGATTCATGATTAAGAAGACTTAGTAAGACAAAGGAATTTTATTTTCTTACGGGGGGACGGACAGCTTCGTAACTACAATACAAATACTTTTTGTAGTGCAACTTTTTGTTTAGTTAATACTTATACGAAGCTCGAAGTCGATTTAAAGTAAAGTCATAAACAAATTTTAAGGATTAATCTGACAATGGAACTATTCAAATCAAGAGCAACGTAAAATTTTTCAAATAGTCTGATGATGTCAAAATTTTAAATTTATATCATGTACTACATCAAAAGACGGGCACTAAACTTAAAATAGATTACTGTTTTCTGTTTTGCGTTTGTCAAATTTGTCCATTGGTAGAACATATTAGAAAAACACTATGAACCGAGATTGCTAAATTCGGGATTTGCAATGATACAATGAACATAAATAATAAAACGATTGACAATAAAACGAATGGAGACATGTGTCGGATTTTAAAAATAACCCAGTTGATTGTGATTTGTGTCTCAATAAATATGGAGTCAGAAAAACTCTAATACTTTAAATTGTTATGGGAAAGCTCTAGTTGACGGGGAGGAGTCTGGAGTACACAAAATACTTTTCAAGATAAAACTAAAAATAATTTCAAAGGAATCAGTATAATCTTATCTAAGCGTCACAGAAATACAACGATCCTTTCAAACCAGCTCTTCAAGATTAACTGCCAGACCAGCGTTATGATGGGGCTCAAATTTCCTACCACTGTTAAGGATCGGATTAAGTAATCTGATTAGACTCTGATCGTGAGAGTAACTCAATTAACTATCCAAACCAGATCTGGCAGACGGATCAGAACCAGGTGATGACCAGTTCTAATCAAACCAGTTCAAACTAAACAGATGAACCAGTTCTATTTGGATATTTACTACTAACGTTTTGATATGGTTTTGCCACTAACGTTTTGATATGGCTTTTTAATTTATCCTAGTTTTGCCTAATTCAATTTAGTCAACATTCCTACTAGCATTATTTTAGGGCTCAGATCAGTCTTGTCTTACTACTGATAAAATTAAAAACGGTTTCAATCTGGACAAATACGGTATAACCTAAAAGGTTAAACAGATATAAGGTTTGGGTTGAATGTAATATATCCTGTTAGGGCTTACCCTATTACACATTTATTCGGCCCAGCTTATTATAGGACATGCCTGCACAAAATTTTTACCGGATAATTCGACTCAAATACCAAGTGAAAATCTGATCTACGGTAAAATTTCGCATATATCCACATGGTAAATGGTACAGACAATGAACAGCAGACCAAATGGCATACTTACCAATACAGTTTTAGGTCGATTCAAGACAGACCAAGGTGTGTGTTTAACGAAAACTAAGGCTAAAGGTACTAAACATAAAAAGTTATCGCATAGTTGTTAATACAGCAATACAGCTTTAAAAATAATTTCATTATTTTTCTGTTTACCAAATATAAACCGTCTGTCATTATATAACATTAATTTCTATTTATATCTCAAATCAAATCATTTCTTTTAACAACTAAAACTTTTTTCAACCCCATTACTAACATATTTTCTTATCCTTTTTTCTTACAGTATCACGAACAAGATATCAACTCTTCAAACTATCCAAACAACAACTAAAATATATATTTCTTATATTAAGATCAAAATTATTATTAGATAATTTGTTAAGAAACGAAACCTAGTTTTTCCATAAAAATGATAAATCGAATTAGTATCAAAAAAGTTTATAAAAAAAAATAAATAAAAATACGAAAACTTTTAAGGAAAAACTTAAACAGTAAATTTAACGATCCTAATAATCTCGTGTTAAAAAGATAACGGAAAAAAGTTTGTGCTAAAAGGCAAAGTGCTAATGTAAATTATGAATAGAAATTGAAATTTAAATTTAATTTTTAGATAATTGTGAAATAATTGTTTTTAAATTACAAAATGTGTTCGTGATCGAATATTACTTTGCTTACATTTAAGAAAATTATTTTTTATTTGAAATGGATTCAAGAAAAAGGCGTAGACAACAAAATGATGATATATGTAACTGTATGAGATTAATGTTACGGATATGGGGAGTTTTTACAGCAATAGGTAAGTTATAAGAAAGTGCTTAGCTGATGTTATTTTACGGACATATATCGCTTTTTGCATAAAATCAATTTTTGTTTCATATTTGTTAATCTGTGACACTAGCAACTACAAACTCTCCAGTATTACACCTAAGGCTAAAAACCTAAATCTTAAGACCTAGGGCCTCAAACTTAACAACTAAAACGTAACACCTAAGACCTAAAACCTACAACCTAAGACCAAAGACATACGACCTAAAACTTAAGAACTAAGACCAACAAGCTAAGATTTAAGACCTAAGAGGACATAAGAACTAAGACCTAAGACTGAAGACCTAAGATCTAAGACCTAAAACCTGGAGCCTCAGACTTAAGACCTAACACCTAAGACCTAAGACCTAAGACCTAAGACTTAAGACTTAAGACCTAAGACCTAAGACCTTAGACCTAAGAACTAAAACCGAAGGCCTAGCACCTACGACCTGAGACCTGAGGCCTTAGACCTGAGACTTAAGAGCTAAGACCTAAGACCTCAAAACCAACAACCTAAGAACTAAGTCCTAAAATATAAGACATAAGACACAAGACCTAAAACTAAAGACCTTAGACCTGAGACCTAAGAGTTAAGACCTAAGACTTAAGAGCTAAGACCTAAGACCTAAACGTAAGACCTAAGTCCTAAGACCTAAGACCTAAAACTTAAAGCCTAAGAACCAAGACCTAAGACCTAAACCCTAAGATCTAAGACATAAGACCTAAGACTAAAAACCTAAGACCTAAGTCTTAAGACCTAAGAGCTAAGACCTAAGTCCTAGGACCTAAGACCTAAAACCTAAAGCCTAAAAACCAAGACCTAAAACCTAAGATCTAAGACATAAGACACAAGACCTAAGACTAAAAAACTAAGACCTAAGACCTAAGACCTGAGACCTAAGGCCTAAGACCTAAGTCCTTAGACTTAAAACCGAAAACCTAAAGCCTAAGAACCAAGACCTAAGGCCTAAAACCTAAGATCTAAGATATAAGACACAACACTTAAAACTAAAGACCTAAGACCGAAGACGTAAGACCTAAGATATAAGACATAAGGCCTAAGACCCAAGACCTCAAACTAAAGACCTAAAATTAAGGCTTAAAATTTAAGACTCGATACTTACGACTTAAGACTTTAGACTTAAGATCCTCGAATTGATGCGCAAATTCTTAGAGTTTTAAGCTGAGTGCTAAGATGTCAAACTAAAAAAATGTAGTGCATAATCTTTACACGCGGTTGAAGTAAAATTGCTTTTGCTACTGTACCAGGTATTAATAAAAAGTTTAAATATGTGAATATGTGAAATTGAAATTTAGAGTAACATTCATTGATAATATAGTTTACAATATGTGCAATAAAAGGCACATTTACATAATGTATTACAAAGTATTACAAATTAAATTTAACGATGAATGCATGTCCATTTAATTCAACAACAAGATTTGGTACAAAAATTGATGCGTTTTTTTTTCAAGAAATTTAGCAAATTTGCAATGCAAAGTTTATGCTTCTCACGTTAGTTATCATAAACCTCTAATTTCATATTTCAATTATAATAATAATTGAATTGACTTTGTAATACGTTATGTAAATATGGCTTTTTATTATACACTTATGGTAAATTATATTATCAATAATTATTACTTTAAATTTCAATATGACAGTGGCCAAAGCAGTTTTACTTCAAACTCGTGTAAAGATTACACGCACTTTTTTTTATTGTTTGAATGAAAAATAAGAAAAAAAAATAAATTTAAAAAATAACGACACACAATAATTAAGTAACTAAAACTGACTTGTCTAACTCATATAATATTTAACACGAGACTGAATAAAAAATTAACAAATAATAAATGATATTATAATTTCGTTCCAAAAAATAATGACACATAATCGAATTGTAACGTGAAGTTCTTTCAGCCAAAAAAAGTGTTGTACATCAAAAAAAATTCATGTAAATCAATTGGGCGCGTTCTTTCAGACAAACTTTTTTATGTCTTTTTTGATGTAAATCAATTTTATGAAATTGAGATTTTTTGATAAATTCGTCTTCCAGCAAAAACTAATACAAACACACACGTATAAAAACAATAACAAACTTGACGCCATTTTTTGAATTTACTATTTGTGGATAGTTTTTTGTGATTATTAGGTGAATTTTATAAAATGAAACATAAATTCTGCGTAAAGTGCATAAATACTTTGTGTTTACACAATTATTTTAATGTAAATTTAAATCGAAAATGTTTTGTTTTGTTACCAATACAACAATAATGAAAATCATGCGGTTTGTCCGTTCTTTCAGCCAAGTTAAAAATTGATGTACATCAAAAACCTGAAGGAACTCCACATAAGTTATAGAAAGAAAGTAATAATCGTTTGCCTTTATTATTTCATTGTTGTTTGAATTTCTTATTTATTTTATTTTTTTATTATTGTTTGATGCAATTGTGTGAATGTACGTGTTTAAGATTGAAAATTAGAGTGTATAGTATGAGAGATGAATATATATGGTTTCTTTATAATTTATTTTACTAAACGTCAATTCTGTTTGAAAACGTTACTTCCGTCCGAAAAAAGATTTGAGTTACTTATCATATCGCTCCTAAAGAAGTTTTACTTCAAAAATGAAAGTAAAGTAAAACAAGTAACAATTTATTTTATTTTATTTAATAATTAAATGCCAAAGTCAATTATAATAACATAAATATAATTTAATATAATAAGTTCAATGTAAAATGAGAATTCAAAACAAAAGATACGCTCGTTTTTTTTGCGTTTTCTGTCCGTAAAGGCTTGTACCATTGGACTTATATTATTATGAATAGAAACATACCGTATCTATTTATCCGAGGGTTATTAATTTTAAACGATACATAAATGAACGGACCATGCGCGGACTCTAACAGTAGGAAGATCTCTACTGAAAAATATGTGGTCATCTTATTTTGACTTCTAGAACAAACACACAATTTACTATATTTAACATACAAGATAAAACTAACAATAAATTAAAAATAATGTTGATTGGAGTCGGTCACCAATTGCATTTCAAAAAATCACTTCTCCCAACAATTCAGAGCGGTATCCATATAGACGCTCGTAGAATGTAACATACAATGTTAATTACCCCAAAGGTGAATAAAATCAAAAGATGAACCAGCATGACAAGCACACGTATAATAATCATTTCAATCACAACTCATTTTTTTTTCCGCCAACGTGCTGACGCCCGTAACAATTCCATATTGGGCCTCTGCTTTGAAACAATCCAACGATCTCATTTGATACCTTTTTTTTGTATAATTTTAATATATTTTTTTTATAAAATTACAGTAGCATCAAATGGCCAACTATGAAACTGTATACTTATTATTTTTATTTCCTTTTTTTTCTATTTTAATTCTGCATTTTTATCACTATATAGAAAATGTGCTTATTTTCGATATATTTAACACAATAATTTTTTTGTTATGTTTTTGGACTCTTTTAGTTCAATGACGACATTTTCATTCGCTAATACAGAGGCGAGTTCACTTAAATAATGCACTTTGATACACCATGAGCTTACAAATCAACAAAATAGAATATTTTTAATTGAAATAACTCATAATATTTTTGTTTGAAATAATACAACACTAAATATTTTTATTTGAAAAAAAAAATAACACAAAATATTTCTATTAGAAACAATAAAACACAAAATATTTGTATTTGAAATAATATAACACAAAATGGTTTTATTTGAAATATTATTCTTTATTTGATAATTCGAATTTTAATTAAAAGATTTGTATTCGAGATCCGGACCGAAATAATTTTATTTTCATTTTTTGAAATACAAAAACCCATCTGCGATTCAATTAATAAATTCAATTGAAAATCCAAATTACGACTCGATAAAATAGAACTTGTATTTTTAAATTATAAATCCCGACTGCCAATTATTTCTAAAAATGCCACTATTAATAGCATTTTACTTATGCTAAACGAGGGAGAAAAAAGTTGATTGCATAGCATCCTCTCGTTTTGTAGTTATCGAAATTATCAATACAGTTACATCAGATTACCAAAATAAAAATACATAAATCATACAATCTGATTCTACACAAAAACATATTGTTTTGTTTTCAGCTAATTGAAATCCATAAACAAAAATAAGAGTCATCCTCTGTCATATACAATCATAAAATTATTTAATTTGTTGAAAAATATCATTTGTTAACATTTAATGAAATAAAAGAACTGGAAATGTACATACACATTTAAAGCTTTTCTTTTCTGTTTCAATACAATAAAATTTAAAAGAGTTCATTCACTTTCAACTCTTCTGTTTCGCTTTTATATTAAAACAAGCAAACGATAATAATAAAAAAATTAAAAATATCCATGTAGAGATGATGGAAATAAATAACAATAATAAATTTATGAAATCATACAGTTGATGAGGCGATCAAAAAGTTCTTTGTATTGTTATTACATTAATGATAAATTATGTTAATGCAAAACATGTAACGTTGTAGAATCAAGGATGGAAAATGGAAAGGTGTTTTGCACCGGTATTAGTTTTTATTGTTAGACATAACTACAAAAATCTAATTGCTTTGCCAACACCTTTACTCAGAACTCAAATTGTTCTGTATTAGATTGTAGAATTTTCCAAACGCTACATGTTGGTCATCACACAATTGGCGGGCATAACAGGCTAATGTCAGTTGTTATAGCTTGGAGCGTTATAGTAAAAACACATTCAAATATCTTTATCTCCTGTATTTTATTCCTATCAAACTTGGGTAAAGTAAGACCTTGAATGTTCCTTTAATCAACAAATAAAAACTAAAGTAAAAAATTTCGAAAAACACAAAGTAAACAAACCATAAAAGTTGAAAATATTATTGAACTTTCAAATCAAATTTCCATTTGCCTACATTCTCCAAAAATTTTATCTGTTTGCCTCAGGTGCTAATAAATTTTCATCACATAAAATATTTATCAAATTGAAAGTCAAATTTAATGAAAATTTTACTTAGAAAAGTTATTTTGAAAGGATCTATTTTGTATATTTAAATTTAATGAATTATTACTTTTATATCAACAAAATAAAAGTTAAATAATTGTTTTGAAATAAAATTAAATTGAAATCAAACACGAAGGTTCAATTTCAAAATAATAAATCGAACGAAAACAGTTTTCTAATAACTTAAACTTGAAAAAAATGCTCAATCAAACTACTTTAAGCTTAACAACTTTGGACTTAAAAAATTTTAGCATCGATTTTCTAAACAGTTTTGTTTGTGTCTAAATGATGTTAGTTTACATTTTTATTATTCACATAATTTATTATATGATTAAATTGTGGTTGAGGTTTCCAGATGCGTTGCGTGTCGCTACCGTAACGGCAAAACATTAAAAACATTATTTTAATTCCTAAACCAATTTTTATTGTAGAAAAAAAAATATTCTATAATCCATACACATGTTTATCCCAGGTGCTTGCAAATAAAAACAAAACTTTTTAAATTCTAAATTTTCACCAAATTGAAAACCAAATGGAAATTGCACTTAAAATTGTATAATAATAATTGTAATGTAAGTGGAAAACATTAAACGATATTAAAATTTCATAAATTTATTCATCGTTTTTATATGTAAAAGGAAAATATGAATGTTTTATATAATTTTATGTAAATAAATAAATAAATAAAATAAAAAGCAAACACCACATACATTCTATTTCTATTCCACTTCCTCTTTTATTTTTGGTATAAAGTTTTAGTTGTTATTTTAAGTCATAGAAAGATATTACATATATTAATGGTATAAATGTTTTTCTTATTTTGTTTTTCTTTTCTTTACGGAAAAGATTTTATAATTTTTTTAAAAAGTTTATTAAATTTAATTTTTAAATTTTATGTGAATATTTTAGAATTTAAGTAAATGGAAGAAAAACTAAATAGAATTTTTATAGTCTATACGCTCGTAGTTATTTTAGTTATTGAATTAAATGTAAGTGAGGATTAAATCATAAATTAATTATTATGGAGAAATTTTAAACTTAAAATATGTATTTACGATAGTAAAAAATAAAACAGAGTGGCATAAATTGTTATATTTTTTGTGAAACTTTAAAGAAATTTTAGAAAAGGAAGAAAACATAAGAACTTATTCTTAGGTTATGAAATCTTTACATGTTAATACTTTCTGAAGGTGTTAAGGCAACTGGCAACTTGAAGTTGACAGTCTGTTTATTGTAAAATCATCACACAAAATATGTTCAAAAACATTTTATGATGCGCTTTGAGATTATTTTGAAATTCTTCCGGTACTTGAATAAGCGACTATATATTTAAGATTACTTCAATTCGACTATTAATAAGTTTGTAGATTGGATTCAGTAAATTCATATTTTTCTTCACTTTATTGATGAAGTAATCATCGTATAACATCTGTACTACATTTGATTTATTTTAGAGTTTTCCGCCGCTGCAAATTATCTCGCATGGGGTCATAAGATGAGGACCAGCTTGTGCTATAAATTTTTCTTCATATAGTCAGAATGTTGAAACTCTTTTATGGATAAAAAACGTGATCTACACAGGTGAAAAAGTAATTAGAATTTGCCATTTTTGATTTTCCTGAAACTTGGGATGTAAGTAGTACGGGCAAAATAAAAACTAAAACTTTTACAATTTTTACAAGTGCATAGATTTAGCATAGGGAGCAGCCCAACATGCATGAAAAATAAAAATTTTGCCAATCCAATGTAACTTTGAAATTAAATTGCTCAAGAACGGCTATACCGATTTCAACAAATTTCTTTTTGTTTGATACGCGACTTAGACCAGGGTCAATAATTTTTGAAAACAAAAAAAATAATAGTAGGATGAAACGCATTAGAAAAGGAGGAAAATATTATAAACATGAAAGGAAAAATAGTTTACGGCTATCAGATGTCGGGAAGGGGAAGGGGTGAGTTTTTAAGGATAAAAAACGGTTTATCTCGATTTCCGGCAAAACTGAAAGTCCTATGGAAAAAAGTTAAATGACAAAGTTGTAGGTAATAAAAAGATCTAAAACTTTTGTATAAAAACTTTTTTCACATAGCCTCAAAATTTATGTGAAAAACTCAAAAAACCGAGTTTTTGATTTTTTATTTTTATCTTTTACAAAAAATTTTTTTTTCACGAGATTTGGTGAAAACTTACCTTTTTTGTCCCAAATACGCTGTAATTTATTTGATTTGAAATATATATTTTTTCACCTTATTTTAAATTAATATCGAAAAAGCACCCTAATTTTGAAAATTTTCAATCGAAGATTCACCTATCAAAATATCCACTTTTTTCAAAACGTTGGTATGCTTGCTGTTCGTTGAAATCTCTACTTTCAATTAAAAATTAATATCCTTTTTCGATATTAATTCAAAATAAGGTGAAAAAATAAATATTTCAAATCAAATAAATTACAGCGTATTTGGGACATAAAAAGGTAAGTTTTCACCAAATTTCGTAAAAAAAAATTTATTGTAAAAGATAAAATTAAAAAACCAAAAACTTGGATTTTTGAATCGAAAATTCAATTCATTTTTTGCATTTTCTGAGAAGATTTACTATAGAAATATATGTATATTTGTTTTCACCATCGGAAAGTAGAGATTTCAACGAACAGAAAGCATACCAACTTTTTGAAAAAAGCTGATATTCTGACAGGTGAATCTTCGATTGGAAATTAGGGTGCTTTTTCGATATTAATTCAAAATAAGGTGAAAAAATAATTATTTCAAATCAAATAAATTACAGCGTATTTGGGACATCAAAAGGTAAGTTTTCACCAAATTTCTTGAAAAAAAAATTTTTTGTAAAAGATAAAATTAAAAAACCAAAAACTTGGTTTTTTGAATTTTTCACATAAATTTTGAGGTTATGTGAAAAAAGTTTCTATACAAAAGTTTTAGATCTTTTTATTACCTACAACTTTGTCATTTAACTTTTTTCCATGGGACTTTTAGTTTTGCAGGAAATCGAGATAAACCATTTTGTACCCTTAAAAACTCACCCCTTCCCCTTCCCGACATCAGATCGCCCGTAAATTATTTTTCCTTTCATTTTTATAATATTCTCCTCCTTTTCTAATCCGTTTCATCCTACTACTATTTTTTTTCACTTTTTATTATTTTTAAAGGCTTCTACCCTGGTCTAACTAGTAAATCGATACCTTCGCCGTTCAAAAGCAAACTATGTACCACTAAATAATTTTATAGCATTACAAGCAAGGTCCTCTTTGCCATGAGCAGAATCAATCCTCACTTCAAAATTAGAATCATTATAGTTTGTCCCGATAAACTATGGTGTTTCAGATTTTGTACCCTTGTCGTTCAGAAGCAAACCACCCCTAAATAGTTTTGCCTTCACAAAAAATTCATCTTTGCCATGAGCAGTATCAATCGTCATTTCTAAATTAGGACCATTATAGTTTGTCGCGTATAATACGAAGTAAGATTTTGTACCTTTGCCGTTCAAGAACAATCTACCCCTAAATAATTTTTGCCCCACACGCAAAGTCCTCTTTCCCATGAGCAGAATCAATCGTCACTTCTAAGAAGGGTTTGGTGGGTAGTAGCTCCTACACGACTAAGGGGGTAGTTTGCTCCAGAACAGCAAGGGTTTAAAATGTGAAACTCCATATTATATCCGTACAAACTATAAAGGTTCTAAATGTAAAAGTTGCGAGTAATTCTGCTCGTGACAAAGAGGGATTTGCTTGTGAGGATAAAATTATTTAGAGGTAATTTTCTCTTGAACGGCAACGGTACAAAATCTTAAACTCCATATTTTATCGGTACAAACAATAATGGTTCTAATATAGAAGTATCGGTTGATTCTGCTTATGACAAACAGGATTTTGCAAACAGACTAAACTTTTTTAGGGGTAGTTTGCTTCTGAACGGCAAGGTGTACCCTTTGAAACTCCATATTTCATCGGTACAAACTATAAAGGATCTAATATAGAAGTTGCGACTAATTCTGCTCGTGGCAAAGAGGGTTTTGGAGAGTAGTTTGCTCCTGAACAGGAAGGGTACATAATCTGAAACTCCATATTTTGCCGAGACAAACTACAATGGTTCTAATATAGTAACGATTGAATCTGTTCATGGGAAAGATGACTTTGCTTGTGAGGCTAAAATTATTTAGGGGTAGTTTGCTCCTGAACGGCAAGAGTACAAAATTTAAAACTTCATATTTTATCAGGACAAATTATAGAGGTTCAAATATAGAAGTGACGATTGATTCTGCTCATGAAAAAGAATCCTTTTCTTGTGAGGTTAATAGGAGTGGGAAAGGAGAATTTTTCTGATGAATATACCATATTGAAACTAAAATAACGGGTTTGTAAAATAGTTCGGTTGAATGCGTTTGGTTGTTCTTAATGGTACAAATTAGCACAAATTCAGGTTTTTCATTTGAACCTTTCTTTTGATTTTTATGTTTTTTTTAATGTGGTCCTGCTAGCTTAATATTAAGAATTTTTACTTATTTTATCACCGCGCTTTTCAATCACGTCATCATAAGTGTCTTTAATATTATGGTAGATAAAGTTTTTCACATGGGTGAAACATATGACAGAAGAAGCTTTTTGAATGTTTTTTAAAGTTTTCTGATTCCAGAACACTAAAGGGGTATTGCATCCAAAAAAATTTCCTAGCAGTTTGTTTATTTCTTCAGTTCCTTCAGATGAAATTTTATCTAATCTGCTATGGAAGGAGCAGTCATATTGTACACTACGAGCTTATTCAAAGAGCTTGTCTAAAATTACAGGAAACTATAATTCCCAAAAACAACACAAATAGAAAGTGGTATATAGCTAGAATTGCACTTCAGTCTCACTATCCAGGTTTTGCAATTGTCATCAATGATTAGAATGCTTATGTGCATATATTTCTATAACCCATTAAAATATACGATTTATTGATTAATTATAAATATGTTATAATAAGTTAGGTGAACTCAATACTCAAAAAATCACTTGTGAGCTTGCCTTGTTTAGATGAAATCGTTTTTAAATCCTTTAACAATAAATATAGAGGACGGCCGGTCATTTTGGTTATATGTTTATGTTTATAAAATTATGTTTGTGTTTTACCTATTGCTCTACACACAACCAACTGTATTAAACTAAAAAGTAGGATTAGAATTAAAAAACACCTAAACCAACCGTCAAAATTTGCAATACATTTGCAACGTTTGTGACGTTTTTGCGAAATATTACGTAACAAACTCTTTACGGCACGTATATATATATATATATTTCTACTCCTATCACAGTAAATTATCAATTACATCACACTATCCATGGCATGTAAATTGATTATTACAATAAGAGTAACGTAATAAGAATCAAGTGTTACGTAATATATATATAATCTAACAGTTTTAGAAAAATATGCTTTTTACGAACTAGAATTTATGGTGAATGAAAATGAAATTTTGACAGCTTCTAATAAGAATTATAGGCGCGTTTTAATCCTTAATAAGAGAATTTGCACATATTGAAGTCAGAAATTCTTTTTATACATTTTTAAATCGTAAATCAAATGTGATTTAAACATATAAATTCATTTTGACACAGAATTATGCAAAGCCTTATACAATTTGAAAATTGTTTGCATTTAATTTATAAATAGTAGTTAATCTTTTGAAGTAAGTATATATGTTTCTGCATTATAAAAAGTCGTAGAAAAGGTACATAACAAAATTCGAGCTGCAAACCATTTTCCATGCTCATGAAGGTACTGCATTTGCATTTGAACATTTGCCCTCACATGTAAAATTCTATTTACAGCTCTTGATATGTAATATACTAATTATATGTTTATATATGTTTAAGTATTTTATTTTAATCGTTTAAAAGAGTTGCAGAATTTTTCAAACCGAAACTCTAAAAACTTCCTTACCCTCACAACGCTTTTAGTATAACAAAAATTTAATGCTCTTAAATTCTTAATTAACAATCAAGGACAAAATAAAAAAAATCGAAAAAATCGTTTCTCTTTCAACATCAAATAAGTTGAAACAATTGATATTCACGTGATAAAATTCCCAAATTAAATTCATTAAATTTTCCTCTTATCGATTCGGTTATTCAAAATTAACGTGTCTCCCCGCTACACAAAATAAAAGTTAACCTTCCTTCAAGTACATTTTCGAATAAAATTTGAAAAATTTTTATTTGTCATTTCTAAATTGATTTTCAATTGTCAATTTTCTGTTTTCCCAAACTTGTTGTTGATGTTGCTATTGACATTCGAAATGTGATAGAAAAACAAATCGAGAATAAGCATATGTCTCAGATAAAAGAAAACTTTCGTAATTTGATGATTTTTACCAAAAAAAAAAATTGGAAATAAAAGATTCTATCAATGTACATGTAACGATGCGTGATGCTCTGTTCATAAATTATAATGAGAACCGTATTTACGTTGATGAGTTTTTTTTTTATAGATAACTGACGTGGTGCGTATTTGACAATTTTCAATCAAACATAATACGAAGCTATAAAAACTTATGTTATGCTACTTCTTAAGAATATCAATCCAAAAACAATTGAAATAATCACGATCTGTTTTAAATTAATGTAATTTCTATACAACAGTTAAAATTTAAATGAATTTGTAATACGTGATATATGTATATACGTCAGACGCCCCCTAAAAAATTTCTTTTTGGTGAAAAAACATGGCATCTTTTTTAATAAAAAGAAAACACGTGCCGCGAAATCATCGAAGTTGATTTTTTGTTAAAATCGTATATTTTTGAATTGAAAACTTTTTTAGCCGCGTTGTACGACTTCCTCTGGGGAAAAATTTATATATTCACCACGCATATATGTTTAAATATAAAATATGGATATCGCGGCCGACTGAGGTGCTTTAGGTCGAGAGTTCAATTCCTGGAGTGGTACATTTTTTATTGTTTTTTTCTTTAATTTTTATTAAATCCCATTAAAATTATTGTTCTTTTATTCATGAATTCGTAAAAATCATAAAAATTTCTTTTACGAATTTTAAAATATTGATCGATAATGCAGTTTTTTAAAGCTATTGCTACTGTCTTTTTCCGTTTCGTTCAAATTATTATTATTTCGATATTAACAAGAAAATTATTTTTTTGGCAGGCAGTGCTAAAAGTAATAAAATATTGGTTTATTAATGATAATATGATAATATTTTAATAATGGTTTATTAATGATAATATATTATAAATAATTTTATTCTCGTTTCTCTTAGTTCAAATTTAGCTTTTTTCTTTATTTAAGTTGAAAACAAATTTATGTTCATATTAAGATAAGTACATAACTGTTCATTACATTAAATATTATTCAAACTTTTGGTTTGAAAAATGGTAAAAACGCCTACAATTTATAAATAGTTTTTAGATCCTGTATCTTACGTGGTAAATATTGAAAATGTCTTCAGATGGTGGTAAAAAGAAAAGACAAGAAGATAAAGAATCGTCAGGAGAGGATATCTCTGCTTATGACAAATTAGTAATAAAAAAGAAATTCAACAATGAAAAAAAAATTACTGAGTAAAATACGGAGTCAGCGATACAGAGATAAGGAGAAAAAAATAATTAATAATAATTAATTTCAAAAACAATTTTTTGAAAATGATTTTGGCCATTCTTGTGACATTTGCGATAGATTGTGATTTAAATCAGATTTGAAAATTATTTTTAATAACGATACAACTCAAAATATTGAATTTATAAAAACTATTTATAAAAACTATAGTTGCAAATACTTAGAAAAGGATTTGGCGAAAAATTTTACGATGTACCTATAATATTAAGGAGATTTTACTATTAACTTTGCAGATGATAAAAATCTATCATTAATTCATTTTTTAATTGAAGCGGTTTAACTACGTCCAACGATAGACAACTTAGCGGTCGATCGATGACGATCGATGCGGTTTTTACAAGATATATAGAAAAATTCCAATCCAACATTTTCATTTCTTACTTTAGTTACCATTATGCCTATTGTATCGTTTTTTTAACATAAGATCAACATTGAAAGTACGAATAACTTAAGTTTTGCTAAAATTAATAATAATATATTATAAATAATAATAAAATTATAAATAAAATATATAATATATAATAATAATAATAATAAAAGTATAATAATTATTATGACATTAAACACCAAACACCAAACACCATCAGTAACCAGGAGCTTCTACGGCAGACAGAGCAGCTAGACATTGAGACCGAGATAAAACAAAGAAAATGGAGATTAATTATTGATCCAAAAAATTTGAACGCTTATATTATAGGTTTTCTGTTTCCCACTCCATTATTATAACAAGCAATTTCCACTAATACAAACAATTATTTATGCAAAACATGTTTTGCAATGTATCATTAATTGAAACAAAAAAAAAATACAGTAGTACAAACAAATGTCCCTACGCTTATTACAATTGAAGAAAATAAATTAACAAATTATTAGCGAATTTCTCTGAATACGAATACTATTATTTCAGAGTAAAAATTGAAAATAGTCCGTCGTTACAGTAATTAATTACTGGTAAGGCAGACCTCACGGTGTAAATGAAAACGATTTTTATTTAACTATTTATGTAGGACAATTTACAAGCTTCAATTTCAAATAATATTCTTTTAAAAATATTGCAATTAAAAGATATAAAAGCAATGTACATATTTTGAAAAACTTAACTTAGCTGAAAAGTTTAATTGAAAATGAAACTTAGTTTTGCAACAAAAAAACATACAGAAATATGATGGAATGCAGAGCTTACTATTACTTCGGTCTGAAAGACCTAAGTATTACATTCATGAGCTAAAACTGAAATTCTTACCCCCACGTTTTTTGGCATTTCTCGACGTTTTAGGACCTACTGATTCTAAAAAAAGCATAAAAAAAAATGTATGTCTGTCTGCCGGCGGCCGTCCGTCCGTCACAACCGACGAAATCTAGAAAACCGCTAGACGAATTGCAAAATTATTTTTCTTAAAAACAGGAACGCTTAATAGGAAGAGCCGAAAGGACGATGTGTTCGATAACTGTACCGGAAGTGTGTTAAAAAATCGTCGAGTGTGTCAAAACAAGGAAATATGCATATTTTTTGCTTAACAAACGTTCATTTTTAGTGATAGTGAGTAGGAACAAAGAATCTCGAGAAATCAGGATGGTCGAGATTGATATGTGAGATCAAAACTAGATTATTGCATTATAAGTTTGTCAAAAAAATGTTGTGTCATGTGTTAAAAGAAAGATTTTTATTTGTTTTTTTACTTAATTTTTTGGGAAAAAATAAAATTAATTATATGTTTGACATGAAATTTTATTATTATTATTGAGAATTATAGCATTATAAGTTTGTCAAAAAAATAATGTCAAGTATGTCAAAAGAAAGATTTTTATTTATTTTTTTACCAAAGTTTTTGGAAAAAAATAAAATTAATTATTTGTACGACATGAAATTTTATTATTATCATTGAGAATTATGGCATTATAAAAAATATTGTTAAGTGTGTCGAAAAAATGATTTTTTTTATTTTTAGATAATTTTTTGGACAAAAAAATTTAGCTGTTTGTTTACGTAAATATAATTGAATAAGGAAATTTTTGAATTTCTTATAGTTTTTGGAATATTTTTAGAATTTTGAAAAATTTTAAATTTTTGATTTTATTATAATTTTTATAATTTTGGAAAAAGTTACAATTTTTGATTTTGTTATAATTTATGCAATTTTTTTAGAATTTTTGAAAAAAGTTTTAATCTTTGATTTTATGATAATTTTTGAAATATTTTTAGAATTTTGTTGGAAAAAAGTTTGAATTTTTGATTTTATTTAGTTTTACAATATTTTTGGAATTTTGAAAGAAATATGAATTTGTGATTTTGAAATAATTTCTCGAAACGCTAAATAGATGGGTTTTTGAGTAGTTTGTTGTTGGTATAATCTTTTCACTAAATTATATATCTAAACAGAGACAAAAAAATACTCGAACTTTAACAAAAAGTTATGTTTGATATACATCGCTGTTCAAAACTAAAAACCATGTCCTCATAATAGTTTTTTGCCGAAAACTATATCAAAATCCTTAACCCAGCCAGACCGAAGTCTTGATATCTCAGAGCTTTGAGATTTCAGCCCCTCCATATTTTAAATTGAAATTTTAAGAAATTTTCTCTAAAACATTAAAACTTAAAATGAATTTTATTATTTAAATAATTTTAATTGAATTTTTATTGATCGTTCAAAAAAAATAATAAGCATTTTGTGCATTAAGAGTATTACCGATTTCGGATATGTTAGAGATCTCGACTTCGTCTCGATCTCAAAACGTATATCCTCAATCGTTAAAACACACTTACTGCCCTTAATACTTAAATAACTATTTCGTCATATTTGTTTTAACGAGTCATGGAAATCCGACGTGCATCACAGGAGTCTGTTGAAGTAATATTTTATACGTTGGACGATATAAAAATTAACATTATTCACTCAACATTCGTTCAGTAAACATATAAAATTACTTTCGTTGTCATAAATAATAAATTTTTCTTTGAAATAACGGTGACGCTATTAGCGTACCTAGTTTAATAAAATTTTAATTAACTAAGTGAAACAATAGTGATTCAAGTAGTGAAAATCTAAAGTTAGTTTAGCTACGGGCAAGCTTGCCGTTGGCAAACCCGAAAACAGCGATGTATCAGAAACATCCAAATCTGTACTGGGAATCATAAATAAGAGTCTAAGAAACTCATCATTAGACAAGCTCATGGCGGCCAGGAAAATGAATAATAAAGTTCTGCTAATCAATCAGCAGAATAATAATCAAGAAAATAACATGGATGGTGTTGAATACAACATTCCAACTACCAATCGTTTTACTAATCTTCCAAAAAATAATACAACTGTAATAAATGAGGTCAGTAACCATAAAATAAAATCAACTCCTATTGTTGTCGTAAATACAACTTATAATACAATCATAAACATCATAAAATCATTAAATATAAAAAATTATATAATAAAATATCAACAAATTGGTTTTAAAATTTTTATCAACGAATGTGAAATCAAAAAACAATTTGAACAAGAATTACAACAAAAACAAATTGAATTCTACAGCTTCTGTGCAGCCGAAAATAAACCATTAAAAACATATATAATTGGCTTACCAAAAGATATGACTTTAGCGGAAATTAAGGAAAATTTGATATATCAAGGAATTTCAGAAACTGATATAATACTTATCCAAGAAATACAAAGGAAGGAAGAACATAAATTTAAAAACCATCTAATTTTGGCTCATTTCAAAAAACAAAATGTTTCGTTAAAAATCCTCCATAATATTAAACATATAAACCATGTAATGGTAAAATTTCAAATAAAAACCAGCTTTAACTATGGCCCAACACAATGCAGACGTTGTCAAATGTTTGGTCACGGAACAAGTCACTGTAACATTAAGGCTAAATGCTCACTATGTGGAAACGACCACCTAACAACTGAATGTACTACTCCAGAAACACTCAAATGCGCTAATTGTGGAGCGAGCCATAAATCATCTTCCAAAGAATGTTCAAAGCGAAAAGACTACTTATTAATAAAAGAAAACATCTATATTAGCAAGCAGATCGATAACATAACCAGAAGCAAACATCCAATACCAAGACCAGAAGTTAACAATATCAACTTTCCTGAATTAAAACATCCCACTCACCAAATAAGACCAACAACGACGTCGTACCGAGGGAACATCCAACCAGATAACATAGGTAATATTTTTAATACTCCAAACACATCCACCCAATCTCAATCCACAACACATATTAATTACAACTCACACCAAACAAAATCCAATAATAATCAAAACAATAACAACTCAACTGACGATAAATTATTTGATCTACCTGAAATTACATCATTAATTACAGAAATAGTCAATGACCTCTCTCATTGTAAAAATAAAAAAGAACAATTTCTTGTGATCTCAAAATTATCAATTAAATATCTATATAATAATTTACCATGAATTTAAATACCATAATTTGGAATGCACGTAGCATACAAAATAAAAAAGATGAAACATTTGATTTCTTTATCAAAAATAATATAGATTTAGCGCTGATCACAGAAACTGGTCTGAAACCAAACCAAACCTTATCACACCCAAACTATATAATACATAGACTAGATAGAATTGGCAGACGATTAGGTGGCGTTGCGATAGTCATAAATAAAGACATAAAACACTCTATATTACCAACGTTTGGTACCAAAGTTATTGAAGCCATTGGGATTAATCTTCACACTACCTGTGGAAATATTACAATAATTTCTGCTTATTTTCCAGGTTCGAGCAAAAATCCTATTCTTGCAGATTTTGAAAACGATATAAAGATACTCTCAAACCGTAAAGAAAAGTTTATAATAGGCGGCGATCTAAACTCAAAACATTCATCATGGAATTGTTTCAGAAACAATAGGGCCGGTGACAAATTATATAATACAATGCTTCAAAGCAACTTCACATTAGAATTCCCTGCCGAACCTACATACTATACCAGCAGATCAGCCAATGGTTCTACAATTGATTTTCTCTTAACTAATGACAATTCACACATATCTGAATTATCGGTCCTTCACCAACTTTCCTCCGACCATCTGCCAGTATTATTTGAAATATCTGTTTCAAGAATAAGTAAAATACCTAAAAAACTTGTTTACTGTTATAAACAAGCAGATTGGAAAAGCTTTAAAAATTATATTAACAAAAACCTTGACCTTACTCATAGTGCTCCCATCCACAAAATTCATACAACCACTGAAATAGATTTCCATATTGATCAATTTAATAGTCTCCTAGCGGAATCTCGGGCGAAATGTATTCCTTTAACAAATCCAACCAGTGCTTCACCCAGCCAAATCGAAATCAATGATGAATTAGCTAAACTAATCAGATTGAAAAATATTAGACGGCGACAGTGGCAAAGAAAACGCGACCCCGCACTGAAAAGAATTGTAAATGCACTCATAAAAAGAATTAAGGAAGAATTTCAGCTTATCCGAAACAAGAACTGGGAAAACTTTTTATCCACTGTAAACGAAAGTAATCATAACAAAAGAATGTGGAGATTAACAAAAACTCTTCGCAATAAACAAAAAAAAATTCCAGTCTTATGTTCACAAGGAAATAACTCAAATATCAATAATAACAGACTTCTTACTAATAAAGAAAAAGCTGATGCATTTTCAAATTATTTCCTAAACATTCAGAGCCCATCCATCCCACACAACGACATTGCTCAACTGGTCCAAACAAACATTAATACAATTGATAACAATTTAAATTCTCTTTCCATTTTAGAGCTCACTAAGCCTCGAGAAATTAAAAGCTATATTAAATCCCTAAAATCTGCCAAATCTCCGGGAGAAGATAACATCACCAATATTCTTATCAAAAACCTTCCAAAAAAAGCTCTAATATACCTAACTTACGTTTACAATGCATGTTTGCGGCTAAATTATTTCCCAAACACTTGGAAAACAGCCAAAATAATCCCAGTCTCCAAACCAAACAAAGACACTACCCGAATTGAAAGTTATCGCCCCATTAGTCTTCTTAACGTATTAGGAAAGCTATTCGAAAGGATAATACTCCATCGCATAAACCTACATGTTTCTGCCAAAAATATAATACCTAACCACCAATTTGGTTTCCGCACGGCACATTCCACCTCACACCAGTTATATAGAATATGCGATAACATAAAAGCAAATTTAAAAAACAAGATATCAACAGGAATGATACTTTTTGATATAGAAAAAGCGTTTGATCGTGTTTGGCATGATGCACTCATCTTTAAAATGATACAATTTGGTTTTCCTTCATACCTAATAAAAACCGTAAAATCTTTCTTGGAAAACAGACGATTTTTTGTTTCAATAGGGCAAACAAAATCCGAGACTATGTCCCCTACATCTGGTTTACCACAAGGTTCAGTTTTGTCTCCCACACTTTACAATATATTTACAGCTGACATAGCCGAGTGCATGATTCCTTCGGTTAACTACGCATTCTTTGCTGATGACACGGCCATATACACAGCGGCAGATGACTTAGAAGATGTGATGGGTCGACTACAGCTGGCTATAAACAAACTCACAGAATACTTCAACAAATGGTGCATCAACATTAACAACAATAAAACGCAAGCAATTTACTTCTCTAGACGTCTCGCGAATAGATACCTACCAAACTCAACATCACTTTATATCAACACAGAACCAATAAAATGGTCGAATTCCATAAAATATCTTGGATTGATCCTTGACAGGCGACTCACCTTTAAGGAACATGTTAGTCATGCAACCGAAAAATGTGAAAAGCAAATTCGTGCTTTATATTCCCTGCTCAATAAAAAATCAAAACTTTCTGTTAAACATAAAAAACTAATATATACGATGATCATTAGACCAACCCTTACCTATGCAGCTCCGGTTTGGTCTAACTGTGCTGAAGTACACAAGAAAAAAAGTCAAATCATACAAAATCGCTGCCTCAAAATAATTCACGCGCTCCCTTATGATTATTCTACCACTAAACTACACGAAACTGCCAATCTTCCCACACTAGCTAACTACATTAACTCTATCACTACCAATTTTAAAACTAACGCACACAATACTAACAATCCTTTTATCATCCCATTGTTCTCTCAATAATATCAAATCCAAATTACAAACTCATAAATAGATCTTAAGTTTTAGTTTTAGTTATGTAGGTTAGTTCTATTTCTAATTATTATTAAGTCTTCCTATAGTTACTAAGTATATAAATATAGCATCATGCCTATTATTAATACCGAATATCCATTTAAACATCCAACATATGCCAATGAAATCAATAACCACATAAGCTGTAAAGTTAATATAACTAAGCTCTTAAAAATTTGCCAATGTACTTAAAATTTATAACAAATAAAGAATTCATTTATATTATATATAAAAATTAATTCTGGTGGAGGTTTATTTATAATTACTCTGATATGGAGTTTCTGATTAGAGAAAAACCACATTAGTATCTTTTCGACACAAAAAACGGGTTTTTAAAATTAGTTCTAATTATTACCAAAATGCAATACTAAATTAAAATCAACCAGAGATATTAAATGTGTCACAATAAAATTTAAAAATGGTGCATGGTAGCTAATATTTATTTTTCTTTATAGCTTAAAGGATAGAGTTTTTTATTTTTTAATTTTTTTTATTTCATTAATTAAAGGCAAAGCAACCGGTCATATTAAAACCATAATAAAATTCTGTACATTCTCTGACCCCTCGTCCAGTTATTCAAATATGAAAGAATGCAATGAGCCAAGAACAAATGATGCATTTTGAAATGGTCACTCAGTTGAAAGAATTGCCAAAATTCCAAGAATTAGCCATTTTACTTTTTGTTTTGAACTTCGATAAGGGTGGAATTCCCCAAAAATTATAGCTACATTACACTTTTGATTAACGTTATTTGTTTGTATATTAATAGTATATTAACACAATTTCGTATTCAAATTTGAACTGTTCACACTATCGCAATCTGATTTAGACTAGCTTTCGTTCTAAAATTTCTGGATTATTGGAGGTACATTTCTTTACAAAAAAAAATCGAGAAATTCTGAGAATAATCGATGTCATTATTTTGCATGTATTTTATTTAATGTTTTCTGTTTCGTCGACCCTTTTTCTTGGAATCAGATCACATGTTGATGTGCGATTTTAGTTTTTTTATTAAAATATTGGGGTCTAATCAGTAAAATCTTCTATCGAAAGTTTCTGTTATTTTTTTTTTGTATGAAATTTTATTTTCCCGTTTGTAAAGTTAAATAATAATTATCAATTTGTTGTTTTCAATTTCACGTTTATATTTATTTATCATATACTTTATTACAATATTCTTTTTAATTAAACCAATTTTAAGCCGGACCAAAATCAAAAGTCATTATACTGTTTTTGTTTTATTATCTGACAGCCGTTCATTTTGATTTATTGTCTCTTGGGTACTTTTGGTGACATCTATCGGTAGAATCTAAGGCTACATGTTGATGTCGAATCGTAGATTTCATTATTTGATCATTACACTCGGACCATCCTGCTTAGGATTGTCCCTAATCCTATGGGCTGAAGTTATCTCGCAATGGCCTTCGGTATCTTCACTGCCTTCAGTATCACTGGAAATGTTGGGCAGTAATATACACATCTTCATACGCTCAGCACCCTGTACACTGCGTTATCGTCATCTGCCATCGATGCCTTCTCCTTCTATTTGTTTTTCTGGGAGGTACAAGGAAATGGAAATGGTATACGTAAGGAGTATAAAAAGGTAATTTCGCCAATGGTGTAAAGTGTGACCTCTTTTGTTCCTGTTTTATTTTTATAGTATAAGCAATTCGGGACACGAGCGAATGTACTTCTCGGTAAATTGTCGCACCTTCGGAAATCAACAGAGCTTACTCAGTCCCGATAAGGTTTTTGTTAATCGAAAATCTTAACCAAAACCTAATCCAAAACTCAAACCTAAATTTAACCTAAGTTTAACCTAAACCTACATCTATGCCAAAGCCTAAACCAAAATCTTAACCTAAACCTAAACTTAAACCTTAGCTGAAACCTAAACCTGAACCTTAACCTACACCGGAACCTAAACCTTAACCTAAACCGAAACCGAAAACTAAAACAAAACCTTTGCTCAAACATAAACCTTAAACTAAACTTAAACCGAAACCTAAGCCTAAATCTTAACCTAAGCTTAAACTGAAACCGGAACCTAAACCTTAGGTCAAACCTAAACCTTAACCTAAACCTAAATCTTAACCTCAATCTTACGTAGATCAAAAGCTGGTATTGTCTTTTTTTAAATATTTGCGGGCGATAGAATTTGTTGGCTTTCTCTGAATTGACAACAACCGGGAGATGTGTTGTTTTCTCGACTTATTATATTTGCCTCGCGGCGGCTATTACGCTATTACGATTATTTAAACCGGGAAAATGAATTGATTGCCAGAAAACGCAATGAGCTATCATTGCGTTTTCTGGCAATCAATTCATTTTCCCGGTTTAAATAATCCAGATATTGATAGTTATTGAACTGTTCGTTCGATTGAGTCGGAAGAGTGCCACTAGGAATTGGATTAGAAAATAAAGGGATTGAATTTGGTATGTTATTTGTACTAGCCTGAGTTTGGTTAAACCATTCTGGTGGTGCAGAAGTATCAACGATTTTTGAATAATCGTCAGCTTTATCCATTTCATCAATAGTCACCAGCGTGCTATGCTTGTCCCAATTAATAGCATCCATTTTGTACGGTGGCACATTTTTTGCATTTGGAAGATTCCCACGTTATCTATTTCTATTGGAGTAATCCCACTTCTGATGTAAAGTTAAATAATAATTATCAATTTCTTGTTTTCAATTTCACGTTTATATTTATTTATCATATACTTTATTACAATATTCTTTTTAATTAAATCAATTTTAAGCCGGACCAAAATCAAAAGTCATTCTCTTCGTTTTTGTGTTATTTTCTGACAGCCGTTCATCTTGATTTATTGTCTCTTGGGTGCTTTTGGTGACATCTATCGGTAGAATCTAAGACTACATGTTGATGTCGAATCGTAGATTTCATTATTTGATCATTACACGTTATAAAATTAAAAGAGCAGCAGAAATTTTCTATATGAAATTTTCTATCGGAGAAATTGAGGTTGATTAGAATTTTGTTTTGTATTACGTTGTGATTATGAAAATCGTAACCATATGTTAATTTTAAACATTTGGCACATTATTTCTTTTAATGCGTTTTAATTATATTTACTTTTATTTTACTCAGATTGCATGAAACGATTTAGTATTTTCATAATTAAATATGCAATAAATAGTAGTCCATTTTGGAAAATCTAGAACGTTTTAGAGTTTAAATTTTTCATCTAAATTTTGTTTATGTTTTTATTTTTTAAATCAATGTAACAAAAAGAAAACTATACAAATCAAACAGAAGATGTACAATTTTATACACCTTTTGTGTATCAAACCTTCATACAATATAACTTCAATTATATCCGCGAAAATAATTAAATTCATAAAGCAATTAAAATTTTAAAGGGAAGTTTTTGTGCTGAATTCCTTTTCTTTGTGGTTTACAAAATCACTTTGATATATTTCTTTTTGAAATGTAACAAACGAACACGTTTCTAATAATACACTACATTATAGCATATGTTTCCGTCATAAACGAGTACAGATTCCTATTGTTTTTTAATTAAAATCTAAAATTTCTTCAGTTACTTGATTTAAGATGATTCTTTGATTTAACTTTGAATAGATATATTACGTCACTATATGGTATTCATAATTATTTTTGTAATACATAATCCTAAAAGAAAAATGTAATATAAAGCAACTTTTATTTGAATAAGTACAAAAAAATTTTCATACATGAATTTTAATGTTTTTGTTTTTTCGAAAACTTTATCTGTTTAATTTCCTTTGAGACTCTCTCGTTGTATTATTTCGTATATAACAGGAAACCGTTTTATGTTTTCTATAAATTGCAATTTGCAAGCTGTTAGAGACACAAAACACTTTAATACGAA
>OY856186.1:365001395-365169395 GCA_963693315.1 Diogma glabrata | reverse complement strand
AAATTTCCATTATTTATTTTCAAAAATATAAACGGAAAAAGGTTTCTTTTCTCACCTTATTTATAATTTATCGGAAAAACATAACTTTTTTTCTTAACTCAATATCTTAAATAATTTAAAACTACAATGAAAAACTTTTCCTTTATTTCTGTTTAGAGAGAATGAAAGTCAGTTGAATTTTTGTTTTTTTTTAACGGTTAAGACCTTCATCTAAATGTAAATTTTATTATATCTTGATTTACAACAATGTTTTCCTTTTATTTGTTTTTTTTGTTCAACGGTTTTTGTTTTGTTTGTTTGCACAAAAGTTTTAGCAAATTAGTCGACAAGTCTGTAATTTTGATGACGATTAAAAAAGAAAGATAACATTCGAAAAAGGATGAGTAAAAGTTTCAGATTGCGTTTGTTTTTTTTTTTCATCATTCTATTGGGGATAATGTAGTTTAAAAAAATTTTCTTATGTTTCACTACGTTTAAGGATAACATCCTTCGGGAGTTTATTAAAATGTTTAAAGTTATAATTTTGGGGTCGATTTTGTATGTTTTTGTCTTAGACAGAGAAATCTGATCGATTCTAAAAAAATAAGGCTTTATTCTTCAGTTACAGAAAGAAAAAAGAAAATGATTCAAAAGGAGTGCGAGAATATAAGGAATTGTTGTATTTCTTGAAAAAGCAAAGCAATAAAATTGAATTGTTATGAAAAAAATTGTAATTCAGTCACATACTAAAAATAGCATTTTGTGGAAAATAATTCAAAAACTGTGCATCTCAAGATTTTAAAAATTGCGACATTTCTGAAATTCGGTGCTCTTTCAAATGAGATTGATTGTGGTGGGGTTTTGGTCAAAAAAAGCTTTGTTTTTCTCTTCCGCACTCCCATTCCCTAAACACACAGAAATAAAATTATTCGAGACTTCCTTATATTTTTCATTAAAAATTTATCAAATTTTCCGTCTTTATGAATTTTTTCAAATTTATCTGTCAATCTCAACGTTTGTAACGTCAAGAATTCCCATTAATAATATTAAATCTATTTCCATTCTTTTTTCCATTCAATCAAAATATATTTCCATCATTCCATTTCATTTTTACAATCATAACAATTTAAAAATTTTCAAATTATAACGAACAGCCTCAAATTCAAATATCACAACAAATTGAAAAAAGAACTCATTATTTATGTGTTTTAACGAACAGATATTGTTGCTCAACGCTGATTCATTTTTTTTGCTTAAAATATGAAGTGTCAAAAAGAAAAACCACATTTTTTTTTATTGGAACTCGAAGTTTGATTTTCAAGCTAATAAGATTAAAAATTAAAATTTTGCTCTGATATGCATTCCATTTTTGGTCGGCTTGCAAATTTTTAGTCAAAAAGTTGAAATAAATGAAGTTGAAATAAATGAGCTTGTTAAATGTTATCTAAAATAGTTTTGCAAACAATTATGTGGTAACAGTAATGAATAGTTTAATAAACAAATGTTTTATTTTTTCATATCAAACAAAATATGTCTTTGTTTAATTACTGCCAAAATCAAAATGGTTTAAATGTTTGAGTTTTATTTAACAAAAAAAACAATAATGAATAAATTGAATAGTAACAAAAAAAACATAATTTGGAAATTAAAATCCTTTTAACCACAAAATAGTGAATGTTTGTATACTTTGAACATATTAAATTAAAATGTTGGAAAATCTACGCATGAACTATTTCTAATAAAATTGAAGTTAAGCTGTATATATTAAGGTAAACTTACTAAAAGCAATTAATGTTGGAAAATCTACTCATAAATTATTTCTAACTAACTTGGAGTTAAGCTGTATAAGTAGTTTAAGAGGAATGGAAATATTTAGAGGAAACCATTGAAGTAGGAGACAGGGCTGACAAAGCATTCAGTAAAAAGTTGGGAAGTTGGATTTTGCTGGCTGATCATCATTCTACAACAAGTCATACAAGTCAGTTCTTTTATGTTTTCTTTTTTTATAATTATATTATATATATATATATATATATATATATATATATAATATATATATATATATATATATATATATATATATATATATATATATATATAATATATATATATATATATATATATATATATATATATATATATATATATATATATATATATATATATATATATATATATATATATATATATATATATATATATATATATATATATATATATATATATATATATATATATATATATATATTAGGGTGGTCCTTATTTTTAAATGTTTAAATTTTTACGATCGATCCCCCTAATTCGGTTCTAAAATGTATAAAATGAATGTACATAAAATTTGAACATGATCGGATGAGTTTAACCCGTGCCCCAAGCCCTTAAAGTTTTTACAAAGGGTGAAAAACACGTGAAATCAGCAGGGTCTGGAAATGAGTTTTAATTTTGTATATTTTGATATTGGAATTCGTTGACATCAATAAAAAAAAATTTTCTGCGTTTTAGTTTTTTTTTTTACCCTGTCTTAAGATACAGGGTGATGAAAAATCAAAAAATTGCTCGACCCTGGTGTATTGAAAAGGCTCTACAGTCAAAACTACTGAACTGATTTTAATGTTATATAGCTCAAAATGTAGGTATTGAACAGAGCTAATCAAAATAATAATTCACATTATATGACCAAAAAAAACTGTTCATTTTTTAACTCACTTTTTTTTTATATGAAACATTTTAAGGCGTGTTGCAATAAAATTAATAAAAAAAAAACAAAAAATTAAAATTTTCCCTCCTGAATTTTTTTGAAAATGTTAGTAACATTTGTACCTTTCACATGTTAAAAAATCAAAAATTTAAAAAATACGCATTTCTAGAAAATCGAATTTGAATTTTTTACCGTTATTTTTCTAAAAGAAAGTGTTCAAGGTCATATAATGTGAATTATTATTTTGATTAGCTCTGTTCAATACCTACATTTTGAGCTATATAACACTAAAATCAGTTCAGTAGTTTTGACTGTAGAGCCTTTTCAATACACCAGGGTCGAGCAATTTCTTGATTTTTCAACACCCTGTATCTTAAGACAGGGTTAAAAAAAAAACTAAAAACGCAGAAATTTTTTTTTATTGATGTCAATGAATTCCAATACCTAAATATACAAAATTAAACCTCATTTCCAGACCTTGCTGATTTCACGTGTTTTTCACCCTTTGTAACTTTACCACCTTACCACCTTTACCATACGATTCACTAATTTACTTGACATTTATGTCGTAAAATTGATTTCATATTGATTGGCAACATTTAATAATAACTGCACACGTGACTTAGGCTAGTATGGAATATACCTACTAACTTTCGAAAATCACAATAGTGAGGTTAAGGAAATTAATTATCTCTTTCAATAAAAATTCCTACCTTTCGGGTTTAAGACGTATAAAATCTATATAATAAAAATACTAACTCTGTAGCCAGTGAAGTATGACAAAAAAGTTTTTCACTAAGAAAAAAGAAATTACAACATCGTAATTAAAAATGTTTCTAAATGTCGACAGCCGAGGGGCAGTTGACAGCGTGTCTACCAAAAGATTTAAACTTAGTTGGTACTGATGAGGTTCTAAGTTCGAATCCCAACCGAAACACGTTCAGAGATAAAAGTTGTTTTTATTAACAAATAACTATAAGGTTTATTCAGATAAACCCAAAAACTGATTTCGAATTGAAAAATTCATACGATTCACTAATTTACTTGACATTTATGTCGTAAAATTGATTTCATATTGATTGGCAACATTCAATAATAACTGCACACGTGACTTAGGCTAGTATGGAATATACCTACTAACTTTCGAAAATCACAAATAGTGAGGTTAAGGAAATTAATTATCTCTTTCAATAAAAATTCCTACCTTGTCGGGTTTAAGACGTATAAAATCTATATAATAAATATATATATATATATATATATATAATATATATATATATATATATATATATATATATATATATATATATATATATATATATATATATATATATATATACATATATATATATATATATATATATATATAATATATATATAATATATATATATTATATATATATATATATATATATATATATATATATATATATATATATATATATATATATATTTCTATAAATTGAATGAGTGAAATGTTAGGTTAGTAATACATTTCCGATAAGAGATTCCCAAAATCCAGATGCGTCTGGAACAATTCGTTCCCGGCAAATATATTTTATAATTTTTTTTGTTATTGATCTAATAAAGTTAAATTGTTAATAAAATACCAAGCCATTATACAGCGGCACAACACGTTGACGAAACGTAGTGAGAGGAAACAACTTTTGTTGTACTTTTTTGACAATGATCGAGCTCGAGCACCTGTTTATTTGAAACATCAATAACATAATTTCCTGAAAAAATAAAGAACGAAGTTAGTTTCACAATCGGTAACTTAGGCATGTGAAAGACCCGGCTTTTTCTACTCGTAATATGTCTCTTCAACCACTTAGTGGTGTGTTCAAAATAGAGGTCAAACGAAAGTTCTTGGTATAGTATAGATCAGTGTTTTCAACCCTTGGTCCGCGTACCATCAGTGGTCTGCGAATTTATTTATATTTATAGCCAGTTACAATTTATTTTATTCGAGCGCTTTTTCACTCTTCAAATGTGAATACTATTTCTGTTGCACTTGACTTAATGCAGCTAACCGATTCATTGTTAGTTATACTTAAATACCTAAACTTAAAGAAAGATAAACCTTCGTCCATCTTCCAATAGCACCTTTTCTTATTATTGCATAACACCTTTACACCATTTGATATGGTAATGACTTGCAAACAATATTCCTAACTTAACCCAAAGCATAAAATATATATTAGAGTTGACGGTATTTAACTTCAAAGTCCTTTAATAATTGAATCTAATGTAAAACAAATCTCAGTTGTTGTTATTGTTATTATTCTAAAGTAATCGTAGCAATATGACATCATCCAAGCATAAACAAAACAAAATCATATACATTTAAAATGCGTTAATGAATGAAATGGATTTGGATAATTGAGGTAGGTTATTATAATCAAACGAGAAGATGATATATAGGTCAAACGTAAATATTGAAGGTATTCCAGTTTTTTTTGAAGAAAAAGAGGGGAAGTTAAATTGAAAATTTTATTATTTGAGATTTGAATGCATCTGTGTATAATTAATATTATTGCCATATTCATTGTAAACCGTAGGCTTTCTGATTAAATCGAGAGTGATATTATCGAGAATCCGGTTGTTTCTCGGAACTTTCGATTTAATCAGAAGAACTTCCGGTCCGCCAGGGTATAAATTAAATTGTTTTGTATTGCAAGTAGCTTGTTACTTTTGAAGTCTTTGAGACAGAAAACTCGTACAAAGAGTTTAAATTATATAATTAGTTTATTTAACATAATTATTACTGTTTTGTGTAGTGAAAAATGTAAAACGTTAAATAAAATAAGACAAAAATTTTTATTTAGTAATGTGTGTATAATTTATTTCGTATGTGGCATGAGATGATCCAATTCTCTATGGAACTAATATGTTAGTCTGTTAAAAACAGTGTATTAATTGTCCATGATGTTAAAGTCGTATTATGTGCACCAAGGCCTACTAAAATTATAGTTTGTTAAGTGAAAAATCTTAGATAATGCAAAGTAAAAATAAATTGAATAAAACTTTTGATAAATAATAGAATTTAAATGAATTTGTGGAATTTATGGTGATTGACAATTTCTAATTAAATTATCAGACAAATATTAAATGTGTTATTAAATAGTTTAAATTCCGATACACATTGTTAAGGAAATAAGTGAAATTTCAAAAATTATGCCAATATAACTAAAATTTGCTATTATGCAAAACAAACTTTTTTGTTAAAAGCCGATATACTGTTAACATAGTGTTGATACCTAATTAAAATTTAACTACACTTAAGCAATAATATTAGTGTTGCAATTACGGCCTTATGTCGACATTGCTGTGAAAATTTGTTTTTGGCTATGAAAAGGGAGATTTGAGAACCTCAAGAAAAAAGGAATATATTCTTCATATTTGATTTGGAAATTGCTGACTATTTGCCTGAGTGACGAGATAAATTATTTCAAATAGGATATTACTATTCAACAATCAAGATTCTATGTTTCAACATTGTAAGAGTGAGTTGCTTTAGATAATTATTATTATAAAATCTTTTTTTTTTTTTGTTCTAAAAGTCTATATTTTTATTGATTTGCGCTTAAAGAAAGTAGAGTAAAATTAATGGAAGGAATATAACAAAAACTTATACTTAATATCTTAAATAGAAAATAGAACGCTAGTTAGTTTCAAAATATTTCAAATATAATAATTGCCACTAGTTTTTCATTTTGAATGATAATTTTATTTAATAAAAAAATTAATATTTTTTTTTTGAATAACATGATAATCAAAAATAAATTGACAACGATAACCGACAAATAAATGAGATAGATTTTTTTTTAACGGTGTAGTGAATCATCCCTCTCTTCTCTTTCTCTCTCGAATCCTGGGTATAATATTTTTTTTGGATATACAATTCTGATTTCATTTTACAAATCAAAAGGTACTCTTATAAATTTAATTTTGTAGACGGCTAAGATCACAAAAAATGAACTCTGATACTAGAGCTTCAATCCCGCGAATATCAATCGAAGTACCACGTGATCATCTTAATAAAAACACCATTTCTAGTACCGTTACATTTCACTAATTAAAATTTTTTTTCTACGATACAAAAATTATGTTTTTGCATTTCCGAATCAAAATTCGACGAATTTCAATATTCAATTTATAAAGTTGTGAAATGCTGGGGCTCTATTCCCGAACACATATTTGTTAATCGACAATATTGTCAATTTCACCAAAATGCTTAACAACTTTGTTAAAAATGGTATTCTGTAACTCATATTTGTGTCAAACAAATTATAACAAATTTTTACAAAATTATAACAGATTTTTGGCACTCTAGATTCGTACTTTTGACAACTAACTTTTTTAATCTTAAAACATGCAAATAAAATAAAAATATATTAAATAAATAAATATGTTTTGATGATATTTATATAAAAATATGATTATTTAATATTATTAAAGACTTAATTTTGCGTTATAAATTAATTTTTACGCCAATCGATGAAATTTGTATAAAAATGTCAACACACAAAGTATAAAGCAAAATTGTGATTTTGACAGTAACCATATTGTTCTTGTCAGATTCACAATATTGTGTTGAATTTTCACCAAATTGGTGTTACATAATACGAAATTCACAATATTGTGTGAATTTACAATATTGTGATGACATTAATGTGTTCGGGAATAGGGCCCCTGATAATTATTCTTATTATATTTTAAGTAGTTTTGTAAAAAAAACACTGAATCAGCTTCTGTTTTTTTAAAAATTTTTTTTGATATTTAGATTTTTATTTATTTTTGTATTTTTAAAATTTTCAAAACCATTTTTGTATTTTTAAAATAAACGATTTAGTTACCAAAGACTATAATTAATATTTTTTCGACATTCATGCATTAGTCATAAGATTAAATGTTTTAAACAAATTTTGTCAATTAGAATTTCGATATTGTCAACACTCAAAAAGTGAGATTTTTCCGCACTGTTTTAACTTTTTGCTTTGTTTTGTAAAAGTGAAAAATAAGAACGTATCGAAAATTTTTTTCAATGCTAAGTTGATAAAAGAAAATGTTTACTTATATCTCAATATGAATGTAGAGTGTAAAAAAGTTGGATGCAGAGTAAGTTTGTTTAATCGTTTCATTGTGATTCGGAATTGCAAAAAACATTGTGTGCAATAGTTGCACAAATTGATTTTTTTCCGCACTTGTCGTAATTTGTCCAACTGGGCTTCGCCTCGTTGGACAAATTACGACGCGTGCGGAAAAAATCAACTTTGTGCACCTCGATACACAAAAGCACTATTTCATGCAGGCTTAATTCTTTGTGAAAATGTTTTTTTTACACCTGTGTAACATCATTTTTGCTAAATAACAAATTACTGTTGCTATGGTGTTTTCATGCAATTTATAAAGTTTTTAAATCAAAGCAATCCTGAAAAAATAAAATATGAATTTTGAATTTAATAATAAATATAATAAATATCGTTTTTATATTTACTTATCGTAGAAAAAAACTACATTTTCTACACGAGACGAAAACGTTTAACGTTTACGTGAACAAAAAATGTTCACTCACGTAGAAACAGTAAAATGTACTATATTACTTCGGTCTGAAAGACCTAAGTATTACATTCATGAACTCAAAGTGAAATTCTTACCCCCACTTTTTTTGGCATTTCTCGAGTTTTAGGACCTACTGATTGTAAAAAAGCAAAAAAAATGTATGTCTGTCTGCCGGCCGTCTGGCCGTCCGTCCGTCATTACCTACGCTGCAGGGAAAACGGCTGGAGGGATTTCAAAATTTTTTTTTCTAAAAATATGTATTCACAAGGGACAGGTCCAAAAGGACGCTGTGTTCGATAACTGTACCGGAAGTGTGTCGAAAAAATCATTATGTGTGTCAAAAATAGCAAATTTTCATATTTTTGGCTTAAAAAACGTTCATTTTAAGTGATTACGATTAGGAACATTGAATTTGGAGAAATCTTGATGGTAGGGATTGGTATGTGAGATCAGAAGCTAGATTATTGCATTATAAGTTTGTCAAAAAAATGTTTGAAAGTGTGTCAAAAGAAAGATTTTTAGTTTTATTTATTTTTTACCCAATTTTTTGGAAAAAAATAAAATTGTTTGTTTGAAATGAAATTTTATTATTATTATTGAGAATTATGGCATTATAAGTTTGTCAAAAAAATGTTGTCAAGTGTGTCAAAAGAAAGATTTTTAGTTTTATTTATTCTTTTACCCAATTTTTTGGAAAAAAATAAAATTGTTTGTTTGAAATGAACTTTTATTATTATTATTGAGAATTATGGCATTATAAGTTTGTCGAAAAAATGTTGTCAAGTGTGTCAAAAGATTTTTATTTATTTTTTTACCCAATTTTTTTGAAAAAAATAAAATTATTTGTATGAAATGAAATTTTATTATTATTATTGAGAATTATGGCATTATAAGTTTGTCAAAAAATGTTGTCAAGTGTGTCAAAAGAAAGGTTTTTATTTATTTTTTACCCAATTTTTTTAGAAAAAAAAAATTAATAGTTTGTATGACATGATATTTTATTATTATATAGAGAATTATGGCATTATAAGTTTGTCAAAAAATAATGTCAAGTGTGTCAAAAAATGATTTCATTTATTTTTTTAGCCAATTTTTTGAAAAAAAAATGTAGCTGTTTTTATGACGTAAATATAATTGAAAATGAAATTGGACATGGAAATTTTTGAATTTGTTATAGTTATTTTTGGAATTTTGAAAAAGTTTGTATTTTTGATTTTGTAATAATTTTTGCAATAGTTTTAGAATTTCGGCAAAAGTTTTAATTTTTGATTTTGTAAGAATTTTTGGAATATTTTTAGAATTTTGAAAAATTTTCAATTTTTGATTTTATTATAATTTTTGGAATTTTGAAAAAATTTTCAATTTTTGATTTTGTAATAATTTTTGCAATATTTTTAGAATTTTGGAAAAAGTTTGAATTTTTAAGAATTTTTCAAATATTATTGGAATTTTGAAAAATTTAAATATTTGATTTTATTCTAATTTTTGGAATTTTTTGGAATTTTGAAAAACTTTGATTTTATTTTATTTAACAATATTTTTGGAGTTTTGATTATAATTTACCGGCAACGTATTGATGTTTCGTGCTAGTTTTGTAATAAATTTTTAAACAGAGTTTATCTCTGAATACTTGTACTTAAACAAAGAGTTATGTTTGATATACATCGCTGCCCAAAACTAAAAACGATGTCCCAGACCGAAGTCTTGATATCTCAGAGCTGTGAGATTTCCGCCCCTCCATATTTTTTAATATCGCTTTTAATCGTAAGAGTAAAATTTTTATTTTTTTATTTCACTCCTTTGGAGTTGATTTTATTATTTTCATTCATTCCATATGCACAAAAAGAAAATTAATACGTTTTCCTCGTCTTTCTTATTAATTTTTATAACAATACTTGCATAATTTGATAAACCATTCAACAAAATAATCTATTTTTATTTTTAACACGAAGAAAAGCATCAAATTTGAAGTAAAAATTAATAGTTGTAAGAATTTGAAAAATAAAATTATCATTGCGGCAACAACAAATGTAGGTTTGTTTTTGTTTTTTACAACCATATTTGTGTGCGTTATTAGTCTTAATAGAATTAAATAAACAGCTGTTAATATGATTTTGTTGCGCGATTGCTGCGGAATACCAATATCAGTATTTTATTCGGTCATTGTTCAATGATATATTTTATTTTTCGAGCAAAAGTTTAAAAATTTGCGAGAGAATAAAATTCATTAATCACGAACTCAAAACAACGTTTTATACTTCAGACATGTTTAATTTAAATTGATTTATTTTTAAAATTATCAATGAATTTTAATTTTAAAATTATCAATGAATGTAATTTTAAACAAGTATTAAATAAATTTTATTCAATTTCGATACCTCTTTAATTGTTTGGTATTTTAAAAATGAAATGACTACATACAATGAAAGACATCAAATTTTATACTAATCAGAATTGAGAAACCAAAAAACAATCAACAAACAAACAAACAACAAAAAAAGTTTTTTCACAATGGAAATTCAATTTAATTTCATCGTGGTAGTCTTTGCCTTTTTCAATATTCGAGAGAAGAACATGCGGATTAGTTTGAATTTATTGTTTTTTATATAATCAGAGCGAAAATGTTTTTGTTGATTTTTTATAAAACTAAAATTAAAATTGTTGATTTATTTATAAAATACAATCCACAAAATTAATTTCAGAATTTAGTATAATCAAATAAATTGTTTGTGTTCCCTAGCATTCACGCAACAGAATAAAATTAATATCTGTTTATTTTATTCTATTAGGACTAATAATGCACACAAATATTGTTCTAAAAAAACCTAAATAAACCTATATTTACAGCCCGGGTAGGAACTGCCAATGTTAAACAATGGGCCAACCTCGGGCCAGTATAGGCGAGCCAAGCCTTGGCTAGCTAACTTCGGTTTTAGACTGGGCCAATTGTAAATGCCTAGACAGAACCAAGATTCAGTTTATTGTATTACACGTACGAAGATTCAAATAAAAAATTGAAGATTTTAAGTGCTACCAGTTCATATTTTTCTGGCAGCGGAGATCGTGAGAGTGGAAGATGCCTTCGTTAAAACTTTTATAAAAAAATAACTTAACCAAACTTGAAATTTAAATAAAAATTATGATAGTATTTAATTTATTATATTTTTTTATTAAAAAAATTGGTATTTGATAAATTGGTTTGCCAGGCTTGACCCTAGTCTGATTTGCCAGGCTTGGCCCAAGTTTGATTTGCCAGACTTGGCCCAAGTCTGGTTTGCCAGTCTTGGCCCCAGGACATCATCCAAAGCGTGGGCCAAGCTTGGGCCGTTTGAAAATGTTAAGTCTGGCCCAAACCCCAAAAGTTGTGGCACGGGCTTGGCCCAGGCTTGACCCATTAGCTAATTCTTACCCGGGAGGTGTCGGAAGGATAAAAAAATTTATTTGTTTGCATTGAACTCTGAAATAAATTTGTTTGATTGTATTTTATAAATAATTTCTTTGCATTTTATAAAAAAATCAACAAAATCATTTTGCTCTGATTATATAAAAAACAATAAATTCAAACTAATACGCATGTTATTCTCTCGAATATTGAAAAAGATAAAGGCTACTACGATTCACTTGAGTTAAATTTCCATTGTAGAAAAATTTGTTTTTTTTGATTGTTTTTTGGTTTCCCAATTCTGATTAGTATAAAATATGTTGTCTTTCATTGTATGTAGGTCATTTCGTTTTTAAAATACAAACGACAATTATAGAGGTATCGAACTTTGATGTCTTTCATACCAAAATGCCAAACCTTTACACAAGTATCTAAATTGAATATTTGTTTATTTTTATTCGTTTTACTTGTTTTATCAATTATGTTGAAAATAATTCAATTTAAATTAATACATATTAATCTGTTTTAAAGATAAAACGTTGTATTAAGTTCATGTTTAATGGATTTTATTTTCTTGCAAATTTGTAAACTTTTGATCGAAAAATAAAATATATCATTGAACACTGACAGAATAAAATTATGATATTGGTGTTCCGCATCAATCGCGCAACAAAATAAGATTAATAGCTGTTTATTTAATTCTTTTTAGACTAATAACGCACACAATTATGGTTGTAAAAAAAAAGCCGGAAGGATAAATTTTTTTTCAAATACTCATTACTCACACATTTTATTTTTGCTTCAAATTTGATGCTTTCCTTCGTCTTTAAAATAAAAATAGATCATTTTACTGAATGGTTTATCAAATTATGCAAGTATTGTTATTAAAATAAATAAAAAGGATGACGAAAAAGTATTAATTTTCTTTTTTTAGAAGAGGGATGAAAGAAAATAATAAAATCAACACCAAAGGAGTGAAATAAAAATTTTGTTCTTGGCTTCGTGTTAAATGAGTTTTATTCTCTCGCAAATTTGCAATTCTCGCTCGTGTCTCGCACGCTTATACCTGCACATTAAATTACTATTATTTCGAATTAGTAGTAAGGACGATAGTTTTTTATTTTTACTCTTATATTTGGGGAATTTAATTTTTTATCTTATTTGTTCTGAAAAAACAGAGTTAATTAGTAATATAAGAAGCGTTTTAAACTCTGTTTTTTATACATTAAAATTGATTATTTCCTTTTTTTGGTTTCTTTAAACTTTATTTCGTTCACTATTGTTTTATATTATGTATGTCAGTGTGAGAAAAATATAACCTGTACTTTCACCCACCTAACATGAAATATTTCGCAAGATCCGCAATAGAATCTTTAAATATTTATTGGTCCGTAGCATGAAATCAGTTGAAAAACACTGGTATAGATAATGTATGCCTAAATTAATCCCCCAAAAATGTATCGATACATAATCACTGCTAATAACAACCAACAAACAATTGTGAATTTATGAAGCCTATAACGTTCAAAATTCCCACAGTAAAATATAATTGATTTTTCAAATATTTATTCATTTCAAATTCGTATCATTGTTATCAGAATCAATATCGTAATATTTTTGTCGCTACGTTTCGAATTTCGATGTTATTGTTTGAAATTCAATGTACCCCCACGAACATGTAAATCAAATTTAAGATAAATAAATCGTTTTTTTCTGTGGTGTTTGTATATGTTAACTTCAAGTTCAAATAATTTTCCAACAATATTTGTTGAAAGGTGAAAAATGAAAACCAATGAATTGTATCTCATTGTTTTGGATGGTGTTATTCCGGCAGATTTCCGCACAATTATTTGAAATATTTATGTTGAAACATCAAAAGAAGAAATGGGATTCAGAGCTGTTATCAATATTAGTTTTTTCACTTCCACTAAATTAATCTAGATTGCTGGTGAAAAAACTCAATCACCTGTAAATAAATTATAAAATATGAACAAGCATTTCACATATAATAAAGTTTTTTCCATTATATTTTTCATGAAAACCAATTCAGAGCCAAAGGAAATTTACTAATAATGAATATATCTCGGTACATAATACGTGTGTAGATTACGATATTTACATAGATATATAAAACGAATGTACGTATACGTTACGTGAACCAAATAAAATTAAAGGATTATTTAGCAACCAAGGGATAATTATGCTGTAGGGTGAAATTTTTTTAAATGTTATAAATAATTTTCATTTTATTTGTGATTGTGTTTTCTGTTTTTGAAAATGTTTTTCGAAACGATGACTACATCGTGACATTTTTCATATATATAACATTCAAAAAAATTTATGATTACAACAAATAGAATTTGAATTTTTTTTGTTGGAAAATTTATTATACGTCGGCTGAACTGAAACTATAAAAAAACCACAAGAAATATATATTTTAGATAATTATCGTAATATAACCCAATGGATTTAACTTTAATTAAAAATATGAATAAACTATGTTTAAGGGAATGAATAGTGTTTTTTCCTACCGTGGAAGATCCAAGTCTATCTTACACATTCAGAATTTTTCCATGAATCTTAAGTATTGAGACGATTTCCTATAATGTGAAGCTAAAAAAGTAGTTAACATAGAAGTCAAACAACAGGCGAAACGCTAGTCTAAGTAACTGATGGAACAAAGTTCTGGTGGAGCCGGGGCAACCTATTTTTGAAAGTCGTTCATTACGTCCGTGTTCCATTGTAGTCGTGGCTTTCGTCGCTTTGGGCCACACCCTAGGGTACTAAAATACATTTTTTTAATCGTTCCTGCATATCATGTATAATTTGAGTATGGTGTTAGTTGACACACAGTTCTCCAATGAAAGGTTTAATTCAGTAGAAAGATCGATTACCTTCAACGATTCTAGTTTTTATATCTGTAAGTTTGTAACGATTCTAGTTTTTATATCTGTAAGTTGTATGTTTTATTTCTGTAAGTATGAGTCAAACATTGATCCTAAGGAAGACGTTTTATTGACAGCAAAACCAAACTGAATGTTAGTAAATTTTTGTTTGAGGATTATACTTCCTTACCCAAAATTTTTAATTGAAAAAATTTTAGTTTTCTTTTAAAAGAGTTTTCATGGCTTGGTGAAATTCCAAATTATTATGTTCCAGTAAAGCATTTTGTTGTTAACTACATTCAAACAACTATAGCCACTTCCGTTTGTAACCCAAGAAGATTAGATCCTATTCGACATAAAGTTGCAAAGTTGGAATTTAATCATTTGGCAAAACTAGAACATGCTGCTCACCAAGTTCTAGTGTATCTTCACCATTACTTATATTGTTTGAAAATAGAACAGTTAAGATTGGCGTCTATGTGGTGACTATATCACAGATTGAACGTGATCATAACACCGGATGGATACCCAATTCCACGCATCCAAAATGTTTCTCCTCTAGGATGAAATGCCGCATATATTCTCCAAAATAGACTTAGTACACCAAGCGCTCACATGTGAGCCTATGAAAGAATACATATACCGCATAAACACCACTTGAGATGACTTTTTAAAAATTGTCTGAATTTATTCCTATTTGCTCACAATTGTTGAGAGGTTTACCAGACGGTTCAAAGCGTACCCGATTGCTGACATATGACCGCATCAGAAGATAACAACTGATCAAGACTCACAATTTGAGTCGAATTTATCCGCAGATCTAACTAACCCGTAAAACAATTTTGAAAAAAGTACGTGCAATTTGCATTAAATGTGCATGTTACAAAATCCCGTGAAATTGTGCATAATACATGTCTTAAACATGTCGTCGTGCACACGTCTTAAAACGCCTTAGAAACACAAACGTTAGCCGCATGTTTCACGAATAATAAAAAGAAAGCGATACGAAATTTATTAAATGATAAGTGTTATGTACAGTTTGGGAACACGGTTAAACTTATGAAAAATTTAGAACTCAAAGTTTTATTTTAGTTGTTTATTTTATATTTTAATTATTATTTACAAGTATTTGTAAGTTGAACGATGGTTATCGTACTAAATATCAGAGTCTACTGATTATATCAAAATAAGATTAATTATATTTATATTATAAACAGTTTGAACGAGAGAAGAGAGTTTTATCATTACAATTCGGTTTATGTAAATTGCGATATACATACATACATAAATGCACATTATTAATGCAAATTCACAATAAGAATTAAAAGCAGTTCACAAATAAAAACTCTTCACAACATAAGAATAATAAACAAAGATTAAACAAAAATAGTGGGTGAAAAAGTAGTTTAACATTTTCTAAAACGACTGGTTTCATTTAACTTTTTATGAGATAATATGATTTTCCTAATAATAAATGGATGAATTTTATTTTATTTTCATCGAAAATTATGTGCGAAAGAAATTTTTTTTGGTGAATTTAAATTAAAACATTTACAAAAACAAACGGCCACTTTGAATAAACGAATTGAATTGAAACGATTGGACTTTTATAAAACATATACTTTAATCCTGACCAAAGGAATCTCTTATTTTATCACAAAATATATACAAAAACTATGTAATAAATAGATGACAAAAATAATTTAAAAGAACAAAAATAAATTAACAAAAATTATATAAATTAGAATACATAAGCTTACATTATTAAATGTTGAATGTTGATCCGCTGTAAATTGACATTTCACTTGTTCCAAACTATAATCTACCGTTGCCGATTGATTACAATATTGAGCAATCTAGCCACATAATTTAAAATCATTATCAGTTTCATTTTCATCAATAAAAAATTTTGTTGCGACTTCTACAATAATTGTCAAGGATTTCAGCACTTGTAACCATTTTTAACATTGTAACTTTACCTCCCGTTTTATAAATTGCTTTAGCGTAATCATCCACTTTATCACATATTCATACATTCCCATTATTTCTGTTAAATAAGCTACGGATCTTCGAAGTTGAACACTTTTACTAACTGAATTTCCAGATTGATTTATACTTAATCCACTAGCTTCAACAATCTTTTTTTTTAATCAACTTCACTAACAGCTTTCTCTATTTTAGTCACTGTTGCTTTACCAAAATGAGACGTTTAACTTCTTTTGATGTAAAACAATAAACTCCATATGGACTAATCAACAGAATCAATAATTATTTCCAATCTAATTTTTTGTTAACAAATCAATTTAACTTTATTGGCTCAACAAAAAACATAACTCAATTCTCAACATTCAATAAAATAATTGAAATTAAATTAATCACATTATAACACAAACAATTTTTTTAATTAAAATTAAACTAAGGCACATCACAAGTAAAATGTGTTATTTATTTGTGTTAATTTTAGGTAATCTAATCGACCAAAACAAAAATGGTCCAGTATATATAGTAAGATTTTTTCAGTGTTTTGTTTCTTTTCTATTATCCTTCTCATTGTACATAAATTAATCATTTCTCCTTCCAAATATCATCAAACAAAAATCTATTCAAACGAGAAAATATTCCCCTCCAACCATTTTTATTATTTACAAATGAACAAATCTGTATTCTATCAACATATAACATTATGAGCTTTACAAAGTAAAAATTTCTATGTAGACACAAACAAGCATTATTAATTGGTATTGAGTGATATTAACTAAAAAAATGTTAAACTATTATTGATATATTTATAAACGCTTTTATGTCTGTTTGATTTTAATGGCCAGAATTGAAATAAATTGGCAAATTATTAGCGAATTTATATTTGAATATTCTTACTTTTAGAGAAATATTTGATAAGTCGTTACATAATGTTTAAATTGATTTTTTATAATATTAAGAAAATTGTGGAAAATGAATATTATTTTTAAGCCAAATATTTCAATTTTTTGAATTTTTATTTTTTTTTCATTTAAATTGTATCGTTAAGAAATGTACGCTTTATTTACAAAAACAATCATACACATACATTTTCATTTGAGAACTTAAAAATACAACCGCAATCTTCATTTGTCGTAATGACGTTACGTTACCAAAAATATTTGATCAATGATATTTGATATTAAAATAGTAGATCATAATCACAAAAGTCATAAATCGAATATTGATGTCTGAAAGTTCTATGCACATTTTGTATATAAGATTTAAAAATGTTCAGTTAAAACAAATATGTATGACATTAGCACTCAAATACTTTTAAACTACAACTTAATTTAAAATATACACTAGAATATTTAAAAAAAAACATAAAAAGTAGTAAAATAAAAACGTGCATGAAATGTGCATAGACTCGTGCACCATGCACAAGAATGTTTGTCGTTACGTTAGTACCCCAGGGAGTGGGCGACCGCGAGGTAGACCACGACTACAATGGGAGACTGTTTAATGAAGAGCTTTTCCATTGGTAAACCAATGAAGCGACATAGCAGGCTGCGTACCTAGAGATTTTTACCGCCTGAACGACTAGAGCTCAGTCATCGTGGGTTTGATAGATTAATACCTGCTGCTTCAACACAAATACAGAAATGTACGCAAATTACGTGAATAAACAGAAGTGGAAACAATACGAATGAAAAAATGAAACTCTGGCGACCCCTTTTGCGAAAGAACCACGATCAGCACGTCCAACCCCCACAATCATTCTCATACGCCCACACACTCACGCTGCATACACGCTAACGTTCACCCACACACTCAGACTGCGAAGCAAGACCATTAAGCTCAAAGACCCGCAGCAAGTACCGTAGATGGTAGCAATTAAAAATAAGTGGCAGCAATACGCCATATGATCAATCTGATACAGTTCGTAAGCCACTGCCATTGCTGGTAAACCGAGAATCAACTCCTAGAGCACAGGAGAACGTCATACGCTATATTGAAAGTCTTTATTATTTTTGGTTTCCTTTGTTATTAATATCATTTCCCAAAATTTTAAAAAAACCATACGCAATCTCCATAAATTACCAAAAAAAATTATAATTTACTAGGAGGGCCCGGCGTGCTTCGCTACGCTTATAAATAAAGTTTTTGCGTAGACATTTTGTTGACGTAGAAGCAATGATTTCAAAAAGTGGTAATGAGAAATGCTACCATATAATTTTTAATTTTTCTTTTTAAATATATGAATGAAAAATAATCAGAACTCTAGCTGATCAGTTCGGATATATGAAAAATTAGCGATCAAATAAGTTTTCAAGTAAGCTTATTTGATCACTAACTTATTTGATCGCTAATTTTTCATATATCCGAACTGATCAGCTAGAGTTTTGATTATTTTTCATTCATATATTTAAAAAGAAAAATTAAAAATTATATGGTAGCATTTCTCATTACCACTTTTTGAAATCATTGCTTCTACGTCAACAAAATGTCTACGCAAAAACTTTATTTATAAGCGTAGCGAAGCACGCCGGGCCCTCCTAGTTTGAAGTAACTTCTCTTGCAAAATGTTTGGCATGACAAAAATGACAACTCATATCCAAAGCACCACAAACATACGAATCAAAGTTACCTGGAATCACATTCAAAGCACACTTGAACGAATCTCTCAAAATTACAAAGGGAATTTCATCATTCACCACATTCAATTCTAAATCATTCGCAACATTCATGACACCATTCATGACACCGTTCATGACACCATTCATATCATCAACATTCACTTCATCATTCACAACAACATCAGCTTCAGCATTCATTCCATCATTATTACCATTCATTTCATCATTCATAAAATCAACATTATTACGCATATTACGCATATAATCTCTTTTATTCCGACGACTCGATGTACCACTCACATCCAAACGACGTTTACGACGTAGTCTTGGCATCGAAATAAATAAATATATCAATATATATCAAAAATATGAAATAACTCAAATATCAAAATATCTCAAAAATCTTTATATCAATAAAAAACAAAATAATCGAAAAATATCGAAAACCGTCCTTCTTGAAAGATAAAAGACGACTAAAATATAAAATAAATACGACGACTGAAATGAATATAAAATAAATATAAAAATTTTCGTTTTTGTTATTCGTTGTTCGGTTCGATAGCTAATATATAAAAAAGAAAAATTTTAAAGCATTGTTTTAAAGCAAAAAGAAAGATGTATGTAAACTTATAATGCATATGTATAGAAAAAGTTTTCCGTATATAATAACTTTTTTATTTATGATCCGATTTGTTTGAATCCGGATCCGACTATAGGTTACACTAATATCAGTTAGCTGTGAAAATTTCAAATGAATCCATCTGCGAATAAAAAAGCCTAATGCTCCACAAAGTTTTAATCTAGCGTATTAATATATAAGATTTGTAAGTTAACTAAATATTTCAACACCAATTTAATTAAATACTTGTAGTTTACAGTTGGTTAACGTGTAATATGGTTAATAAAGATTAAACATGACAAGAATTTATTTTTTTCTTTTTGGTTGGTTTTCATATTATTTGGGATTGAATTTTGAATTACTTAAAATATAAATCAATAAAGTTAGGCAATATAATTTAATATAGTGAAAAAAATGTATTTGGAAAACCAAATATTACCTCGGAGCAAAAATATTTCGATTATAATCATTCCCAATTTAGACCGAATGTGTCTCGCTACACGCATCGCCAGCTCTCACACACACGCATCGACAAGCAAGCCCCCATTCAATCACTTGTACACCCTTTCACGCGCATTCACACTTCTACGTTAGAAAAGAAAATAGAAAAAAAATAAAAACCACTCACCCCATGATTATATCCTCCAGGCCTTCAGGTCTTAAGGTCTTAGCCCTCCATCCGCGGTGAATATCCCAGCAGGTAAAATATTATTGGTAACTTGGTATAAATAAGATGACACGTTGTATTAAAATTGTAAAACTGTTGCGCCGCACCAACCAAGGCGATCGTTGTAAAATTAGTATCAAGTTTATGTGAATATAGTATGGTAATAATCTTCAACAATCCGCCAACAATCAGATGGTAATGAAGGTTAACAAATAGTCAAATGCAAATGGCAATGATATACAACAATCCGTAAACATCAACTCCAAATGATAAACTTCGAGTCGAACCAGTTTTCTCGGTTTTATTGCAAGTAAAAATAACTGTTATTACCAAGCTGATAGAAACATGGCATAAACACCATGTAAACGCTGTACCGGCACTATATATATATTCTTTCCTCTGCATAGGTATCACAGCAAGATCGGTAAATAATACACTCGTGGGCGTGTTTTTTGATTTATAAATTTGGTATTATATTTGATATATTCAACAATCGCTTAACAGCTAATATGAGCACGTCATACAAAAAAAAATTTATACTCCACCGAGCAATCTTGATCAATAACTTAAATGCGACAGTAGAAAAATTGGTACAATATGGCTACTAGCGGCCTTTAATAAATTGTACTATCACAAATTATGCTATCACAATTTACACTATCAAACTTTTAACAACACGAATAACATAAATAATTTTTTTTTGATACAATAACATAGGCCTATCATTAGGCTGAAAACTAATAATAATTTTTTTATATAATTAACTAATTCACATATTAAAACATTTTGCAATTATCTCAAAAAACAAGAACATGATATTGCATATTTTTATTAGACGTCAAAACCGCAAAATGAATCCAGTAGGAAAACAAATGTAATAGACTAAGAGAGACAAAAGACGATATATTCATCTCTTATATAGGAATTTAATATCGAAAATTGAGCTACAAAGTTTTTTCTTTGAAGGGGAAATCTTAGTACATTTTCCGTTTAAAAAAAAAATACTGATTGTTATTTCGTAATACACAAAACTGCAAGACAACTTCACGAAATAAATTATTTCCAACGCATTTGGAAGAAACATTAATATATTAGAATGGATTAAAAGCAAGTTTAACCGATTTTATGATGTTTATGTATTATGAAATAATAACTTACAACCGCATCACAGTAAAATTTCGATTTATAACGGAAAGAGAAATTGATAAAAATACCTATATAAGAAATATAATATGTTTTTGAAGACAATTGCTAAACTGATGGTAGGATAATAATTGTTTTGATATTAAGATGATTGGACAAATATGCACAGTCGTTTGAGGTTTGAAAATATTTAGAGCAATTACGGTTACAGTCCGGAGAATTCAAATTTATGTAGTATGGTGAAGTAATGCTGGTGAAAACGCAGTGTGAGCCAATAATAGGGGATTGCAAAATAAAATACTATTGTTAATGGTGTTGTGCTAAAAAGAAATATGTGTAACGGAAACTATACGAAAATACGACCATAGATTACGGATAGACGAGAAATTGTTATGAACTACACATGATATGTAAAATGGTGATATGAGAGGAAATACAAGCTACATGAATCAGTGACTACGACACTACGTCCCCATATTCCAGTCTACCATAACAACTGACGTAATAAACGACCTTAAAAAAATCGGTTGCCATGGTAATTATGTCGCTGTTGCGAATGACCGTGGTGAATATTCAAAGCTGATTAGCCTGGCAACGCTTCTACATGGAGCATGAACGCCTTAAAAAAAAGAAATGGTATATGGACCGATTGTACCTGGAGAATTGTTTGTGCAAGTTGAAATTCGTGTTTCGGGTGATCCTAGCAATTTAATTGACACCGTAAGACGAAGAATGCGTAATATAAAATCTTACGAAACTCATCCATTAGATCATACTTCTTTCATACCGAAGTCACTAAACTCATTCGATTCAGTATTTATCAAAGTTGAAAAGTAGGATTGCAACCTCCTTATGACGGTTCCTTCAAAGTTGAACATGTGGACATTAACGAAAAACATTGAAGCCTGCTTATGTCATTGCGCATATTATGTGCAACTATAGCTATAAATAAAGCAGATTCGGCTTATCAAGTAACCGTTCCTAAACAAAAGAATTTTATTTACCATTCCTGTAGTTGCTCTTGCACTTCGCTGGAGAGGAAGTGATGTGGCGGTCTAATTCAAATAGAATAATCACAGCACCACAGTACTATAACTTGATAACAAAAACCGATTTCAAAATTACTTTACTGGATCAAATTTTCAACTTGAACCACTATTCTTAGCTAAAAAATTCAATGAGTTGAAGTGTAAGGAAAATATCTTTTAATTAACTAATTAACAAATTGTCTTAATTCAGTAACTAAAAATACCCATATTCATCATGTAATAATATAACTAGGTTAGGGTTTGTTTAATTTTACTTTAATGACACAGCAGTTCCTTCAAACATTTACACTTTCATATTAATAATGCTTAATCTCAAATTCTACTTTTGTTTCTCCACCCTTCTTAGTTTTTGTAACCCAAATCATATTTTTATTAAAAGATTATATTAAATTTTATTCATGAAAAACCAAAGTTATTTATACAAACAAAAAATCTAAACCCAAAAACTAAGTTTTATAGTAATTTTCCTGATTATTATCAAAATATGCGAGGATAAAATCATAAAATTATTAATTAACATAAATTTAATTTTATTTATATCTATTAGCTGGTACATACTGTTATTATATTTACTTAACATTCAAAACAATGGAAATTTGTTTAATAAAATTGAAGATAAAATAATTTCTACTTTTATAAACTTTGTACCATTCTTATGGTTTTACATAGAAATATTTTCCATCGTACCATTTGATATCAACATAATAAAATATAAATCAATTTTCAATTGTTTCAACAACTTTCAACGGGAGTAAGTAATTCATTAAAATATTTACATAATTTATACATAAAACATTTCAAAGTATTTATTTTGTCTAATTTATGAAATAATTTCAATTTTAAAAAAAATATTATTTTTAAGAATATTCAATTAAGTTTTACAAAAAGTTCATAATTGAAGTGTGTATACTCGCACGATAAAATATGCAAATGAAAAATTTATTCTGGTTTATGTTGAAATTGTTGGTTTTGAAAATCTGGAATAGCGGTTTAGTTCGCGTGTTCATCACCAACGTTTTAATTTTTTACATCTATGGGTTGGAATTCGTATTGAACTGTCAAAAGACAGATTCCAAATAAAACGAACTAAAGAATTAGATTTTCAAATTCTACCAACCTCTAGAAAACAACACATGTTGTTTTCTAGAGGTTGGTAGAATTTGTACAGAAAATATAAATTGTAAATGTCAACAAATCAAATGTAAATGTCAAAGTCCTGATCCATGAGATTTCTCAATTTTACTTTGATAATAAAATAAAAGTTTCTGAAAGTACAAACAAAATAGTTATATGTATAATAAATTAACTTGGTTAAATAAAATAATTTAGATTTGCTTTAAATGTGAAGTTGGGTTGGAACAGTCACTATCATTGTATAGTAATGTAAAAAGTAAACATTTCTAACCTTAAAGTCACTGTTAAGAGATATGTTATAAAATACAAAGTAATATTTTGTTACTATTTTCTTCGAAATTCTGTAAAACAGAAAATTTATATGCATTTAAAAAATTAAAAACACATACTGACAACCTATAGATGTAAAAAGTTGAAACGGTGCGGAGTTGGTGATGCTGATGAACACGCGAACTAAATGGCTATTCCAGATTTTCAAAACCAACAATTTGTGAGTTTTGACATTTTGGAATTGGATACATGTAATTGTTAGAGTAATTGGCAAATAAAACACGCCTTATTTTTTTTCTAATTCGGCATTTGTGATTTGACAGTTGTTGATTGTTTTGATGCTAATAAATATGTAAGTCCAAATTATTTAAATTATTATTATTATTTGAATGTATTTAAATTTTCTGTTTTACAGAATTTGTCGTTTTATTGTCATCAAAGACTCTTTCATTTTTAAATTTAGCGTTTTAGAAATAAAAATGAATTTCAGGAAAATTAAAAAAATATATTTAGTTGAATTAAAGTTTTAAGTTGTCTTCTTTCACAAATAATTTTTTTTATCTAACTTTTTCACTGATACGCAATATAACCACCAATACGTTTTAAAAATAAACTGATCATTTTGTTGACATTTACAATTTATATTTTCTGTGCAAATTCTACCAACCTCTAGAAAACCTCCTGGATCTGGGTGTACAATTTTCTTGACCAATGATCAAAAGAGGTTTTTGACCATTGAAGCATTCTAAATTTACGACATTTAGATATTGTGTTGTTGAATAAGCTCTCGCTGATTCAAATTTTGGCCTTTAAGGTTTAAATCTTTTAAAGTTCGTATATTGTTGATGTTGTAAAATGTCTTCTCTGGCTTATTTTCCGATACATATAAACTTAATCTTTACGATGTATTGTCTGTTCGTGTTATACCACCTGTCCATACGCAGCATAGTGGATCTGTTGGACCACTCACTCCAAGTTTCTCAGCGATTGTAGAATCTAATATTGTTACTGTTAAACTTTCATCAATTAATACAATTACTTCCAATTCATTGTTTGTATTTGGACAACGTAATTTAACAGGGAATATTTTTAGAATGACTTGATTTGTTGAAGAAATATATAAATTGGCACTTGTGACTTCACATTTATGCAGTAGTTTGTGATGAAATCTCTCACAATTATTAATTTAGCATTTTTGACGTTTATTACAAGTTACACCATGTTTATTTAAACAGCAAAAACAAAGCTTAGTATCTTTCGCAATATTCTACCTATCCTTCACGTTTGCAGTTTTGAAATGTTCACAATTTGCGAAATGATGAACATCTTTTTTACATAATTTGCATTTTGTATTGTTAACATTACATTATTGTCAACATGTATTGTTAACATCAAAGCTTGATACTCTGGAAGTTTTTTCAGTAGCATTGCTAACAATTCTGTGTTGAATTGAAAATTTGTTGAATTGTTAACACAAACGGTTAAATTTTGAATTGTAGTTGAAAATGTTATCAACGACTCCCAATTTGTTATATTTGGAAATTGTTTAATATGTTTAATTATTTCAGAAATTATTAATTCTGGACGTCCAAATCTTTGTTTCAAAATATCGATGATTTGAGAATCATCTTTCGCTAATACTAACAAATTAAAAACTGCCTCCTTTGCTTTACCAATCAAACATTTATTTAATCGACATACGTTTTCAATTGGTGAAAATGCGCATGCTTCGGTAGTATGATTATACTGAGCAATAAATGCAGGCCACACCCGCGGATCCCCACTGAAACTCGTCAATTCATTACTTACAGCTGTACGTGTTAACATTGTACACATTGTGTCTTTTAAATTTTTTATATCGTTTATTTGATTTACTTGCGACGTTTTTTGACTATTTTGTTTTTCAGTGCAATTTGCAATATTTGACAAACTTTCATATATAATATCACGAGTCGTCAAATAATAGTCGATTATTTTTCATAATCATTATTACGAATGTCATTTGAGGTCCCGAGTGCGCGTAGCGCACGAGGGAAATTTTTGACCTCAAATGGCATGAGTGGTAATGTTGAAAAATAATCGACTAATAATTTGATGACGAGTGGTATTTAGCAGACAATTTAACGAACAGAAATAGTAACATTATTTCAAACAACATAATCCTTTGTTGTCAAACAAAATTAAATATTATTTCTTCTTAGTAGGCGCATAAATGTTATAAATTTGTAATTTATTTTTGATAAATAAACATAAACATGCAATCATTTATGAATGAAAACGGACATTTTTACTATTTGCAAATTGCATTTTCACATAATTTTGTATGTGCATATTTGTTTTAAATTAATATATTAAGTAGGCGGAAAATATTCGAAAATATTCGCTGTTCCTTCCTAACAGAAAAAAATAATCGAAACAAATCGTTTTGATTTGCTAAAAAATAGTAAATGAAGCGTTTTGATTGGACCTTATTGAAACTTTATTTTTTGAGTTGAATTGTCATTATTTTTATCGAACCATGAATAAACAAACTTTTTCTTTGTATGAATCGATTTTTTATTAAAAATTGAATCACTTTTATCACTAGTTTCAATGCTAGCCTCGGCACACTTTAGATCACATTCCATGCGAAGTAATTCGATTTCATTTTTAAACTCAATTTCTCTAAGTTCTTGTATCTTAGTTTTTTCTTTTGGGATTTTTTTTGTATCTCATCAATTTTTCGTTTTGTTTCTAGTTCTAATTTTATTTTGGAAACAGATGAACTAACACTTTTAGTTTTATCACTTATTGTTTTTGGTTTTTCCGATTTTTTTTTTCAATTATATATTGGACTTTTGACGACATTGTATTGAGACCATTTTCGAGATTATTTGTGCCAATACCAGAATTTTGCTGTCGTAAAATTGACAATGCATCTGCTATTTTTTGACACATAATCTCACTGGACATATTTTCGTCATCCGCATCGAAAACTTTACACACTTTACGAATAGTTTCAATATCGGCACTTTTTACAATTATTGCTAAATTTTCATTGTATTCTTCCGAATCAGGAAGAACATCAAAATCCAGCTTAATAATCGATTTACGTATCCAATTCGGAGCACACGGTTTATTTAATTTTATAAATTTATATAATAGATTTAGGGTTTCCAAATTTGTTGACGCCACATTTTTTTTAAAAATGTCGAAATTGAAACTCATTTTTGTTTTTTATTTATTTTGAAGATCGTATGTCATAGAACTAATTCAATCCGCCTCGAAGGACCAATGTAATTTCGATATATTCAAAATTAGTCAAAATGCGATTTATTTTAAATAAAACTAATTTTATTGAACATGTGATTTAATTATTCTACTACTCGATACAAATTTATTTTTACGACTTCCATTTTCTTTTTTGCTTCTTTTTTAGTTCAATAAAGAAACGGGTTGCCAGACTTATAAAAATTATATTTAACAAAAAAGTGTAGAAGAGGTGAAATTCATTTTATCGTCGTAACAGACACTAAAGTGAGTTAATAAAGTAAGAGCTAGTTAATAAAGTAAGATGATGATGCTGTTGAGGGATTGGAAGTAAACTATTTTGTAGCATAAGCAGCTACACAACTAAACAAGCGATCTTGTTAAAATTACAGCCGGCATTTTAAACAGAATTTGATGCTGGGTACGTTCACATTGCAAAGTAAGATAGAAAAACTAGGGCCCAACGTAGACATCGGCGTCTCCTGTATAACAGCTATGGGTAGCATCATTTTATATGATGATTTAATTAAAACATAAATATAACAAATAATTACTTTATGAAACGCCAAATCACTCAAAACATTCAAAAATGTTGATCTAACAGCCTGTGAAATTCAGGACTAACGACTAAAATAAACAATATATTACAATTCATTTGCTCAAATAGTTTTCTAGATTTCCATTTCTTGAAATTAATTTTAATAAAAATCTCGAACATCTACAATAAAAAATGGATTATTTTATCCAAAAAGGAAAAGTCGACAGAAACAAAATTCAATATTAAAATTGATTTATTTAACAGCAAAAAGATTTTTTTTCAAAGTTATAGATTTAATTTTTATTTTATTTTTTGAAAAACTAATAATAAAAGCTAGTTTATTTCTGTTAGCATTCATAGCACGAACACCTGTCCTCGTGTCTTGAATGATAACAAACATATTTTCGATTTTTGCTTGGACTCACTCATAAAACTGAAACGTGTCTGAAGAAAGTTTATAGGGTAATCATGGAAATGGTTTTAAGTTTTCTTAAAATTTCTATCTTTTGACTGTCAAAAAATGGTGGTTATTAACTATCAATTGTAAAAGTTAGTGCAGTAATAGTTCAAAATATCCCATCCTAAGAAATGTTTTTAAAAAAATCATGATAAAACTTAACCAACATTTTAAAAAAGGAAGAAAATGATTGTTCTTGAATTTTCTTAAGCTGTGAGAGAAAACATAATACATCTAAAAAAACAAGTGTAAATAATTTTCTTCAAGACAGAGATGAATGTGCTTCCTAAATTACATTATTTATTCAAAAGGGGTTTTGCTGAATTATAAATGAAAATTTTATTTTTATTTTGATTTACGAGTTTTATTTACATATTTTGTTGTTCTGTGGTCAATGAAATAGGAACCGGGGTAAGTTGAATTTGTTGCATTATTAAAGGAGAATAAAAGGTTTTATGGTGTGAAAAAGAATAAGAATTATTGATGATTGTTTGGTGAAGATTATTAAATATTATGTGTAAACAAGTAAATCACAAACATGGAAATTTAATAAGGGGAGCGAAACACCAACAAATTTAACTGAATCCACACCACTTAGTTATAAAACAATTTAAAACTTTGGTATATAGTCGGAAATGATATTTTTGAGATGAAATCGAAAAAATTGGTCTCTCTGCCCGTTCGAAATCACCCTGTTCTGTTGTTTAACAAATCCTTCTACCAGTCCTTCGTACTATCATATCCTTCGTAATTTTCCCAATTCATATAATTTACAAATTAAAGTATCGACAGAAATTTTAATCTTACAGTCAAGACACAAACCAATTTTGTTTACGTTTATACAAATCAAAATCAATTACCAATACAATTTATTTTTTCTTTCGTTTCAGTTCTATGTGGTGTTGGTGTAGATATAACATTTCATGGATACCATGCCGGATATTTTATAGTGTAAGTTAAAATTCAAACCATTTTCGGTTAATTTAAAAGAATTTTAACACCACAAACGTAATATGTCACCTCACATCTTAATCAGCAAACAAAATTGAATTATGATGTTATTTTAGGATAAGAATGTCAACAAATAGTTAAAGCTTCCACTTGTTGAGAGAAACAAAAAACTAAAGAAAAACTTAATATTTCAATCAAACAACAAAAACTAATATTCTTTTTTTAGCTTAAATTTTCTTTTCCTTTCTTTAAAGTTGATATGTTTTTCTCCCGAAATATTAATCGTTGAATTTTAGAAAAGTTGTGTAAGTTTCTATTTTTATATTTCTGCTTTTAGATTTTACATTTTCTTTTTAAATAAATAAGAAAAAAGTACCCTCACACTTTTTTTTATTATTAAATTCTTTTGTGTCAAACCTATTTAAATTTTTATATTTCATTTTAACCGTAAAAAATATTTTTTCTTCTACTAAAAGCACTATTAGAAAATTTTTCTTAATAAAAAAAATCATAGATGATTATTAAGGAATAATAAATTGGAATCCGAAAAGTACTGAAGCTTTTGTTGAATTTTTTTTTGTTGGGTAAAAGGAAATAGGAATTTTTAAGTTATATATTAAAACTTTATGGTCTAAGTGAGACGGTAAATGTTTTAATAATGTTATTGTTTGTCAATGATGCTGAAAGAAAATTCAATTGAATATATAAGATTTTAGGATTTTTATCAGCACGGCCGTGGTAAGATTTTAAGTAATAAATTTCTTAATGTTGTGAGCAATGCAATATAATTGAGTAGACCTAGACCTAACGCAAATAATACGTCTTCAGATTAATAACTAATTTTAGTCGACATTCAAACTCTATCAGATAATGTTTTACTCAAGATTTTATGAGAACATTGCTTTTAGTTTTGGGCAGTGATGTATATCAAATATAAAACTCTTTGTTAAATTAAAACTTAAAGTACATGTATTTTAGGTAGATTTCATATAAAAATCTACCTATTGGTATGTGCTTCATCTCGGAATTTCGGAAAAATGTTGGTGCCAAACGACTATATATGATAAGCGGAGACGGAAAATCAAAATGAAAAAAAAACTTATATATATATATATATATATATATATATATATATATATATATATATATATATATATATATATATATATATATATATATATATATATATATATATATATATATATATATATATATATATATATATATATATATATATATATATATATATATATATATATATATATATATATATATATATATAACGATATGAGATATAACGGAATTTGGCGGCACTCTCACGGTCGCATTTTTCGACCTACACCAAAATAATTTTTTGTGTGTGTTTCGGCAAATAATGTCTTGGACAAGTTCGTGAACTGGCCATATCCGGGTACCAGTTAAGCGGCTAGAGCCTCAAATGTCGAATAATCTAGGGCGCTATAACTTCCGTTTGAATCATAATATTTTAATAAAATTTATAAATATTGAATATTTGAACATATTTCTATCATTTTTATCCAAATGACAACTTTGACGTTCCAGGTTCCTGCAAAATCAGCTGTTTTAAAAATTTGCTAAACTTTGCTGTCCTTGATCTAGCTGAAATGGCCAAGCTTACACTTGAAAACTTTTTTACACAAAGTTCCAATATAAATCTTTCCAAAATTTAAAAAAAAAATAGTTCAGGTCTAAAGGTTGAGGCCCCAGGTTTGTTGAAATGAAAACAAACGCAAAAGGCTATGATTTCATCATGTTTGAGTTTATGTTATTTAAATTTGTTTTAACTTTTAAGACAATTTTTAAACTATAGCCTCAAAAAATTCCAGCTTTCTAACCCAAAAGGTTCCATTTTTATAAGCAATATAATGAACCTATTACAGACAAATCTCAAGCCATTTAATACCAAGGGAAAATTATCATATGCTCTTTTGTTGTATTTTTATTTTTTTTTTCACTAATTAAACTATGTATTTGAAAAAAGATTATATGAGAACAAAAAAATACAACACAAAGATGATTTTTAATTAAAATTGTTTAATAATGTTTGATTATAAATTATGTGTGATGGTATAATTGTAGTTGTCACGTAGTTCTTTTGATCTTTGTTGGACGTTTATTTGATCTTTGGTGGATTTAATATGTTATGACTAATTTTAACCAAATTAAATAAAACTGTTCCGAAATTGCATAAAGTAGTTTCGGTTAATGTATTAAATGTCTTTTGTGAAATTTGCTGGATAATTCCGTTTCTATTTAGTTTTTTGATTTCAACTAATTTGATACATTGATTCTACTTGTATGCATATCTGTCTGATCAAGAAATCTACCTTTTTCTAGCGGATATACCTGCCGCTGGACTTTTTTTATCTCTGTTTAAAAATTTATTACAAAACTAACACGGAACTTCAATACGTGCCGGAAAATTATAACAGATCATAAATTAACATAATTTAGTGAAAAGATGATACACTCATCAAACTAGTCAAAAACCTCTCCATTTAGCGTTTCGAGAAAATATTACAAAATCACAAATTCATATTTCTTTCAAAATTCCAAAAATATTGTAAAAATTAAATAAAATCAAAAACTCAAACTTTTTTCAAACAAAATTCTAAAAATTATTACAAAATCAAAGATACTTTTTTCAAAATTCTAAAAATATTGCAAAAATTATAACAAAATCAAAAATTGAAACTTTTTCAAAATTCCAAAAATATTCCAAAAATTAGAATAAAATCAAAAATTTAAACTTTTTCTAAATTCTAAAAATATTCCAAAAATTCTTGAAAATTCAAAAATTCAAACTTTTTTCAAAATTCTAAAAATATAGACAAAATTCAAAAATTCTATTTTTTTTTCAAAATTCTAAAGATATTGCAAAAATTATAGCAAACTCAAAAATTAAAACTTTTTCCAAAATTCTAAATAAATTACAAAATCAATAATACAAACTTTTTTCAAAATTCCGAAAATATTTCAAAAACTATTACAAATTCAAAAATTTCCATGTTCAATTTCATGTTCAATAATATTCACGTCATACAAACTTCTAAATTTTTTTTCCAAAAAATTGGCTAAAAAATAAATGAAATCACTTTTTTGACACACCTGACAATATTTTTTTAACAAACTTATAATGCAATAAAATTCTCAATAATAATAATTTCATGCTCATTACATTTCATTTCATACAAATAACTAATTTTATTTTTTCTAAAAAAATAAATGAAAATCATTCTTTTGACACACTTGATATTATTTTTTTGACAAACTTATGATGCCATAATTCTCTAAAATAATAATAAAATTTCAGGTCATACAAATAATTAATTTTATTTTTTCCCAAAAAATTGGGTAAAAAAATATATTCAAATCTTTCTTTTGACACACTTGACAACATTTTTTTGACAAATTTCTAACGCAATAATCCTACCCTACCATCAAGATTTCTCCACATCCTTTGTTGCTACTCATTATCACTTAAAATGAACGTTTTTTAAGCAAAAAATATGCATATTTCCTTGTTTTGACACATTTGACGATTTTTTGACACACTTCCGGTACAGTTATCGAGCACATCATGCTTTCGGCTCTTACCATTGAGTGTACCTATTTCTAGAAACCAAAATTTTTAAAATCCCTTCATCGGTTTTCTAGATTTCGTCGGTGGTGACGGCCGGCAGACGACATACATTTTTTTTTGCTTTTTCGGAACCGTTATGACCTAAAACGTAGAGAACTGCCAAAAAAGTTGGGGTAAGAATCTCACTTTTGGCTCATGAATGTAAGACTTAGGTCTTTCAGACCGAAATAATATTGAGGTGTCGTAAACATCCCCTGAATGCATTCTAAATTTTACTTCGTATTGACACTGTGCTAAAAGAATACAGCAATAACCTTAAAAAACTACATTATCGATAAATTTAAATACCGTAAATCTAGAAGGCGTTGTGCTATAATTTTTGACAGATAAACATTGAAAAAATTAATTATTCTTTTGTTGTTTGGTGTTTATTAAAAGTAAATATAATAAAAACATGGATTCTTATATGGATAAAAAGCTTTAAATATTATATTTGGTGATGATAGTGATGACGATACAATTTTGATCAATTACTTCGGTCTGAAAGACCTAAGACCCAATTTTTGACTTTGTTATAATTTTTGAAATATTTTTGGAATTTCGAAAAAGTTTGTATTTTTGATTTTATAGGAATTTTCGGAATATTTTTAGAGTTTTGAAAAAGTTTAAATTTTTGATTTTATTATAATTTTTGGAATATTTTTGGAATCTTGAAGATTTTGTTATAATTTTTGAGATATTTTTAGAATTTTGGAAAAAGTTTTTTATTTGATTTGGAAAAAGTTTAGATTTTTGATTTTGTTACATTTTTAGAGTTTTGAAAAAAATTTGTATTTTACATTTTGTTATAATTTTTGAAATATTTTTGGAATTTTTACAAAAGTTTGTATTTTTGATTTTGTTATAATTTTTGCAATATTTTTAGAATTTTAAAAAAGTTTCAATTTTTGATTTTATTATAATTTTTGAAATATTTTTAGAATTTTGAAAAAAGTTTGAATTTTTGATTTTGTAAATTAGGAAATTTTGCAATAATTTTAGAATTTTGAAAAGTGTCAATTTTTGATTTTGTAACAATTTTCGGAATATTTTTAGAATGTGAAAAAGTTTAAATGTTTGATTTTATTATAATTTTTGTTTGTAAAGTTTGAATTTTTGAATTATGAATTTTTGCAATATTTTAAAAATTTTGAATGTTTGTAGAACTTTAAAAAAAAGTTTAAATTTTTGATTTTGTAATAATTTTTAAAATATATTTGGAATTTTGAAAGAAATACGAATTTTTGATTTTGTAATATTTTCTTGAAACGCTAAATTGAAAGGTTTTTGAGTAGTTTTGCTGGATGTATCATCTTTTCACTAAGTTATATTAATTTATGATCTGTTATAATTTTTCGGCAACGTATCAATATTTCGTGTTTGTTTTGTAATAAACTTCTAAAAAGAGATAAAAAATACTTGTACTTTAACAAAGAGTTTTATGTTTGATATACATCGCTGCCCAAAACTCAAAACAGTGTCCTCATGAAAGATTTTTAAGGAGAACTATATCAAACACCTTAACCAAGACCGACCGTCTTGATACCTCAGAGCTGTGAGATTTCAGCCTCTTCATATTTTCATCTTTGAACTTAGCTTTCAGCTTTGAAATTACAACAATGAAATTTATCAATGGCAATCCTATTCATACAATCAACAATGATGATGCTATAAGATTTTGACATCCAATACAAAAACCAAAAATATTACAAAAGAATACTAAAATTTTAATATAAAAACGCCAATTTCTTGTTAACTAATAGTTTTATTTACTATATACGTATTTCGAAAGCTATGCTTTCATCGACAGTAGTATATATCAAAAACGGAGTTTGATATATACATTGGTTATATATATTGGAGTTTTTGATATATACTACTGTCGATGAAAGCATAGCTTTCGAAATACGTATATAGTAAATAAAACTATTAGTTAACAAGAAATTGGCGTTTTTATTTTAATTTATTAGTGAAATTTATTATAATACTTGTTAAGTTTGAACAAACAAAATGATTAAAATGTACTAAAATTTTGATAAAATAATATAACTAAATATTTTTATTAACAAAAAACTAACTTGGGCAAGCAAAAACTTAATTTTTTTTCTAATAAAAACATTTATGTCGCCACAAAATAATTTTTGCTGCCATAAAATAAACTTAGGTAAAGTATATTTTATGCCAACATTCTCAGTTTTATGGCAACATTTGCTCAAAAACTAGAAATAAACTCCAGTAAAGTTTTGCATATATATATCGCATACGAAAATCATGATATACTTATTGCTTCATTTTTTACTGAAAGAAAATGTTGGAACATGTAAATCGCCCATTAAACTGTGTTTAAATCAATCTTTTGGAATGAAGATGTCAACTCATATTGAAAGAGAAACATACTCAAATAGCAGTTTTTATTTTCCTTATTTTATTTCACGGGAACGAAATTATGGAAAATAATGATGAGAAAACCAATATTTTATTACTTTTAGCACTGCCTGCCAAAAAATTATTCATTTTCTTGTTAATATCGAAATGATAATAATTTGAACGAAACGGAAAAAGACATTAGCAATAACTTTAAAAAACTGCATTATCGATCAATTTTTTAAATTTTGTATTAAGAAATTTTTATGATTTTTATTAATTTATGAATAAAAAAACAATAATTTTAATGGTATTTAATAAAAATTAAAAATACACCACTCCAGGAATTGAACTCTCAACCTATAGAACCTCAGTCGACCGCGATATTCATATTGCAATTTGAAACTTTACAACCGGATAGAGGTATTTTATATATAAAAATATATGCGTGATGATAACTCGAATATATAAATTTTTCTCCATGCAAAATCGCACAACGCGCCTAAAGAAGCTTTCACTTGAATAAAAAAACACATTCTTTTCTTCGCATACGGGACTTCTTTTGCTTTTTGATTTCCTAGATGTTATCAACCACGTATTGCATTTGTATGATATTTCTTAATTTTAATTTTCAAAAAATTTTTTAAATCCCTTAATCGATAATTAAACGGTGAGATGTTACCACAAGTAGTTGTTTTGCCTACAAATCGAAATAGTTACACTTTTTTTAAATTGGTCAAGTTTCCTTAATATCAATATTCAAAAAATTGAACTTCACTACACCACTCCTCCCCTAGAAAACTTGTGAGCAACAAGTAAATTTTTTTCCAATAAAAAGTGTGTTCGATTGGCTCATACCGCCCGCTCGTAATCTGTTTGTGTCATAATTGCTTTGAATAACGTTTTCTGTTTTGCATATTGTTCGTGTAAGCACGTTGATTATCGATGTTCCTACTTGATCTTTTAAAAAGAGGCAATGGCAGGTTTCCTTTTATTGTTGGGTTTTCTTTTTCAGATTATGCATTATTTGTTGTTCCCTGTACTCACAAGATATGGTTTATTGTATGCGTGGGTTGTGTTGGTCTGAAAAATACGAGAAAAGTTCAGCATGCGCAGAAAACAGTAATTAAAACGTTTCTAAAAATTGGTCAGGAAGCGAAACTTTTTTCTCCATCGAAAACCTACACGTTTGCCGCCTTGGATAGAAATCCAACGTATTTTATTCGTTCAAATAATATTTTCAAATGTTTTGAGCGTTGGTCGAAAAAAATATGAATTATTAGTATGTATATCTACGTATGCGAAAAAAAATTTAAATCACGAAATATCGGTTGAACTATCGAATGACCGGCAAGTAAAAAACAAAGTAGAAGTAAAAATAAAACAAGAATAATACACTTCATTAAAATTATAAAATTTAATAACAATTAATTTTTTTAATTAAACAAAAAATATTTCTCGATCAAAATATACGTAATTCTAATTTATCAAAAAAATAATAACTAACTTTTATTTACAATAAACAATTTAAATTAACAAGATGGCTGGTAAAATTTAGTATTATCACATAAATTGTAAGAGTGATGCTTGTCATTGAAATCACAGTTTACGTCTTGATTATACATCTTTAACGAATCAGTTGGGCCTACAAATACGTTTGCCTCTTTTTCCATGGCAGACCCGTCATAACTACCAAAATGAACATAGTTGACGATTCCAAGATCAACTAGGTTGTGTTTTGTTTGATTATTATTTAAGTTAATTAAAGGTATTCCATAAACAGGCGGTTGAACATTGGTTATCTTATCCGAGTGTTTTAATTTATTATGTGAGAGTAGATCATATCGACTAGTCAGTCTTATATTACATGGTCTGCATGAATATTTACGTTTAATGTGAGAATGTTCATCTTTAATGTGTTGTGCTAAAGAATTCTGAGATTTAAACATTCGATTACAGTTATCTGTGTTGCACTGAGAAATACATAGACCGTTAATAACTGTTTCGTTTTGTATTATATTATTTTGATGTGTAAGAACAGAATTTCTTTCACAGATAATGTTATTGACTGTTGTGGGAATATAGTATTCTTCGATACATTCATCATCTTTTTGTTGTGGTGACTTTAAAAACGGAATGTATTCATAGTTTTGTTGCGTTTGAGATCCGCTCTGCCAACAATTTTCAAAATGATGAGTCCATACATGAACTTTAAGATTAATTTTATCTTCAAAGCATACAAAACAATATGGACATATTTTTTTCTGAGTTATGTATTTTTCTGAAATAGGTTGAATTTCGATGTTGTTTGTATTTACATCGAAAGCCGGATTTGATTGTTGCTCAAATTTTTGCTTCTCGTATTTTTGCGTTAACTCTTCCGGTGTTAATATTCGAATAGTTGGTGTTGATGGATTCGGTTTTTGAATTTTCGTTAGCCGTAGTATTGGTTGGGTGATGTGAGTCTTATGATGTTCTAAAAATTTATTACGTGAACGAAAATTGACACAGCATTTCACGCACTTCAATCTCGATGATGTTGGTGGTTTTGATGATCTTTGTTTATCATATTCTAAAATTGAAGTCAACAAAATTGTATGATTAATATTACATTGATGATTTTTGAAACGTTATGGTGAATGTTAAAAAAAAAAACTTGACTACATATAGTAAAAGTTAGAGTTGCACACTCTGTTGATTGGAAATAGTAAAATACAAAAGGAAACCCAACAAAAAGAAACAAGCGAAGAAATATCAACAGAAGATAAATAAATAAAATAAACTTCTCAATACTTCTTGGTCTCATTTAAACAACGATTTCAGCTTCACTAAGGATCATGAAATTATTTTGAACACAAATATTTTTTGGAACAATTTGAATTTAATTTGGGTCTCTTAAATTTTGTGCATGTTATTGAAAAATCAAATTTTGGGTTGAATCTATACGCTATAAATAATATATTTAAGATCAGAGTTTTATGTTTAGAGAGAGTTTAAAACTAATCTTTGTTGGCTGATGTCTACGAAATTTTTACAAAAACTTTAGTCTGTAAGATGCAATCACGGCGTATACAAAATATGAATCAACGGCGACATAAAACTTGTTCATTAATGGTAAGTCGAAGCAGAGCATAATAGCTGACGACTATCTGATTTTTGTTTTTGGAACGAAGTTCCTAATCGCGCGTTGCGAAAGGGGGCTAGACGGAAAAAATTAAGACCAAAAGTTGTAACGACACTTTTGTGATGAAATGAGAAAAAATGATGATCAACAAGCTACAATTTCAAATATTATCTGGTTTATTATAATATTTTTAAGCCAGATAATATTTCTATATTTCTTTATCTTGATATATTGATTTTTTTTATTTCATCATCTTTTCATCTTTTCATCATCAATTGTTTCTTGTCATCATTTTGAGTGATTTATGATTTTTGATTTTATTACAATTCCTTCACTAATTAATCGAAAGGAACTTTCTTCCATCCGGGTGTTCCTTGACACCTATCTTTACTTTTTTTTAATAAAATTTGTTGTGCAGTAGTAACTACAATATGCGTCACAACAACTAGAGATGTTAAAATACGGTATTTTATTTTTTTTGTATAATACAGCGTATTATACATTGTATAATACAAAATAAAATACCGTATATTCTGTACAAAAGTGCAATAGCCGACATACAGTGTTAGTGATATAACAACAAAAATTACTTCCATCACCATTTTCAATCACAACTAATTCATTTCCTTCTAAATAACTGCCCCGACATTTGAATTTCTTATCGTTATCTTTATATATATTTCTTAAACCAATGCTAAGAAGATCTATTTATTCATGTGATTCTGCTTGGTTTCAATATTAATCACTTTCATTCGCGTCGAGTTATTGTATTTATGTTTTTATTTAAATTGAAAACTTAATCATTTCCCATCGGTAAACTGTTGAAGATTTAAATTATGATTTTTCACATAAACAAGATTACGCCTCTTTGACTTGTAAGACAAATACTTCTTGCAGTATGAGTTAGGCTGCAGATTGAAAAAGATTTTTCTGTTACAGTGGAATATGCGAAACGATGCAACATTCCGAAGAGCCACAAACTCTTTGCCACTAAGTTAAACAATCAATATAGCTGCCATTGGTTTCAAAATGTGAGTTTTGAGATTTGGGTGTTTTAGTTAATCAATTTGAATGTATAGAAAGAGGACTACTCAAAGATGTAAAATTGAATGACAGTCCATAGCTCATAATGAGTAGAACGGAATGAGTTCATGGCTCATAATTTTGATTTGTAGCATAAAAAAAATTCCCTATAACGGTGAACAGTAATGAAGCAGCATTCGATGTTTGAAATTTATGTTCTGTTGATATTACAACAATTTTGTTGCCATAGAAATTTGCGAATCACTAACAATGCTTTTCTACTGTTAGTAACAAGGGGCAATAACTCATTAATTTCTTCTGTGTCGTTCATATATTCAAGAACCAGTAGTATATATTTTTGCAGTTATAAATTCTTCAAGCAATTCACGCGAAATCTCAATAAAATTGCAGATTACTGATTCGCGCGCCACCACAATAGAAAAAAATTTTATAATAAAATACCTTGTATTTTACTACGTTTTGGACAATACGGTATTTTACGTATAATACCGCGTATTATACAATAGTATTAAACACTTTTACATCACTAACAACAACACATAAAAACCTTTTAGGACGTAGGTCCCACAACAACATGCGTTCCGTGGTGTTGATTGACACATATCTTTAATTTTGTTTTTTAATCCATATTTGTTTAAAGAATGGGAAACTAAACAATAACTCATATCACATATAAAATATGAAATGGGCCAATATTTCATGATAGGATAAAAAAATAAAAATAGAATAAAAGGGTAAAAACCAAATTTGTTTTGTTAGCTGGTGTCATATTCCTTCCCCATGTGACAGTTATATATGACAGTTATATATGCAGGCTCGATTCTTAGAGCAAGCAATAGCGTATCATCATCAAGGAATATTCCATTAATGAGATTGAAGGTGCTACCCTTGACTAATAAAGTTCATCCGCCAGCACCCCTAAGATACCACCACGGCTAAATATTAACTGATGCCAGTAGTATGTGATATCCAGAGTTGCCGTTTGACTCCAATTCGAGTTTTTTACTCTTTTTTGAGGACGCAAAGCCCAAACTCCTTTTTCGTTCGAAAAACTACTTTTTGATTAAAAAACCCAATTTGGTGAGCTACGATAGTACAGAGTTTGCGAGGTTTTCACACTCGTAAAAAAGAATTTGCAAATCAACAAAAACTGATCCCTTCATGGGTATATATGTCAATTTGTTGATTGTATCTGTCAAAATTTTTAAGTAGAAATGGCAATTCACCTTTACAATTTTAGAAACTTTATGAGGGAATAAAAGCCACTCTAAATTTAACCCGAACAAAGTGTTTGAGTCCACAAAATGAAATGATCGAGAAAGAATATTTCCTAAATACCCTATTTTAACAACATTGAATTTCATCTCACAACCATTTTTCGCAAATTATTTTTACTTAATAACCCGAACACAATATCAGACACAATTTAAATCAATAAACATAATAAAAATAATATCTTTACCTATTAGTTCCTTTTCATATTCACTGTCACTATCGTAGGTATATTTTATCTTTTTCCTCATTCTTTTACTCCTCTTTTCTTTCACTTTACCGTATTTATTCATTTCACAGATTTTATATTTTTTAAATTCTAAATATTTATATTTATAAAATTTTTTTTATCTTTATAACAATTTAACAATAACAACCACTTCCAAACAAAGATCTAAACTAATTAAAATATGTTAAATTACTGCAATTAAAAATGAAATACGGATCGGAGGGGATCCTACATTTCTTCTTTTGTTTAATATAAAGGGTGGTACTTAAAGCAATCAGTTTTTAAGTTTCGCCTAAAAATGGCAGTTGCCAAAATATTTTATTTGTTACTTTAACAAAGTAAAGATCTACAACTAAATCAATAAAATAAAGTTTATTCTTTTGAAAAGGAATACATTTCAAATGGTTTTCGATGATTGCGATGAAATATTTGGCCATCTAGCTAGAATCTAAACTGTGAAGTGTAGTGAAAGTCTTAGCAAACAAACAGACTTACTATTTCAAAGGTAATAGATTAATAAATGGTTTTTAGTGTGTATCAAGATGTTAAGGGGCAAGTAGTGTTACTTAACATTGGTGACATAGTATAGTAACGACGAAATACAACGTAGATAAGCTCAATAAAATTTGAAATTGAAAACTTGAATGAAATCATGTAGTTTTGTCATGGTGCCAACAAACAACAGCTACAAAATTTTTATTAAAAACAAAAATATGAAACGAATTGTCACGATTTTAACCCTTCAATCATCTTCCATTCGACTGATTAGCCAATAATAAGACCCGGTTTTTAGATTAGATTAAAAACGTATTTTTACTGTTTAGAGTTCCGTACTTTGAAAAGGTCAAAACGCCCTATGTTGAATCTTATGTGTCCGTCCGAATTTCAACATTCTCGACTTTCTCGCAAACTATAAGTGCTTTCAACTTGAAATTTTATACAGTCATAATAATAGATTATGATGCAAAGTTTTTGGGTGTATGTGGAGTTTGCGAATCGAGGCGCCAGCCGACATTAAGTCCAAATGGCTTACGTCCATGCATCATATACTAGTTTTTATTCACCGCAAGCAAAATATTTAAAAATAATTGAAACTAAATCAAAATTAAAAAATTTTGAAATTTTGAAATAAAAATATGTTGAACAAAGTAACCTTTGACCAAAATATTTATTATTTTTTTCAAACAAATCGTATTACTATGACAACAAAAAAATAACAAATAATTTAATTGAATTATGAAATTTTGAAGGGTAAGGTTGCTTTGATAAAAATTTCTAGTTGATATAGAATTAGAATTTAAATGTTTTACTTCGGTTTTGAAAAAAAAAAAACAAAGTATTGAATTCACGAGTTAAAAGTGAAATTCTTACCCCTACTTTTTTTGGCATTTCTCGACGTTTTAGGACCTACTAATTCTAAAAAAGCAAAAAAAAATGTATGTCAGTCTGCCGGCCGTCACAATCAACGAAATCTCGAAAACCGCTGAAGGGATTTCAATTTTTTTTTTCTAAAAATAGATATACTCAATGGTAAGAGCCGAAAGGACGATGTGATTGATAGCTGTACCGGAAGTGTGTCAAAAAAATCATCAAGTGTGTCAAAACAAGGAAATTTTCAAATTGTTTGCTTAAAAATGTTCATTTTAATTTTTAACTGATAATGAGTAGTAACCGTAAATTTAAAGAAATCTTGATAGTCGGGATTGGTATGTGAGACCAAAAACTAGATTATTGCATTATAAGTTTGTCAAATAGTTAATGTCAAGTGTGTTAAAAGAATGATTTTCATTTATTTTTTTATCGAATTTTTGTGAAGAAAAAATAAAATTAATAATTTGTATGACATAAAAATTAATGTGATTGATGAACATGAACTTTGGACATGGAAATTTTAGATTTTATTATAATTTTTGAAAGATTTTTGAAATTTTGAAAAATGTTTGATATTGTGATTTTGATATAATTTTTGCGATTTTTAGAATTTTGAAAAAAGTTTGTTTTTTTGATTTGGTATAGTTTTATTATGATTTTTGGAATTTTGAAAAAAGTTTGTCTATTTGATTTTGTTATAATTTTTGCAATATTTTGGAAAAAGTTTGAATTTTTGGAATATTTTTAAAATTTTGAAAAAAATTTCAATTTTTGATTTTGTTATAATTTTTAAAATATTTTTAGAATTTTGAAAAAACTTTGTATATATGATTTTTTATAATTTTTGCAATAATTTAAAATTTTTTGAATAAATTTAAATTTTTTATTTTGTAATGATTTCTGGAATATTTTTAGAATTTTAAAAAGTTTAAATTTTAGATTTTATTATAATTTTTGGAATATTTTTGGATTTCTGAAAGAAATCTGAATTTTCGATTTTGTAATATTTCTCGAAACGCTAAATGGAGAGGTTTTTGAGTAGTTTGCTGAGTGTATCATCTTTTCACTAAATTATGTTAATATATTATCTTTTATAATTTTCCGGCAACGAATTGATGTTTCGTGTTAGTTTTGTAATAAATTTCTAAACAGAGATAAAATACCTGTACTTTTACAAAGTTTTATGTTTGATATACATCGCGGCCGATAACTAAAAACCATGTCCTCATAAAAGTTTTATGCCGAAAACTATATCAAAATCCTTAAACAAAACCGAAGTCTGTGAGATTTCAGCCCCTTCATATTTTTATTTTTTAGGACGTAGAACTATGACAAAAAATTTATGGTTAAAAAGTGACACTTTAAGGCCGCAAATGACAGTAATAAAGTAACATTTTAGGGCTTAGTTAACATAAAGTAGTGTGCGAACTTAACGTGATAGTATTTGTATTACAAAGACACACAGTAGCTTAGAAATTTAAATATTCTTAAGGTTTTCCGTATCTTGACCAAACATGGCTACGTAATAACATACTTATGTAGATGTTTTGTATTTTACATTTAAGGTACCTTAAGGTACATTTAGACTTAAAAACATGCATCACAACTTGTGTAAGGCAACAAAGCAATCAATTTGCAATTGTATGAGCGTACAAGTTCTTACACATGTGAAAAAATTCGTTCGCATTTACATTGGTAAACAAATCAAACAACAATTTGTTACGGTTTAACAAAATCATATCGAAATATAATTCAATTCAACATAAATGAAACACCCTATATTATCTTCATAACGATGATTATTGAGTGATGATGATCAACAAAACAAAATACAACAACAATCGAATGAAATGAATATAATTATTGTTGTATTAACAGTTAAGGGACAGTAAAAAAATTATTATTTCTTATTTTGTTATTGGAAAGTTCCGGACTAAAGAGGTTAGATTTTTCTAAATTGTACGGAATTAGTATTTAAGCAGGCGTTTTAGGCAGAATGAATTAATTGTAAATGAAAAGTTCTATCGTGTATATAAAACCGTGTAAATAGAAGAAGTTTTAAATTAGTTTTTGTGAATAAAATTTTAACAGACCCTGGGAAGGCGCCGATTTAATGTGATAATTACCACATATTTTATACTTCGTGAGGCGCCTGTCCTTGACGAGCCCGAAAACATTTGTTTTGCGATTTTTCTCAAATTGACCGCTTTTGCGTTCGGCAAGCTCCGAAAAATGCCGATTGCCCGCGATCTTATAAATTTGCTACCACATTTTTTTTTTTAACTGTCGGGGTTGGAAATTGGTTTAAGAACACGAGGGTAAGCTTGTCAGACTAAAATGTGTCTGTATTGTCGAGTCCGAAAGCTGACATTTTGGATGTTTGGGTTGTCAGACTAGACAATAGCAGACAAATTTTTGTCGGACAAGGGTACCCTCGTGTTCTAAATCAAATTTCTAGCACCCATAGCTACAAAATTTTACAAGATCCCGGGCGATCGGCATTTTTCGGAGCTTGCCGAACGAAAAAGCGGCCGATTTGAGAAAAATCACAGAACAAATGTTTTCAGGCTCGTCAAGGACAGGCGCCTCACGAAGTATAAAATATGCGGTAATCATCACATGAAATCGGCGCCGGCCCAGGGACTATATGTATTATTGAGTAGAAATATTTTGTGTATTATTTTGAACTTTCTGTTACTGGAAATTTCTTCAATAAACCGAAAATTATTACCAACTTTACGAAATGCATATCTTTTGTTCTTTCTTTTGAACGTATGTTTGCATGTCATGTAAATGATTTCATGAGTAAAAATGTACTTCTTTTCACATGACATAAATAAATCATAAAACGTGTATTTTAAAGCATACAATGGAGCAAAACAAATCGTTACCGAGTAAGAAAAAACTTTCATTACCTTCAAAGATTCATCACACTTTCATCAATAATTGCTGAACCATCTGTAATTTTATTATTTCATAAAAACAAATTCTTTCTAATTTATCTTTCAGACAACAAAAAATTATCTTAGGCGGCGTACGAAATAAAGAATACCTGATAATCCCTATCATAAAAATACATAATAAGTTTAAGAACCCTATCACAAAATAAAAGGATAATTAAACAATAAAACAAGAAACGCCCTCAAATCCTAATTTTCAATAATTTTGTTGGATTTTAAGTAAAATATTTTTAAGTAAAAATAAAGGAGATTATTCCTATGGGGGTTTTTCCTATGATTCATTGAAGCCTTAAATTTCGATCTTTTGTTACAATTAAACTTTTGTAGATCTTATTAAGAGAGGTCTTTTCAGGAGAGCATGGTTTTTTCTCTCTCTTGTTTAAAAATTAAGATTTCTATGCGATTAGATATCAAAAACAACAGCTAACTTAAGAAAATGTTAGCTCTTGGAATTCGTTTTATAAAATATTTATGATTAAATTTAATTTCTTCAAAGATGCGATTGGCTGTTGGAAACAGTGAACCAGTGGACATACAAAATTGTTCTGGCTTTGGATACTTTTTCTACCGCAAAACGAAAACATCGATCCTTTATCAGAAATTGGGAAATGTCTGATAGTCAATATTCATCGGTTAAGTAGCATAATTATACGGTGGATGAATTCGAAAACATTTAAGCATTTGTAGTTGCATTTTTTTTTGTTTTTTATATTTTTTGTAACAAAAATGTAAACTAAAATTATGGATCCGGCATTGTTTAGAATTTGTAAAATCTTGCACCTTTCTTTAGGTATGGAAAATGATCAGAATTTGCAAATGTTCTCCACCAAAGCTTTTTAAAGCTTTCATGGCAGTGAAAAAAACATTTAATAATTTTATTCGCAGTATTGAAAAAAGCGAATATTAAATTATTTTGGTTGGTTCAATAAACAATATCGTTCGATCAATGATCAATTTATTAATAACACGAATGTTTTGTCAGTTTACTAAACTGCTTATTGAACCAACAATAAGTAGTTTATTATCGCTGTGTATTAATACAACGAACAATTTTATTGGATTTCCTTGGAATTTGTTTTCATCATAGATCAATAAAGACGTTATTCTGGTATTTTATATTTTTGGATAACAAAAAGTAAATGTGTGTGTATTATTCAGGAACCGTCAGCAATTCGTACACTTTTTTGAATGTGAAACATGATTCATTTCTTCGGGCCGTTGTGTATTGGATAATCAAAATGGTACAACTCAAAAAACATTGCTGATACAATTATTACCTATAATTATCTTAAAGGTCAAAAAAGCAAATGATAAAAATGAGGTGAATATTAACCTGCTTAAAATTACGCTCTCATTGGCTTTGGGTTGTTAAGTATCGAAAGATTCCGTCCGTGTCTGTATGTCTGTCTGTCTGTGGGTGTAAGATCTCTCATACATCCCGTAAAACAATTCTTAAACAATTAGGTGAAATGTGCATGGATTGAGCATATTACAAAATCCCCGTGCACAAAATTGCAAATAATACATGTCATGCACATGATGTGCACCATACCGTGCACATGTCGTAAACGCCAAATATGTGCACACAAACGTTAGCCGCATGTTTCACGAATAATAAAAAACGAAGCGAAACGAAATTTATATAATGATAAGAATAATAAACAAAGAATTAAAAAAATGGAGAGTGAAGAAGTAGTTTAACCTTCGCGTGAACGGAAATTTTTAGCTACTGATATGAACAGTATCTACCCCGGTAGATATTACATAAATCATAATATCTACAAACGTAACTGTGTATTTATTTTACTTTTGTGTAAGCATACAATAAAAGCATATATTTAAAAATAAAGTTACTTGTTTTTCACATTGACCAGTAAAAATTTTCATATAAGAAAAAAGGAAAAAAATATCTACCCGGGTAGATATTTGTTTTCTTACGTAATATCAACTTACATAATATCAACAAACGCGTAATAATATCAAACGTGTATTAATATCATAATATCATTTTGCTTTTGTGTAAGCTTACAATAAAAGCATATATTTAAAAATAAAGTTACTTGTTTTTAACATTGCCCAGTAAAAATATTCATATAAAACCCAAGGAAAAAATATCTACCCGGGTAGATATATGTTTTCTTGCGTAAAAAAAACCATAAAAATCCAAAAAAAAGTGTTAAAAAGAAGTCCAAAATACTTTTTTCTCAAATTTTGCGAAATCAATTTAAAAATTAGTCACATAGCTGAACAGGCATGATGATTGGTTAAAAACTCATAAAGTTATTGAATTACAAAAACCGTGATATCTACCCGGGTAGATACTGTTCACGCGAAGGTTAACATGAAAAAAAAAAAGTCAAAAATGACTGGTTCCATTTAACATTTTATGAGATAATGACTTTCCTAATAATAAATTGATGTATTTTATTTTATTTTCATCTAAGATTATGTGCGAAAGAATTTTTTTCTAAAGGTTGATGAGAATATTCCGGGCACTGGGCACTTTGAATAAAATTAATTAGGTGATTCAAAAAAATTAACTTTTAATATTAAATATTAAATAATTTATTTAATATTTATTGTTTGTCCTTTTTGATGTCGGTTTACTAATATTTAAGTTTGTTTTTTTATAATATTAAGAAAATTGTGGAAAATTAATATTATTTTTTATATGTAAGCCAAATATTTAAATTTTTTGACTTCTAATTTTTTTTCATTTAAATTGTATCGTTCGAAAATTGGACGCCTCATTTACAAATGCAATCACACATAAATTTTCATTTTACCACTTTCAAAATACGACCGCAATTTTCATTTATCGGAATGACGTTACCAAAAATATTGGTCTAGGAAAGATTCATAACGTATTAGAAGATCCTAGTTATATAAGTAATACATCAAATGTTTTTGTATTTGTGCCTGAAAGCTCTATGTACATTTTGTATACATGTTTTGCATGACTTAAAAATTTAAAATTAAAACAAATATGTATGACGTTAGCACTCAAATACTTTTAAACTTCAACTTAATTTAAAATATACACTAGTCTCCTACATAACGCCCTTGGTACATAAATAGCTATTTGTAAAGTTTTTTTTCACTCAAAAAATAAAAAATGTACAGTCAAGCAAAAAATTGAATTATTATTTTGATCTCAGAAACTACAAACGACGTTGATGATTGTAGTAAATTTATTTTGTTTGTAGTTGCAATAAATATCACTAAAATCATCAAAACAGGTGATTCCCTACACACAGTGATAATTTTGATAATCAAAGTATACAAGATTGTTCGAAATCGTTTGTAGTATTTTGTCGTAGAGATAAATATTTTTGGAAATTTTTTTTTCACTCAAAAAATAAATATCAATGTAAAAAATCAAATAAAAATAAATATCAATATCACTAAAAATCAAAGCAGATGAGTCATCTGCAATCTACACGCAATAATAATTTTGATAATCCAAGTATGCAAGATTGTTTGAAATCGTTTGTAGTTTTTTGTAATAATGATAAATAATTTAGGAAATTTATTTTACTCAAAAAGTAAAAAATAGACATTTAAGCGAAAAATTAAAATGTTCTTTAAATCTCAGAAATTACAAACGATTTAGATGATTGGAGTAAAATTTTTTTGTTTGTAGTTGTAATAAATATCATGCAAACCATCAAAACAGGTGAATCCCCTACACACAGTCGAAATCATTTGTAGCTTTTTCTAGTGCTAATAAATATTTTTAAAATTTTTTTTTGTAGTCACAAAATTTAAATATATAAATTTATGCTAAAACTTGACCAGCCACTTAAAAAAAGTTTTACTGCAATCATCAACGTGGTTTGAAGTTTCTGAGATTTTTTTTTCCAAAATTATTTATCATTAGTAAAAAAAACTACAAACGATTTCGAACAATTTTGCATGCTAAGATTAGCAAAATTATTACTGGGTGTAGACTGTAGGTGGTTCACCTGCTTTGATGATTTGAGTGATATTCATTACAACTAAAAACAATTTTACTACAATCATCAACGTCGTTTGTAGTTTCTGAGATCAAAAGAATATTTCAACTTTTTACTCAACTGTACATTTTTTATTCTTTGAATGAAAAGAAATTTTCCAAAAATATTTATCATTACTACAAAATACTACAAACGCTTTCAAACAATCTTGTATACTCAGATTATCAAAATTATCACTGTATATGTAGGTGACTCATCTGTTTTGAAGATTTGAGTGATATTTATTACAACTACAAATAAAAATTTTTTACTAAAATCATCAACGTCGTTTGTTTCTGAAATCAAAATAATATTTCAACTTTTTGCTCAACGGTACATTTTTTGTTTTTGGAGTGAAAAAAAAAATGTTCAAAAATATTTATCATTCCTTCATAATACTACAAACGATTTCGAACAATCTTGTATACTCGGATTATTAAAATTATCACTGTGTATAAGGGATTCCAGTTATGATGATTTGAGTGATATTAAATACAACTACTAACAAAAGAATTCTACTCCAATCTATAGTAGAATTTTTTTGCCAGCCAACACGAAATTTGTTTGTTATGCGCATATTGTTTGCACATTCAGTGTCTCGATTAAAATATTAAAAAAAACTATTGGGGTCCCATTGAAATGGACAAAAAAAACGCATAAAATTAATAAATTACTATTGAAATTCAACCAATTATAATAGAAAACCAAAAACTAGTAAAAATATTAATGATTTTATAGGCAATGTAACAAAATTTTGATAATTAAAAATAATTATAATAAAAATAACGAGGCCTATGGAAACAAATATCACAACAAACAAATGGTACGAACTAGAAGTAGAAATTTAACTAATATAATTGTTTTGAAAACAAATTTATCTTAAAATAAATAATACATCTCTGTTTTACTTTTTGTCTCATCTTTTATCTCTTGCTGCGTCCTGTCTGTCAAAAATTCGCTGGCAAAAAAATTCTACCATACTTCGTTTGTAGTTTTGGAGATCAAAAGAATATTTCAACTTTTTGATCATACATCTTTTATTTTTTGAGTGACAAAAATATTTCCAAAAATATTTATCATTTCTACAAAATACTACAAACGATTTCGAACAATCTTGTATACTCGGATTATCAAAATTATCACTGTGTATAGGAGAGTCACCTGTTTTGATCATTTTAGTGATATTTATTACAAGTAAAGGGTTTTTCAATAGGGCCATAACAATTTTGTATTTTAATACGAACGCCCTCTTAAATTTTTTTATGATCAGTCAATGTCAAATTATTAGTCAAAGTTTACATTTTTATCATGGTGAAGTTCACCAACGAGCAACGTTTGGAAATTATTAAAAAATACTACCAAAATTCTCAGTCGGTGGTCGCAACTTTAAGAGCGCTTACTCCAATTTTCGGTCGTAATAATTGTCCCACCAGACAGGCTGTGCGTGTTATATTGGATAAATTCGAGTCAACATATTCACTATCGAATGTTCCTGTGCCAGTGATACAACCCACCGGTCGAAGTACCGAAAATATCGCAGCCGTAAGAGCTTCAGTTCAAAATGAGTCAAATTAGTCGATTTCACGCCGTTCACAGGAATTGTGGAGAATTTTATGTAAAGATCTTGGCCTACACCCTTACAGGATCAAATTAACTCAAGAACTGAAGCCTCTTGATCATTTGAAGCGCCGAAACTTCTCCGATTGGACTCAGCAAAAGTTTGAAGAAAATAATGAATTTCATCGAAAAATCATCTTCAACGATGAAGCTCATTTCTGGCTAAATGGCTTTATATGTGTTATTATGGTTTTCCATATTATTCACCGTTTGTGTGCTTTTGTCACTTTTAAATTAAAATGCAATATTTAAAAATATTCTTTTTAATTTTAATTTTATTGATAATAATATAAACTTCCTTATAGTAACAATTTGAATTTGATTTTTTATTTTATTGAATATCGATTTCGACTTACGTCATCGTCAGTTCTTAAAATTCAGTTCAAATTGTTACTATAAGGAAGCTTATATTATTATTAATAAAATTAAAAAGAAACATATTAAAAAATTTATTTATTATTACAAATTAGTAAAATTACAACAAAACAAACTAAATTTACATTTCAACCAATGCTGCAAGAGATATAGAATAATTAACTTCAAACTCAGCAATAGATCCAAAGCCGCACAAATAGCTAAACAAACAGCAGAAGCTACATGGTTAACAAAACAAATTCAAGAACTCTACACAAAAATAAATTACATAACATTAAAAGTATACAACCTACAATTACTAATATCTAAACAATATCATCAAACAGAATATGAAATAATAATGGAATCGGTAAAGAATTATATGGAAAGCACGATCAAAAAGAAAAGTGAAAATATAAAATTGAAATTAAAAAAGATAAAAGAATCAAAACTAATAGAAATGGGAGCTCATCATAATAACATAATAAATCAATATAGACCGCCACAATATAACAATAGAATAGAAAATTACACTGAAATACAATTTAACAATCAAGAAACTCAACTGTTGGGAAAAGGATTTAAATACGGCATACAACCAAACAACACAAGAAAAGAAATAAATGAAAATCTGTTAGAAATAGAAAATTCAATATTGAAAACTAACATTCACCACCAAAATGAAATCAGATCAATAATAGTTAATGAAATATCAATAAAAAATAACAACTTAAACAATTCAAAAACGAACAACAAAAAAGAAATAAAAACATACCGCAGTATACAAAACAAGATCAAACAAAACAATGCCACAATAACCAAAGCAGATAAAGGGAATACATTAGAAATCTTAAAAACTACAGACTACAACAATAAGATAGATGAATACATCACTAATAACAACATCGAAAAATTAAGTAAAGATCCACCGAATGAATTCAATGCACAAATAAAAACAATAATCAACAAATCTAACAACATATTAAGTGATAGGAACATAAGGTATAACAAAATGATAAAACCAACAGCACCACATATAAGAGGATTACCAAAAATACACAAACCAGATACACCGATAAGACCATTAATTAATTTCACCACAGCACCAACATACAGAAGAGCAAAGTACATAAACAAACTATTGAAGTATCACATAAAATTTGATAACAGTTATTCAGTAAAAATAACACAGAATTAATCAATAGAATAGAACCAATAATAATACCTCACAACGCAAAATTAGCATCGTTTGATATAATCAACATGTATTCTAACATACCAATTAAAGAAACAATAAATATAAAAAAAAATATGTTAATGAAAAATGGTACCCAACAGATACACAATAAATAATAAATACAAAAACCGAAATAACAAAACAAAACTATTTCACACATAACAATGAATATTATCAACAAACAGAAGGATTACCTATGGGGAGCCCACTATCTGGAACTTTAGCCGAAATATATCTCAACGATTTTGAAACAAAATATATACATAAAAACATAAATCCACCCAAAGAAAAAATCATTTATTGGTATCGCTACGTTGATGATATAATTTTATTATTCAAAGGAACGAATAGACAGCTTAATTTATTACCCCAATACATAAACAGCATAGAACCTTCCATTAAATTCACATTAGAAAATGAAGAAAATAACACAACAAATTTTTTGGATTTATCAATCGAAAATGTAGATTCAAAACACACATTCAAAATATTCCGAAAACGGATCAAACAATAAATATTAAATCACATCATCCATACCAACATAAACTAGATGCATACAACCACATGATCAATAGATTGAACAATATACCAATGAATGCAGAAAATTATCAAGACGAATTAAATAACATAAAATACATAGCCAGTAAAAACGGATATAAAAACGAAATAATTGACACACCAAATAGAAAACATAAAAACAAGAAAAATTAGCAAACCCTAACAACATTGAAGAATGAAGAAAACTTAGCAGGCAAAAAATACATAGGCGTAGCATATAATAAAACAACATTCAAAATAATGCAAAAAACTTTAAAAAGCAGCTTACAAAAACAAAAATAAAACAGAAAATTACCTAAAAACCCAAACCTTAGAAACAGGAGTTTATAAAATTACCTGTGATGACTGCAGTAAATTTTATATAGGTCAAACGGGGCGGTCCTTCACAAAAAGATTTATTGAGCACACCATTGAAATTAATAAGAGCGATTGAAAATCCAGATATGCCCAACATTTAAAAATAGAAAAACACAAATACACCAATATCAACACAAATTTCACCATATTACATAGAAAAGAAAAGGACAACATCTAGATTCTAGATAGATTGGAAGAAATAGAAATATATTAACATAAAAACAATAGCATCATTTTAAATGATAAAATCAACACTAAAACTAACAAAATATATGACATAATAATTAAAAATAGCAGTTGAAATAGTATATAAGTAATACTTTAAGCAAAAATTGTAATAATAATTTAAGAACTGAGGATGACGTAAGTCGAAATCGATATTCAATAAAATTAAAAATATAATTCAAATTGTTACTATAAGGAAGTTTATATTATTATTAATAAAATTAGAAATAAACATATTAAAAAGTATATTTTTAAATATAGACTGAGAGCTAGTGAACCTTTTGAGTAACGGTCGTCCTGTAAGGCTAGAATTTTTTTAGTGAAAGTTCATGAAATGTGAAGTACGAAAACCACAACCTGGCAGGCATCAGCCGTGTACGTCATCATCCCCTATATGTTTAAAAGTGTAAAAAAAATGAAAAAAAAAACTTGGTCCTGTAAGCTTGACATTTTTATATGATTTAGCTCACTTATTGTAGAGTACAAAAACAAATTGACAGGCGATTTGGAGGTGCACAAATATCTGCCAGGCGAATCGAAAGGTGTTACAACTTGCCGGCCGGCCGTCACAAGCGACGAAATCTAGAAGACCGCTGAACGGATTTCCAAAATTTTTGATTCTAAAAATAAGTTTATTCAATGGGAAGAGCTGAAAGGACGATGTGTTCGATAACTGTACCGGAAGTGTGTCAAAAAAATCGTCAAGTGTGTCAAAACAAGGAAATTTGCATATTTTTGGCTTAAAAAACGTTCATCTTAAGTGATTCCGGATATAAACATTGAATTTGAAGAAATCCTGATGGTCGGGATTGGTATGTGATACCAAAAACTAGATTATTGCATTATAAGTTTGTTAAAAAAATGTTGTCAAGTGTGCCAATAGAAAGATTTTTATTTATTTTTTTACCCAATTTTTTGGAAAAAAATAAAATTAATAATCTGTATGACCTGAAATTTTATTATTATTATTGAGAATTATGGCATTATAAGTTTGTCAAAAAGAAGGTTGTCAAGTGTGTCAAAAGAAAAGTTTTTATTTATTTTTTTACCCAATTTTTTGGAATAAAATAAAATAAATTATTTGTATGACCTGAAATTTTATTATTATTATTGAGAATTATGGCATTATAAGTTTGTCAAAAAAAGGTTGTCAAGTGTGTCAAAAGAAAGGTTTTATTTTTTTTTACCCAATTTTTTGGAAAAAAATAAAATAAATTATTTGTATGACCTGAAATTACGACTCTTACCGCACTCCCATAGCATCTTTCCCCTCGCCTGTCAAGGACTTATGCCAGCCAGAACCGTCTGTCATTTTACCCACTTTCTTTGAATCACTTACTCAAACATACATATAAAATATGGATTGGCTGAGATCTCAAGCTCTGAGATATCAAGAATTCGGTTTTGGTTAAGGATTTTGATATAGTTTTCGGCATAAAACTTTTATGAGGACATTGTTTTTATTTTTGGGCAACGATGTATATCAAACAAACCTCTTTGTTGAAGTGCATGTATTTTTTGTCTCTGTTTAGAAATTTATTACAAAACTAGCACGAAACATCAATACGTTGCCGGAAAATCATAATAGATTATAAATTAACATAATTTAGTGAAATGATGGTACACTCAGCAAACTACTCAAAAACCTCTCCATTTAGCGTTTCGAGAAAATATTACAAAATCACAAATTCATATATCTTTCAAGATTCCAATAATATTGTAAAAATTAATTAAAATCAAACTTTTTTAAAAATTCTAAATATATTCCAAAAATTAAAATAAAATCAAATACTTAAACTTTTTTTAAATTCTAATAATATTCCAAAAATTCTTAAAAATTCAAAAATTAAAACTTTTTCCAAAATTCTACAAATATTGCAAAAATTATAACAATATCAAAAATTAAAACTTTTTCAAAAAATTCTAAAAATGTTGCAAAAATTATTACAAATTCAAAAAATATTTCAAAAACTATAACAAGTTCAAAAATTTTCCATGCCATATTTTCGTAATACAAACAGTTAATTTTTTTGACATACTTGACAACATTTTTTTGACAAACTTATAATTCCATTATTATCGGTAAAAATAATAAAATGTCATGTCATACAAATAATTTATTTTATTTTTTTCCAAAAAATTGGGTAAAAATATAAATAAAAATCTTTCTTTTGACACACTTGACAACATTTTTTTGACAAACTTATAATGCCATAATTCTCAATAATAATAATAAAATTTCAGGTCATACAAATAATTTATTTTATTTTTTTTCAAAAAATTGGGTGAAAAAAATAAAACCTTTCTTTTGACACACTTGACAACCTTTTTTTTGACAAACTTATAATGCCATAATTCTCAATAATAATAATAAAATTTTAGGTCATACAAATAATTTATTTTATTTTTTTCCAAAAAATTGGGTAAAAAAATAAATAAAAATCTTTCTTTTGACACACTTGACAACATTTTTTTAACAAACTTTCGGTATTGACGATTCTTTTGACACATTTTCGGTACAGTTATCGAACACATCGTCGTTTCAGCTCTTCCCATTGAGTAAACTTATTTTTAGAATCAAAAGTTTTAGAAATCCGTTCAGCGACTTTCTAGATTTCGTCGCTTGTGACGGCCGGCTGGCAAGTTGTAACACCTTTCGATTCGCCTGGCAGATACTTGTGCACCTCCAAATCGCCTGTCAATTTGTTTTTGTACTCTACAATAAGTGAGCTAAATCATATAAAAATTTCAAGCTTACAGGACCAAGTTTTTTTTTTCATTTTTTTTTACACTTTTAAACATATAGGGGATGATGACGTGCACGGCTGATGCCTGCCAGGTTGTGGTTTTTGTACTTCACATTTCATGAACTATCACTAAAAAAATTCTAGCCTTACAGGACGACCGTTACGCAAAAGGTTCACTAGCTCTTGGCTTTGTTAACAAGCAAAATATGCGTTTTTGATCAGCAACAAACCTATATCTGCTTTAAGAGACTACACTTCATCCACAAAAAGTGAACGTGTGGTGTCATTTCATGCGATTGGACCCTATTTTTTCGTCGATCACTGCAAACGTGCTCGCGGTGGTCAGATGGACGAGATCGAATTCCATTCTTAAATGTAACATGTGTATTGTATATGAAATAAATTTCAGCTCGACATCTCAATTATTCTGTATTTTATTTAAATACAAAATTGTTATGTTCTTATTGAAAAATCCTGTACAAACAAAAAAAATTTACTACTTTTATCTACGTCGTTTGTAGTTTCTGAGATCAAAATAAAATTTCAACTTTTTGCTCAACTGTACATTTTTTGAGTGACAAAAATATTTCCGAAAATATTTATCATTTCTACAAAATACTACAAACGATTTCGAACAATTTTGTATATACTCGACATATCAAAATTATAACTGTGTATAGGGGATTCACCTGTTTTAATGATTTGAGTGATATTTATTACAATTACAAACAAAAACATTGCTACAATAATCTACATCGTTTGTAGTTTCCAAAAATATTTTTCTCTTTTATGTTTGGGTTCCAAGTTCACACAGTTGATTTATTGTACAATTCAGTTGTGGGTTAAACGTTGTGCTTACACTCAATTCAATCTGAAAGAAAGAACTTCCGATATGTAAATGACTATTCTAGCAATCCATGACAAATATTTTTTTTCTCTTTTAAATCATAATAATAGTTTTGCCACAAGAGATGAAAACACCAGTCTTTTTTCTCAAAGAGATCAAAACAAATTTTCATCTCTCAAAATTCGACAACATAATACTGTATTTTATCATTGGTGCTATGATTTAAAAACTGTCAAATTGCATTTAAATATCATTGTCATTAGTTATTTGGTGAAAATGTTTTTCACTAGAGAGAACAAAATGCCACTTTCAAATAACCATAGTAAAACCGGCATGAAAATGAACTTTTCATGTAGTATTTTAGACAAAAATTGTTGTTTGAACCAAAACAAAAATAAATAAATATATACATAATTTCAGTTTCTAAGATGGCGCCAAAAATAAAAAAACGAATTTAAAATTATGGTTACACACTGTAAATATTGGAAGTCATACAAAAAAATGTGTGTGTAGCTTGGCCAAAACAAAAGAGGCTTTTTATGATTACTTTAACTCAATCAAATTGTGATTAATTAACTAATTAAAAACCATCACTATATATTTTGTTAAAAACTAGGAATATAAAAGTTAACACAATACACTAAATATATGCCAACAATACTGATATAACCACTTGAAAAAAGAAACAATTAACGACAAACTAAACTTATTTTGATATAAAATTGCTGATTCTTAAAAACTTTATTTAAAAACAGTAATGAAATGGATATATTTATGAATGTTTTATATTAATTTCAAAAGCAATTGTGAAATTTTACTTAGATCGTTTGAAAAGTAATTAGACCACAAAAACATTTCGATGTTAAAAGAATAGCATTTAGAAAGCGTTGCAAGGCGAAACTCTGAAAAGTTCGCATTTTGGATAACAACTGTAGCTCTATCTATTTGCGAAACTTACAATTTATTAAATAATATAATTAAAAAAAATGAATTATTATCAATAGTTAATCAGTTTTTATTTAAATTTCAGATCTGCATCGATATCAATATTTATTTTAGAATTAAAATGGGTGATGATAATTTTTATGAAGCTCTACCGACAGTAAGTTAATTTGATAATTGGTTTTTTAATCTGTACTTATCTTTTTTTTTTTAATTTTTCAGTAAAGAAAACATTGCTATTAATGACTCAAGATGTTGGGCTATTTGTAAATACATTAGTGGATGGAGATTAGCACCATTGTATATTGTTATTGGTATTATGTTAATTATATGGCCACATAATTTATGGTTAAGTCATGTCGCTGGAATTCAAATAATAATTTTAGGATTATTTAGAATATGTTTAGGAATTCGTTTTAGTATAAGTAATAAGGAAGAAAATTTATTAAAAAATTTTGATGATAGTTATGAAAAGTGAGTAATCATGTAATTGAACAGATTTGTTTTACTAAATGTTCATATTATATTTTTTTTTTATTTTTAAATATATTAATTTACAACTCGTTTGACAACATAAAAACTCTAAAGAGCTCCATTCATTTGTCTATAGATAGCAACACCTTGACATTCAAAATAGTGTGAATTATAACAGTGTAACTCTTACCAGTGGCTTAATGGTGATACTCATGAAAAATTGCGCAAACATTGATGGACTTATATAGCGAATCGTTTCATTTCATTACCCACGAATTTTTTATCGAGTATGAGAAACAATAAAGATTCGTGTTCGCTAGAGTTAAAATTAAATTAAAAAATATTCTAGAAAATTGGGAATTTCTATTAAAGCATGTTTTATTAAATCTATAAAACACACATTTCTATAAAAACATGCATTCGAATTGAAAAAATGAAAATGATTCTTAGTTACGGGCCTTGCGGCGGTTAACGTGGTAATAAAAAAATTTTTTCTTTAAATTTTTTTTTTTAAAATCATTTTAATTGTTAAAAATATGAAGGGGCTGAAATCTCACAGCTCTGAGATATCAAGACTTCGGTCTGGGTTAAGGATTTTGATATAGTTTTCGGCAAAAAACTGTTATATGGACATGGTTTTTAGTTTTGGGCAGCGATGTATATCAAACATAACTCTTTGTTAAAGTACAAGTATTTCTTTATCTCTGTTTAGAAATTTATTACAAAACTAACACGAAACATCAATTCGTCGCCGGAAAATTATAACCGATCATAATAAATTAACATAATTTAGTGAAAAGATGATACACTCAGCAAACTACTCAAAAATCTCTCTTTAGCGTTTCGAGAAAATATTACAAAATCACAAATTCAGATTTCTTTCAGAAATCCAAAAATATTGTAAAAATTAAATAAAATCAAACTATTTTCAAAATTCTAAAAATATTCCAAAAATTATACAAAATCAAAAATTGAAACGTTTTTCAAAATTCCAAAAATTATAATAAAATCAAAAATTTAAAATTTTTCAAAATTCTAAAAATATTCCAAAACTTCTTACAAAGTCAAAAATTAAAACTTTTTCCATAATTCTAAAAATATTGCAAAAATTATTACAAAATCAAAAATACAAACTTCTTTCAAAATTCTAATGATATTTCAAAAACTGTAACAAATTCAAAAATTTCTATGTCCAATTTCATTTTCAATTACATTTACGTCATAAAAACAGCAAAATTTTTTTCCCAAAAAATTGGCTCAAAAAATAAATGAAACCTTTCTTTTGACACACTTGATATTATTTTTTTGACAAACTTATAATGCCATAATTCTCTATAATAATAATAAAATTTCATGTCATACAAATAATTAGTTTTATGATTTTCCAAAAAATTAGGTACAAAAATAGATAAAAATCTTTCTTTTGACACACTTGACAACATTTTTTTGACAAAATTATAATGCCATAATTCTCAATAATAATAATAAAATTTTATGTCATACACTGAAAAAAACATGCCCTATTTCCAATCAAAATGCAATTGTCTCAACCTCAGCGTGCGGTCACATATGGCGAATCAAACTACGAAATTGCTTCAACAACTCTACAATTATAAATCGATGAAGTTGTGACAATCACACGAAATATTTCTGTGAAAATAAAATATAGTTCAATTAATCTCAAATACTTAAACTTTAAAATGAAATATTCATGATATAAGGCCAAAGAAAATTTTTTTCAGGGAAATAGTTATTATCTTTATTCAACTACTATTACCGGTGAAACGGTAAAGATCTCGCGCTGTCGTACTGGCAGATCGCAGAGAGACTTCTTTGTCCGAACTGCGTACAAATGGAATAGTTTGCCGGAACACTTAGTCTCAGGTGGCTTCAACCCGCAGATGTTTAAAAAAAGCGTTAATCTACACCTTAGAACGCTAGTTGTTGTGGGATCCAGGTCTAGACATAGGTCTTAAAAGTTATTTATGTGTTGTTGTGACACATATTCTAAACCCTATTACACAACACATTTTATTTAAAAAAAAAATATTGGACATAACACTTTATATTTTAAATAAACCTCATTCTGTTGTTAGGAAAATGTTATCGTGTAGTTGTCCCAATCACAGTGAAATTGATTACAAATAATTTTTCTTTGCATGAATAATAAATTGCCAACTTCGAGATGAGGTTGTCATGAACTTCAATTTTAAACATGTCATGAACTTCAATTTTTTTTCAGTGTATAAATAATTAATTATATTTTTTACCAAAAAATTGGGTAAAAAATAAATAAAAATTCTTCTTTTGACACACTTGACAGCTTTTTTTGACAAACTTATAACGAAATAATCTAGTTTTTGATCCCACATACCAATCTCTACCATCAAGATTTCTCCAAATTCAATGTTCCTACTCATAATCACTTAAAATTAACGTTTTTTAAGCCAAAAATATGAAAATTTGCTATTTTTGATACACATAATGATTTTTTTGACACACTTCCCGTATAGTTATTGAACACAGCGTCCTTCTGGATCTGTCCCTTGAGTGTACCTATTTTTAGAAAAAAAATTGGTTTTTGCTTTTTTAGAATCAGTAGGTCCTAAAACGTCGAGAAATGCCAAAAAAGTGGGGGTAAGAATTTCACTTTTGGCTCATGAATGTAATACTTAGGCCGAATATGATGGGGCTGAAATCTCACAACTGAGATATCAAGACTTCGGTCTGAATTAAGGATTTTGATATCGTTTTCGGCAAAACACTTTTATGAGGACATTGTTTTTAGTTTTGGGCAGTGATGTATATCAAACATAACTCTTTGTTAAAGTACAAGTATTTTTAATCTCTGTTTAGAAATTTATTACAAAACAAACACGAAATTTTATTACGTTGCCGGAAAATTATAACAGATCATAAATTAATATAACTTAGTGAAAAGATTATACCACCCAGCAAACTACTCAAAATCCTCTCCATTTAGCGCTTCGAGAAATTCATATTTCTTTCAAAATTCCAAAAATATTGTAAAAATTAAAATAAAATCATTCCAAAAATTATTACAAAATCAAAGATTGAAACTTTTTTCAAAATTCTAAAATTTGCAAAAATTATAACAAAATCAAAAATTGAAATTTTCAAAATCAAATTTTTTTTAAAATCACAATTATAATAAAATCAAAAATTTAAATTTTTCAAAATTTTAAAAATATTGCAGAAATTCATAATTTAAAAACTCAAACTTTTTTCAAAATTCTTAAAATATTCCAAAAACTATAACATAATCAAAGTACAAACTTTTTAAAAATTCCAAAAATTATAAAAAAATCAAACATTTAAACTTTCTCAAAATTCTAAAAAAAAATATTCAGAAAATTATTACAAAATCAAAAATTGAAACTTTTTCAAAATTCTAAAATTATTGCAAAATTTCTTAATTCACAAACTCAAAAATTCAAACTTTTTCCAAAATTTTAAAAAAATTGCAAAAATTATAATAAAATCAAAAATTGAAACTTTTTCAAAATATTACAAAAATTATAACAAAATCAAAACTACAGACTTTTTCTAAAATTCCAAAAATATTTCAAAAATTATAACAAAATTGAAAATGCAAATTTTTATCAAAAAGCAAAAAATATTACAAAATCAAAAACAAAGTAATTGAAAATTTTTCCAAAATTCAAAAAACTTTTTCCAAAATTCTAAAAATATCGCAAAAATTATAACAAAATCAAAAATACAAACTATCTTCAAACTTCCAAAAATTATAATAAAATCAAAAATTTCAACTTTTTCAAAACTCTAAAAATATTCCGAAAATTCTTACAAAATCAAAAATACAAACTTTTTTCAAAATTATTTCAAAAATTATAACAAAATCAAAAAATTCCATGCTCAATCGAAAATGAGATTAAATTTCATGTCATACAAATAACACTAGTTTACAAGAAAAATCTCCCGAAATAAAACCCAACTTTTCTTATAGATTTGGACCTCCTGAACACGAATATCATATTCATTTTTTTTTGTTAGCTCTTGTTTTTGAGATATTCACCAAAAAACAAATTTTTTGGTGATCCAAAATGTTGTTTCGGTTTTTGGGTCTCATATTTTACAAAACAAACAAATTAAATATATTAATAAAACAATTGCATAGTAAATATGCAAACAAACATTTTGAGTTATATTTTGTAAAAATCCGTAAAGGATTCTGGAAGTTACAGTCGTAAAAAGTTGAAAAAATACGAAAAATTCACGTTTTTTTAAATTTCTCCATTTTCAACACCATAAATTTTGAACAAATAAAGACACTATTTTTTTTTAATTTCTTGGAACCTATAGTAACTTTAATTTTCTTTCTTTTAAGCTAAGAGATACGAATATTGGTGCAGTTTGCACCAAGTTATTCAAGTTTTCCCAAAAAAAGTCAAAACTAAAAATTTGGAAAAATTAGTTTTTCACTTAATTTATTGTGCCATAAATAATAATTTTAAATGTTCAGGCGTTCTCAAACATCAGCAAAGAATTATTTTAAAATAGTAAAGTATAATTTCCATTTTTGTTTTCGAAGTTGGGAATTGGATTGATATGAGACGTATATAGAAAAATATAAACAAAAGATAATGAATTGTGAGGAGAAGCAAAACATCATAACATCAGAACTATTTAAGTTAGTTCAAGCACCATAAAGTTAAGCCCCTATTTATGTCTATTAATACCTGTAAGGTTTGTTTCTGTTCTTTTTTCTCTTTTTTTGTATTTTGATAATGTAAATTTTTTTCTATCACCGCCCACCTTGTGTTACTCCTTACGTTTATGATCATTTTAAGTTTAATTTAAGAAAGCAATTACTTCTCCTTTTTAATAGTTTTTCGGTTTTGCCAACTTTTGTTTAATTAGTTTAATTTCTTTTTAAGCAGATAGTTGTCGTATGATTAGTTGCAAATATAATCTCTCTGAGGATAAATTTAATTCCAAACATTCAAGTGAAAATATTGATTAAAAACGAAAAAATATTACAAATATAAATTTTAAATAGTGTATTGTTTTTAAAAATCAATAAATCAATAGTGATAGGCAGCTATAAGCAAAGCAACATAAATTGTTAGTAAAGTGTAAGGTCAAGTTTATTTAAATGGCGTCGTCATGAAGTTTCAAGTGTAAAAATAGCCCAAATTCATTTTGTTTTATTTGTGGAAGTAACATAATACATACTGCTAAAAGAATCACCCCATTTACTGCCTATCTTCATTACTAACTGATATTTTCCAACTCCTAAAATAAATCCGAGGTGGGATGAGCTAGACATGTCAAAAAACTTCACAAAAAAATCTCAATTTCGAGAAAAACCATATAAAAATAAAATACATCTTTTGTCCAAAAAAGTCGTTTCATAATCAACTAACTGATATTTGTCAACTCCTAAAATAAATTCGAGGTGTGAGGAGCTAGATCATGTTAAAAAACTTCACAAAAAAAATCTCAATTTCGAGAAAAATCATATAAGAATAAAATACAACTTTTGTAAAAAAAAGACATTTCACAATCAACTAACTGATATTTTCCAACTCCTAAAATAAGTCCGAAGTAGAAGAAGCTAGATCATGTCAAAAAATTTCACAAAAAAAATCTCAATTTCGAGAAAAATCATATACAAATAAAATACAACTTTTGTCAAAAAAAGACATTTCATAATCAACTAACTGATATTTTCCAACTCCTAAAATAATCCCGAAGTAGGAGGAGCTAGATCTAATACGAAAACAACCTATATATAAATCAATTATGTTGCAGAGTTTAAATTATTCTTATAGTTAAATTTTTTTTCCAAATTTTGAGTTTTGACTTTCTTTGGGAAAACTTGAATAACTTGGTGCAAGCTGCACCAATATTCGTATCTTTTACCATAAAAGAAAGAAAATTAAAGTTACTATAGGTTCCAAGAAATTAGAAAAAAATAGTGTCTTTATTTGTTCAAAATTTATGGTGTTGAAAATGGAGAAATTTAAAAAAAACGTGAATTTTTCGTATTTTTTCAACTTTTTTCGAGTGTAACTAACAGAATCCTTAACGGATTTTTACAAAATATAACTCCAAATGTTTGTTTGCATATTTAGTATGCAATTGTTTTATTAATATATTTAATTTGTTTGTTTTGTAAAATAAGAGACCCAAAAACCGAAACAACATTTTGGATCACCAAAAAATTTGGTTTTTCGTGAATATCTCAAAAACAAGAGCTAACCAAAAAACATGAATATGATATTCGTGTTCAGGAGGTCCAAATCCATAAGAAAAGTTTGGTTTTATTCAGGGAGACAAAAAAAGTTCAAAATTTGTAAACTAGTGTAAATAATTAATTTCATTTTTTGCCAAAAAATTGGTTAAAAAATGAAAATCATTCTTTTGACACACTTGACAACATTTTTTTGACAAACTTATGATGCAATAATCTAGTTTTTGGCCGCACATACCAATTCCGACCATCGAGATTTTTCCAAATTCAATGTTCCTATTCGTAATCACTTAAAATGAACTTTTTTAAGCAAAAGATATGCAAATTTTCTTGTTTTGACACACTTGACGATTTTTTTGACACACCTCCGGTACAGTTATCGAACACACCTTTCATCTCTTCCTATTGAGTGTACCTATTTTGTAGAAACATTTTTGAAATCCCTCCAGCGGTTTTCTAAATTTCGTCGGTTGTGACGGCCGGCAGACAGACATGCATTTTTTTTTTGCTTTTTTAGAATCAGTAGGTTCTAAAACCTCGAGAAATGCCAAAATAAGTGGGGGTAAGAATTTCTTTTTGGCTCGAGAATGTAATACTTAGATCTTTCAGGCCGAAGTAATAAAGCTCTGGTATCGACAATACATTTACTGAATATTCCATAAAAATTAATCTCATTGTTAATAATAATCTTATATATTAATACGCTAAAAAAAAACTTTGTTTTTTTTTAGCGTATTAAGGCTTTTTTATTCGAATTTTGATTCATTTAAAATTTTCACTGCTAACTGATATTAGTGTAACTTAGATTTTAAAGATTTTTGGGATTTTTCGGATCATAAATAAAAAAGTTATAGACGAATTAAAATGTATTTTTGAATTTAACGGCCTCCCACATACAATATGAAATGGAATTGCCCAAGTATACATTTTTTTTCACAAAAACGATAAGCAGGCTACAGACCTTCAATCAATTTGTCAATCAATTCGAATTCAATCAACGAAAACAAACGAAATAAAATTTAGTGTAAAAATCCCCTAAATTTTATTTCGTTTATTTTCATTTTCAATTGGAGTGGATAGACGTAATATTTTTCTTTGTTTTTTTATTATAGGAGTGGATGGACGTAATATTTTTCTTTGTTTTTTTATTATTATGTGAAATGAATGTTGTGAATGAAGAAATGAATTGCACGTGGTATTTATCATTTTAAAATTCATGTGTTTGTTAAATTTGTCAGATGAAGATAGAATGAATGAATGAATGAATGTTGTGAATGACGTATTATTTTTCTTTGTTTTTTTATTATTATTATTTTTCTTTGATTTTCTTTGATTTAATTATTATGGTGTTAATGGTGAAATGAATGTTGTGAATGACGTATTATTTTTCTTTATTTTTTTATTATTATTATTTTCTTTGATTTAATTATTGCTAGGAGGGCCCGGCGTGCTTCACTACGCTTATAAATAAAGTTTTTGCGTAGACATTTTGTTGACGTAGAGGCAATGATTTCAAAAAGTGGTAATGAGAAATGCTAGCATATAATTTTTAATTTTTCTTTTTAAATATATGAATGAAAAATAATCAGAACTCTAGCTGATCAGTTCGGATATATGAAAAATTAGCGATCAAATAAGTTAGAGATCAAATGAGCTTACTTGAAAACTTATTTGATCGCTAATTTTTCATATATCCGAACTGATCAGCTAGAGTTCTGATTATTTTTCATTCAAAGATTTAAAAAGAAAAATTAAAAATTATATGCTAGCATTTCTCATTACCACTTTTTGAAATCATTGCTTCTACGTTCTTTCCATTTAAATAATCTAAAAAACATTTTCTATCTAATGTTGCAGAACCGAACTGGGATACTCGGATTTCAGTAAATGCCGGACAAATAGCTATGAAATGAAAAGTATTCTCAGGTTTTTCTTGATCGCAAATGGAACAAAAGCCAGCTGTATATTTTTAGAAGGCTCTTGGATTTAAATTTAACATACCTCCCCTTGTTTTAATAAATTTATTGTTTAATGTTTGCAAAATTAGGGTTATTTGTATATTAAAATTCGTTTCCGATTCGTTTTCTGACGACACTGTGATTTCGCAATCTTGTGAAATTGATCTCCAATCCACTGCCCAGCCACATAGTTTTTTTCATACTTCTTTTGCAATAACGCAAACAAGACGGCTAACTGGTAGATTAAAAACTCTATATTAGCAATTTCACGAAGATTCAACAACGTTTTGACTTGACCCTTTTAATTTTGTTTATTTTTTGTTTATAGATAGTCTTTCATAAATAAAAAATACAAGTTCTCTTAGAATTTTTTTTTTCGACCACGGGTCTTCACAGGGTGCCCCTCAATTTTTTGTTATTTTGTGATGTGAGTGCATTTTGACTAGCGATTGTAGAAAAACTACTCAATCGATTTTCATAAATGATATGTCCTTGAATTAGAACAAAGTATTAGAACAAAGTTTTTAAAAATGTACACTGTTAATTTTTTGAAATAACTTTTTAACGGTGGAACATAAGAAAAAAACGATGTAACAAAAGAAAAGATGGCGCTACATCTTTTTTTTTTAAACTAAATTGAAGCTTATTTTGTATCTAACTACTTGTGAAAGTTTAGAACATGCTTTATTTTTTGTTTTAAAGATAAAATTCGTTGTGCATATGACTGTCGGGAATCAGCCTTTTTTGTTCTGAAGGAAAATTATAAAAATGGCGTTATAAACTAAGAGATTTTTTTTATGTTAAATATCAAATAATTTATTATTAAATGAACTTTTTAAATTTTATAAAAATTACATATGTAGTACAATAAATAAAATAAATTCAATTGTTAAAAATGATTTACTTATTTTACAAACAAAAGTTTCTTTTGAATAGGAAAACACTTCTGCAATTATTTTCTTTGTATTAGATGGCATAAAAAAATGAAATGTTTATTTACCACTTTTAGTAATCACTTATCACTCTTATAAAAAATAATTTGACAGTCTCGACTGAAAACAAAAAAGCCATATAAATAACTAAATCTATTTAGGAACTTTTGGCTGGAGAAGCATTATGTTCGTATTATGTTATTATGGAATCATAAAGTAAAAGATTGTGTTTTAACATTAAATTACAAATGTTTTATTATTGAATAAACTTTTTAAAATATCATACAAATTATATATGTAGGTTAAAGAAAATAAATATAGTTATTAAAAATTATTTACTTATTTTACATTCAAAAGTTTCTTCTGAGTTGGAAAACATTTTTGTAATTATTGTCTTAGTATTAAATGGTACAAAAGAATGAAATTTTTGACTTATAGTAATCGCATTTTTATATCGATTTTGTAATTTTTCTTTTGTTAATTGATCATTTTTATCGGCGTATCCAAAGTTTATCCAAAGATCGTTCACCTCTTTTATCCGTCGCAGACGAATGCTGAAAATTATTTTCATGTAGAGTGTTACTTTTTTCAACCAAATGACGAGTAGCATTACTTCCAAATATATCTTGAATTTCCTGAATTTTCATTTCTTGCGGTAAAATCGACAAAATTTTTTGTTTTTCAGCATAATCCCCACTGTCGAAATTTAGTTTAGGTTTCTAATAATTTCTTCATAACGTTGCCTTATTTTGGCATTTTCAGACAACTCTAATAAGACAACTCCAGTCAAAAATTTCTGAATTGACTTAGTTATTTGTACGGCTTTTTGTTCTTTGTAGTCGAGACTGCAACACAATCTTTTTTTAAGAGGTGAAAGATGATCCGATTCCGATATATGCGGCACAATATAATATGTTTAAATTATTAATCAACTCATCACGCTCTAAGCTAATCAAGTTTGGTGTTTGAACATAATCTCGATTAAAGCTGGCACCAATCACTTGATCGGTTTGCGTTTCATCTAATGTTTCATTTGAAGATGCGTCATTGGATACTGCATCGTCACGCATTGTTAGTGATGTTGATAAATCTGAACCAGAAGGTAGTGTTGGCTGTTTGATTAAACCTAAATAACAAGATGAACATATTCGCTTATTCTCCATTGCACTAATCCCAAGAACATCTAATTGTTGTCGAACATTCTCTGTGATTTTCCTTTTATTTGAAGAACACTTAGAATTTGAAAATGGTTTAACGCATCTTTATTCACTCATTTTAGAAAAATTAAATTTTGGAAGTTTTTGTTAAAGTAATAGAATTTAACTGATAGTGACCAATTTAAAACATCATTTATATAACAAAAATAGGATTTAAAATGGTTATGCAGGCATCAATAAAGATTATATACGCCTATTGCCTATTATGACCAAATATAATTACTCTACATTTGTTTACCTGAGCATCTGTTCAACCTTTCAAAATCTTTGTCTTAATTACAGCCATATATAATTTAAAATCCTTAAGATGGTTTTTATTTATTTTTAATCCTTTTTAATCCATATTATTTTACGCCTATACTCACCTTTTTCAATCATGCATATCTAAAAAAACAGCCTCCTTTTAATGGGATTAACGGTGTTTTTTTTGTGGTGCTTTCATGTTTTTTTAACGGATTAACTTTCACAGGTAATTAAATAAAAACAAGCTTCAATTTTATTTTTAAAAAAATTAAAAAAGTAGGTATAGATGCTAGCGCCATCTTTTAATATTGTTTTCTTATGTAACACCGTTAAATAGGATTAAAAAACTAACAATGCACAATTTCTTTTTAACACCTATTCAAAGACATATCATTTATGAAAATCAATTAAGCAGTTTTTCTACAGTCGTTCGTCAAAATGATTTCTACATGATAAACCTACAAAAATTCAAGGGCACCCAGTAAGGCCCATGGTGAAAAAAAAAATTCTACGAGAAGTCGTATTTTTAATTTATCAAAGGTTTTCTATAAACTAAAAATAAACCAAATTAAAAAGGGTCGAGTCAAAATGTCGCAAAATTTTGCTGAACTTGACTGAAATTGCTCAATTTTTCTTTATTGTACATATACAACGTTTATAATATTTTAAAAAGTTCATTTAATAATAAAATAATTGATATTCAACATAAAAAAAATTTCTTAGTTTATAACGCCATTTTTATAATTTTCCTTCAGAACAAAAAAAATTGATTCCCGAAAGTCATATGCACAACGAATTTTGCCCTTAAAACAAAAAATAACGCATGTCCTAAACTTTCACAAGTTGTTAGATATAAAATAAGCTTCAATTTAGTTTTAAAAAAAGGTGTAGCGCCATCTTTTCTTATGTTACACCGTTTTTTTCTTATGTTACACCGTTAAAAATTATTTCAAAAAAATAACAGTGTACATTTTTAAAAACTTTGTACTAATACCTATTCAACGACATATCATTTAGAAAATCGAATGAGTAGTTTTTCTACAATCGCTCGTCAAAATGCACTCACATCACAAAATAACAAAAAATTCAGGGGCACCCTGTGAAGATCCCTGGTCGAAAAAAAAAATTCTAAGAGAACTCGTATTTTTAGGTAGATTTCATATAAAAATCTAGTATTGTAATGTGCCTCATCTCGGAATTTCGGACAAATTTTTGTGCCAAACGACTAAATATGATAAGTGTAGACGAAAAAACAAAACAAAATTTATATATATATACATATGTGTATATATAAACGATATGAGATATAACAAAAACGACCGGCACTCTCACGGTCGTATTTGTAGAGGTAGATCAAAAGATTTCAATAGATTTCTGTACATGTGTGTTCTATTAATATCTTGGACTAGTTCGTGAATCAGCAAAATCCGACACCTGGTTAAGAAACTAGAGGCTTTTTTCTAAAAAATATTGATTTTTTAAATCCGTTATGACGGCCGTTTGGATACTAATATTTTAAAAGAATCAACAAATTTAAAATTTTTGGAATCTTTTTTATCAATTTGTTTTAAAAATAGACCTCTGCAGTTAGAGGTTCCTGAGTGAGCGGCTCGAACAAAAAAGTTTGCAAAAAAAAATTTTTTTTGAAACAACCGTCACTCTCACGGTCGCATTTGTAAAACCAGATCTTTATACTAGAAAAAGTCTGTTTTTTAGATCTGTTATAACGGCCGTTTGGATATTAATATTTTTAAAAACTTTATAAATTTAGAATCTTCAAAACCTTTTTAATCAATTTCTTTCAAAAAATTGACCTCTGCAGTTGGGGGTTTCTGAGTGAGCGGCTCCAACAAAAGAGCTTGTAAAACACAAAATGCGTTTGAATCAACCAGCACTCACACGGTCGCATGTGTGGAACCAGATCAAAAAACCTTTCTTAAAAATGTGTGTTTTATTAATATCTTGGACAAGTTCGTAAATCAAACAAATCTGACATGTGGTTAAGGTACTAGAGGCTTTATACTAGAAAAAAAAGTGGTTTTTTAAATCCGTTATAACGGCCGTTTGGATACTAATATTTTTAAAAACTTCTTAAATTTAGAATCTGTGGAAACATTTCAATCCGTCTCTTATAAATATAAACCTCTGCAGTAAGAGGTTTTTGACTTGCTGGCTTCAACAAAAAAGTTTGCAACAATCCCCAACTACAATTTCCAAAAACCTTATAACAGTCAATGAAAAAAAATAAAAAGATTTTAATAAAAGAAATTAATTTTTTTTTCTTAGAAATAAACTATTTTGATATTTTGCAGTAATTGCACGACATATGATATAGAGCAGGTTTGTGTCATATATTGTCACACATATTTTCTGTGGTAGATTTGATATTTGTTTGTTGCAAAATGTAGCTAATTTTTTTTTAATTTGTTCGATATCTGTTTGTAATTAGTTTGTTTTGTTTAAACTAATCTGATACATCAGATTCTACTGGCACAAAAAACTGTCTGATCTCGATATCTACTAGTCCTCGCTTGGACTTTTTTATTTATGAAAGACTATCTATAAACAAAAAATAATCAAAATTAAAAGGGGTCAAGTCAAAATTTTCCAAAAATTTGCTGAAATTCTCTGAAATTGTCATATATATTATATTTAAAGTGCGACTTCAATGTAAAGAGAAATATTTTGTTCATGTGGCATTCTGAGCTCAACATATAATTTGGAGTTGTTTCAGGGAGATATAGTATTCGTTTTACAAAGAATCGTTGCAATTGATCTACTTCATTGTATTCCCGGCAACCCCAGGCCTGTGATGCATAGCACAAGATTGAACGTGATACCGCTTCAAAAATTTGTATTTTCCCCGACAACCTAACATCATTCTTAGACAAAATTTTATTCCATATACAGTTTATGAAAGTCGTAGCTGCTTTCAATTTTTGTTTTAAGTGATTGGTAAAAGATAACTTAGGCGTTAATATAACACTTAAATATTTATACTCATTTACAACTTCAACCGCCTGCAATTATAAAACCAATTCTCATTACTTGCTCGTTTACCACCATTTGCAAATATCATAATCATGGACTTGTTCAAATTAACAGTGAGATTCCAGGTCTTACAATATATCTCTAAATCATTTATCATATACTGCAAAGATCTCGGATTATCTGCCAATAAGACGATATCGTCCGCGTACATAAGAGTTTTGACCTTCATTCCTCCAATATTAACAACACCACCGCTAAGAGTCTCATGCAAGTCATTTAAATATAATGAGAAAAGAATTGGGCCAAGTAAGCAACCCTGTTTGACACCTACATTTGTTTGGAACCACTCAGATAACTCCTTGCCTGCCCAATACTGCCATTTTAGTCTCATATTATAAACTCTTAATAATATCAATAAATTGGCTCGAAAGTCCAGCTCTAGTTAGCTTGAAGAAGAGTGCCACTCTATTTATTAGGTCAAAAGCTGACTTAAAATCAACAAAAAACCATAAACCTTACTTTTTTTCTTTAACAGTCGCAAAAAATGCAATCTACTGTGGAATATCCCTTTCGAAAGCCAGCTTGATATTCATTTAAAATGTTATTCCCCTCCAAAAACTTTGTCAATCTACTAAGGAGAATACCCGTAATTATTTTGGCAATTGAGTTTGTGAAACTTATTATGCGGTAATTCTCTACACAATTTATATCACCTTTTTTATAAATAGGAAATCCTATTGACTTCTTAAATGAATCTGACACATTGCCTGTGCTTAGCATTCGGTTAAAGGTTATTAATAATTGGTGTTTAATGGACCAATCTGATGAAAATTTATAAAATTCGTTTGGGATTCTATCTGGTCCTGGAGGTTTATTAAGTTTCAAGTTATTTAACGACATCAGAACTTCTTCTAATGTAAATGGCTCTTCTAAACACGAATTATATATGTATGGTTCCGCATGTATACCTGTATTAAATAACGCTTGAATTTCCATAGGTTTTAGAATTTCATATTTAAAATCGGTTACCGAAATATTATTACTTCATACGAACTTTTGATTTCCGAGCTCTCTTACAGCCTTGACCCAATCTTTTGACTCCTTAATGCTTGAAATCATTAATACAAGATTTTTTTCGAACATCATTTTTTTTAGTGCAAACATTCTGATAAGTTTGATTGGTTTTCAAATATAAATCAGTCGTAGTTTCAGATGGATATTGACGGAGCAGCTTAAGATACCTGAATGATTTTTTTCGCAGCTTCCAGCACTCATTATCGAACCATTTGTTTTTAAAAGTTGGACAAGATGATTGCGTTTTAGTTTGCAGACTGGACTGTCTGCAAAATTAAAATCCAAGCATTCATTAGTCATGTACAACTCTGTTTTTAATTTATAATGGTCTGGATTTTGCTTGTTCCAGGAAAGGCTGGATAATAATTGTAACTGAACAACATTATTTTTTTTGGAAAGTGTATTAACTTCTAAAATAATTGGCAGACGGTCTGAAAAACTCTGGCTGTCAACAGAAAAATCAAAATTTAAGGAAATAAACAGAGATCATTAACAGAAATACCTACTAAACTTATAAAAGTGAATTCTCTATCAGGATCACTTTTTGTTCTCCCATTAAGGACAACACATCCCATATCATCTAACAAACCTAGCTAGCAATTTACTACCTTTAGAATTAAGCTGGATGTCTTTCGATTTTCGCACTAGCTTGATATTTGTGATGTTACCATAAAGAAATTTCTCTAAATTCTGGTTTTGTCCAATTCTTGTGTTTAAATCACCAATTATGATTGCATTATCCACTTTAGAGGTGGTCAAAAAATTTTGACGCTTCTTAAAATCATCATCCCAATTTGTGCAACTCAGATATGTCGGACAAAAATGATAGAGTATGTTCTCCAACCTACATTCCAGTAGTAATATGTGATCTTTTTCTAAAAAATTAAAATTATATATTGGTTATTAAGATTCTTTTTGTAAGCATAAAGACAACCACTCTTAGCTCTTCCAAATCGCTTTTCCTTAACTGCTGGTATTTAAAATAATCTAAAATCAGGAAAATACCTTTCAAATTGATTAAAATACTCTTGCAAAATCCATCCAGTTTCATATAAAAATAAAATATCAAATGAATTCAAATAATTAAAAAAAGTAGGGTACAACGAATTATTTGCAAGTCCATGAATATTAAAAGAAATTATTTTTAAAGTTGAATTAAATTTTATCTCGGTTATCTTGGCAGGCGGGCTGTGGCTGCTAATCAAGCTTCAATGTTGAGTGGTTAGCATTCTTCTGTGTTAAATTTCCTAAGAAATCGATAAAATCGTATTTAACTAATTCTTGTAAATAACGTGCAGCATTTTGATTCGAAGTTTGCAGTTCGCCATTTTCCCATCTAAAACAGGTTTTATCAATTACCCTCATTAAACCTCACGGTCGCTTTTATTAAAGGGTTAACGTCTCTTATTTTTTTCTTGACTTGATATTAAATAATATGCCTTTTATTATCCTTACTCGTTTTGTAAAGTCTCGGTTGATAGATATATGTATGTGCATTGTGCATTCCTTTAAGAATTTTACATTTTCCTAGAATTCGATAAACGTCGTCTTCTGAATAAAACACAACCATGATACAATTATTTTCCCATATTAAACGCCCTAGAAATATGTGACACTAATGCCCAACCCATTGGAGCAGAACTCTATGACTGTCCGTTTAACATCGTCATCAATATTTTCAAGTCCCCGAAATAAAAGATTACAGCTGTTTCTTATTTTCTAGTTTGTCTACGGCACCTCTAAGCTGACTTTCACGGAAAATTAGTTCTTTCACTTTTTCTTTTAACACAAAACATTCCTGTTTAATCTGGTCCGATTCAACTCTTATATCTTCTCTCGTTGCAAAGTTTTCCAGTTTTTCATCTAAGAGTTTTCCCAAGGACACCATTAAATGATCAAAAGTAACTTTATCAACCTCTAAGTTTGTAACAGTTCTCTTAGCAAATGGTAAATTTTCAGGCGACCCTTGTTTTCGTTTTCCTACATCTTTCATTGGAGTCATCATATACTAGTAATAAATTTATTTATTGTACTCAAATCAAGTTTCGACGCTATACTGTAATAAAATCACTTGTGTATATTTGTCTGTATTGTATATAAACGCTATTGTAATTGTTATTTAATTAACTCTTGGACATATGCTTATTTAACAGTTTCAAAATATTAGTTTATTGTTTAAATATTATTTCACAAATTTATTTTTTAACGACTGTCATAGAAATTAATGTTTTCTATCTATCAGTTTAAAACAGAAAGTTGGCTTTTGCTGTTTAGCGAACATTTTTTTCGGCTCTTAGTCGGAAAGTAAAAACACAAGTAAAACCAAAGGAAATGGACAAAGACATGATATTAAAATTTATTAATTTCTTCTCCCCAAAATACTTTTGATTTTTTGGCTCTATAACCCGAGGACTTCTTTTTTAAAAAAGGCATAAACCTTTTATATTTACTAATATCCAAATTTTCTTTAACGATGAATCCAAATTTTATCATTGAATAATTTGACCACATTGTTGAAAACTTTTTTGTCTGCGATACTTCACCAAAATATACGAAAAACACATCTTCAGAATAAAAATTTCCTGTTTTTTTGTGCTTACACCAATTGATAAATAATAGATAAGCTTTTTCATACCGGACTTTAGTTTTTCAGGCAACAGATCTAAAGTTAAATTGTTGGCTGCTTCTTTTATATGAGGTGAAGTGCTAATTATATCACTTTCATCACTACTGCTCATTTTAAATTATTTTTATTTAAAAATAGACATAAACTCTGTATAAATTTTAAATTTATTAATTTAAAATTTTAACTTGACGTCCGATACATTTTTTAAACAACAAATAAACGCCTTCTTGGCAACTTTGATCGCATTTGTCGCTAGTCGTTAAAAAAATAGTATGTATACTTTGAGCAGAAAATAACATTGCTGCTCTGACATGATTGATTGCAATTTTCATGCACGAGCAGCAATGTAGTACTTTCTGCTCTTAATATTGTAATAAACTTCGTCCAGAATGGGTTAATTTAATTTAATCATAAATAACCAATACGTTCCGCCTAAATGTTTTCTACATTCAAAGTATGGCAAAGATGAATTAAAAGTTAACTCCCTTTAACTAATACAAGTTGCATAAATTAATGTAAATTAAATTTGTTTACATTAATGAATTAAAAGGAGGAGTGGCCTATTGTTTCTAGAAACAACAACAGTGAGTACCAGAATATTCTGCTTATTTGTTTTTGAATATAAATAAGCGAACAAAATATCAGATAGTCAGTTTTAATTTGGCAATTAAAAGTGTTTATAAATATTCGCAAGTATAAGGAATAATCGGTGGTACTTGAGCCTGGGTACTAATAGTAAAAGAATTTGAACTTAGTGGAATAGTAAATACAGATTTTACGATTCCGAGTATTATTGATTCAAATTGTGGAAAAGCGGTGAACCTTATCGTGCATAAATTGGAGACCCTGGAATTTATTGCAATTGAAATCGGAAGTTGCTGTAACTGGTTGACAAATAAAGTTCGAGATTTTGTTAACTAAAGATCTGTCTTTTTACTGTCGTATTTGCTCAATAATCTAAAAGAACCAACGAAGAGTCGCTACAATATACAATCTACTATTCTTTTCAACAAAACTATAATAAATTCACAAGAAAAAAAAAACTACTTATCACAAATCCTCGTTATTATAACATTAAAAACAACATTTAACTAGTTTGAATGAATTATCTATACTGTTTTTCGAAATTAAATGAATATTTTATTCATACTTTTGAAGAGCAAATTTAAAACACGTATGTTCGCAATCAAATATACAATGCAACTCCTCATTGTTGATAATAGAAAGGATATAACATAGCGTTTTTAGAGTAAACCACGCTAACTGCACTTTTCCCTCCAAGTTTTGTTAGTTTTTATTGAAGTTTTATATAATATATTATAAATCACTTGACCTTGCAAATAAAAATAAAAGAGCTTAACAAATACAGAGTCATATTGACTTTATGTCAAAATATATAACTTTACTAAACATTTAACGTTTTTTTGTTTTAAATATCACTTATAATTGTCTTGATAATCGAATTGATAATCCTGGATCGAACAGAATCTCAATGTTTTATAGCGAGAATTTTCTATATTTGCTTCCTTTCAAATATACATTGATCATTCTTAAGTCCAATATTGATTTAGCATTTTCATCGCATGATCTCAAAGTACGACTTCAGTTGAATGAAAAAAGAGGAAAAAATCATAATCATTTTTTCTCGATCAAAACACATGTCTTATAGCGCTATTTCTTTTATAACACTAGAAGTTACGACAAATACCAACACTAAAATCCAAAGACTACAATTTCCCATTTAACAGATTCTTGAACAAGAACCGTAAACTCATTTATGTTGGATATTTTGATGAAAAATTTAATATTCTCTCATGATACTTGTATGATCCAATTTTTATTGTTGAAAAGAAAATCATTTGATTAACAGTAAAAACTGAATTAGGATAAGTTGTTTTTTTGGAGTTGTTTTTTAGATTGTTTTGATTCTTAACTTAGAGCAGGAATCGAAATAGGACCGAAGAGGATAGTTATGAGGCGACTACTGTAAAGATGATTGATTTATAGCAAAACTTTATTTTTATAAATATTTAATTACAACATATATTTTGCACGCCATTATCGTCATCTTCTATCCCCTATCTACCCTACTAATACTACGTTTACATTTTCATATTACATTAATTTCATTTCAGCTACAGTTTTTTTTTTTAGAAAATAAAATGGTATAATTCATCATATTCGAGAAATTAATAACATAATAATAAAACTGTTAAACAAAATTAATACATTCCAAATATATGAATTAAATTTTAAATTACATAATGTTTTAAATAACTTGGTGGGTTTCTAATCCTGCTGGCTCTTCTAACTCCCAAAGTATCTGTTGTTGTGCTTTCTGGTAATGAGTTTTCATTGTGCACTTTTACTATTTCATCTTGTATTTCGTTTTCTTCATTTTCAGTCTCAGTGTGGCTATTGTTTGATTCATTTATCTCCTCATCGGGTATCGTCATTTTATTTTTCTGAAATCTCTTCAACGCATCCGCCCTTCTCGTTAATAGTTCTCCTCTTGGACTTTGAATTAATGTGATTTTTCTTTAATTTGATCAATGTTTCGTCGTCTTGAGCAACATGTCTAATTTCTTCTCATGATACTGCATTTAGTATAGAACAATTCATTATATTGTTGATATATCTTTCACCCTTTTTATGAAACGTTTCATCTTTGTCTTGACATAAATATGATAAAGGTTATATAATATTCTTGTTTATGTCATTTATTGTTATTCTTTTAATTAGTGATCTCTTGACATTATTTATCATCATTCCTCCTTCTTCTTTTTGACAAAGTCTCGATAAAGGATTAGCGATATTTGTTTTTCCGGGCTTATAAATTACGCGAATATTAAAAGCTTGCAAACGTAATACCCATCTTTCAATACGCGCACATGGCTTTGATTGCGGTTTAAATAAGGTTTCCAAAGCTTTATGGTCTGTTATTAAGTCAAACTGTTTTCCAGTAACATATATTCGGAATCTTTCCACTGCCCAAACTATTGTCAATGCCTCTTTTTCTGATTGAGAATATTTTCTCTCAACCACTGATAGACCTTTAGACGCAAAAGCTATAATTCTAGTTCTTCCATTATGTTCTTGAATAAGAACAGCTCCTAACCCAACTGGGTAGCGTCAGCGACTATTACCGTTTTATCCTTTGGATCATAGTGATCATAGTACCCTAATGTGGTTTGCTTAACAATCTCATTTTTTAACATGTCAAAGGACTCCTGTTGTTCCTAAGCCCATTTAAATTGTGTACTTGGGCGTGAAATTTGTTTTAGCGGTTCCGAAACATTAGCTAAATTTGGTAAAAATCACCCAACATAATTCATTAGCCCAAAAAACTACGAACCTCTTCCTTATTTTCAGGAATTCTAAACTTTTGTATATCCTCTACTCTACTCTCTGATGATTTTGTACCTTCGCTTGATAAAATGTGTTCCATAAACATTACTTCAGGTTTTGAGAAGATACATTTCTTATCATTTAAGACAAGTCCACTTTCTTTTATGATTTTTAAAACGTTTCTTAATACATTATCATGTTTTTCTTGACTGTCTGCGAATATTAATATATCATCGATATATACAATTACTCCTTCAATTCCCATGAACAAACTTTCCATTACCTTTTGAAAAACTTCACTCGCACAGCTCATTCCAAACATTAACCGTTTGAATCTATCACCCCAATTACTAAAGTCGTGTCACATCAGGTGACATGACTATAGTCATGTCACGTCGCTTAAAAATTGGTATTATTGAAGTCGAACAAAACGGTCAAGACTAAAACTAAAAATTCTGAAACGAAAAAACTCCAAAACTAAAAACAACTTACATTTTACGTTCTTCAATTTCACAAAAACAATAAACGACGTTTGAAAAAATTACTGTCACATGAAAAATTGAGGCGACTAAAATGTCATTTAACGTGACATCTGTCGTATAAAACGACTTGAGGCGTAAAAAACGACTTCAACAATACGAAAATTGATGCGATGTGACTTTAGTCATTTAAAGTGACATGACTTTCCTTCGGTAATCGGGATGTTTATACGCATTTATGGGTTATGAAAGTGGTGATGTTACGAGACTCTGGAGCAATTTCTATCTGATGAAAAGCACTTTCAATATCAAGTTTCGAAAATATATTACTGTGCGATAAATTTGGAACTATATCCTCAAACGTTGGTAAAGGATGTATACTTTTTTTTATGGCTTGATTGGCACATCTCATATCAATACACAGCCTAACATCGTTTCCATTATCTTTTGGTATCACAACTAACGGTGATATCCACGGTGACGTACCTTCAGTTTCTTCTATTATGTCATTGTCTTTTAATTCTCTTAGCTTTTTAGTCACTAGTAATTTTAAGCGTAGTGGTATTCGTCGATACTGTTGTCGTACTGGTACTACCGATGTATCAATTTGTATAGCGATTTCAATATTCTTTAAATTTTCTATTTTCGAGTTCTCCTTAGTCTCAATACTTTCGCCAGTTTGTATTGAATGAATATTGAGCGTTATTATTCCTAATTCTAATGCGCACTTGCACCCTAACAAAGATATACCATTTCTTTTTACTATGTGTACGTCTACTTCAGCTTCTTTACCCGTTTCATTACATTCGAATTTGACACGTACTACTTTGCTAACAACTATCGGATGTCCTTCATAACCCTTCAGATCTTTTGTATCTCGTAATACGTCTCTACCTCCTGTATTATTTTTATACCTAATCTTTCAGATTTTCTCAAACGCTACAATTTATAACATTTGTTGAGGCACCTGAGTCTACTGTCATTTTTATTTTAACTCCACCTACTTTACATATTACCTTAATCTCATTTTTAAAATCTCCTATTATTTTCTTCACACTTAAAATTTGACTTTCATCACTGCCTTTTTTATCCTCTGTGTCACATTTATGTTTTAAAATAATGTCAGAAATTTTACTATCAATATTTTGTTTATTGTCATCTTGAGTTTCGTCACTGTTATAAAGGTATTTTATATTGCGCCTAAAACTTCCAGTTTTTGTTTTACAAACCTTATTTAAATGGCCTTTTATATCACAGCGACTACAAACACTGTACCTACGTAGCTTGACAACTAAAATCTTTAGCGAAATGACCAAGCTCGCCACATCTAAAACATGATTGACTACTATTAAATGATTTGAAGTTTACCCGTGATTTTGATCTAACTTCTGACTTTCCCCTATAATTTGATCTATTCGAATTTTTCTTCATTTTTTCAAACAACTTCTATTAACAAAAAATTTTAAAATCAATTAAATTTTAACTTTTTTTTTTTAAATATAGCTCTAACCTTACTTTAAAATATATCAGATTTACAAAGAGGTGTTAATTCGTGTTCATGAGATATTTAATTTTAAAGATTTTCAGTCCGTCTAAAATTGTATTTGTTCATTATTTTTCGAACAATTTATATCATCAAAAAATTTTAACCACTGAAGTTCGAGAAAATAATGAACAATTAGAATTTTAATCGGACTAAAAATCTTTAAAAGTAAATATCTCAAGAACACGAATTAACGCCTCTTTGTAAATTTGATATATTTTAAAGTAAGGTTTGTACTATATTTAAAAAAAAAGTTAAAATTTAATTGATTTTAAAATTTTTTGTTAATGGAAGTTGTTTGAAAAAATGAAGAAAAATTCGAATTTCAGTCGTACTAAAAATCTTTAAAATTAAATATCTCAAGAACAAAAATTAACTCCTCTGAGTTAATATAATTAGTTGATATTTTAGAGTAAGGATAGAACTATTTTCAGAAAAAAAATTAATTTAATTCCAATTGATCTTCGACCCTAGCGCCATCTTTAAAAAAGTTTTTTTAATATTTTTATTTAAAAATTAATTATAAAAACGATAATGAATTTTTTTTCAAACGACTAACTAATCATCTATCAAACAAAAAAAAGTTTGATGAAATCGGTATAGCCGTTCTTGAGCAATTTAATTTCAAAGTCGGATTGGCAGAATTTTCATTTCTCATGCATGCGAACTAAGCACTTTAAAAAAATTTGAAAATAAGTTGTATTTTTTATTTTGTCCATACTACTTACATGTCAAAAATGGTCAAGTTCAAATTTCGACTTTTTCACCTGCGTAGATCACGTTTTCCATCCATAGTGTAATAAATACGCCTTCTTTTTTTGAAATTTTGATGTCTCTTGCTTCGATCATGATCTCAAATACCCAAAACCACGTTTTCCACCTTAAATTATCATCTTTTCCTCCCAAGGATAATGTTGGCATTGTTAAATCTAAAGTAGCCCTTTTTATAAATCTGTCTTGCACACCGTATTTAAACAATAATACATATATATATTTTCCGTATTAAAACACCCATTACTTTTTTATAGGTTATTTGCCGTTTTTAAAACTACTTTTATTGGTTTTTTTATCCTCTTCGCCAATGTAAAGATCATTGATTTATAGCAAAACTTTATTTTTATAAATATTTAATTACTACATATATTTTGCACGCCATTTAGCCTTCTTCTATTATCGCCATATTCTATCCCCTATCTACCCTACTAATGCTGCGTTTACATTTTCATATTACATTAATTTCATTACAACTACCAGTTACCACTACTATTACGAAAAACTATTTAAAAAAATTGATTCTACCTTTGACAAACATTCTAATTATGATAAAATGGATCAAAATTATAACTTATATTTAACAACAACAATATTGACAAATTCTACTGAAAACAAATTTTTTCTAGAAATTTATTCAATTAATTTCTTTTCAGATATGATAATCTAACAGAAGTAATAAATGACCCACCAATTCCTGAATCTCTATCAACAAACTCACAAGAAGATGATGAATTAATTGAGGAGATTATATGACATGAAAAGATTAAACTTCCGTTTAATAAAAGTATTATTAAGAAAAATGGTGATTATGAGTTGCTAGAAAAGCCAGAGTAAAAAAAATTCAACAAACTATACATACAAAAAACAAAATTAAATATTTATAAAATCGATATTTTTTAATGACAATAAATAATGAAAACCTATAATACAAAATTAAATTTAAAATTTTTAAAATAGATGTAAATTGTTTTGTTTCTATTTTTCTTTTTTTGTTAAATTCAAAATTTTATGATTTAACAATAATAAAATTTAATGAAATTGTTTAATTATTTGTTTTTTTTCATATATGTTCACAACAGAATTTGCTAATTTTAATTGAATCAATTTATTCGATTATAAATGGATAAACAATTTTGGTAATTATTGTAAATAAAGAGTGTGAAAAATTTCTCAAACTACCTAATGTTGGATGAAATTCACATTTTACATTTTTATCATTTTATTCAGCGATACATTTCCACAGAGCAGGAAACATATAAATTATACAGCACTTCTCCAGTTCCGTTTTCCTGAGTTTTTGTGAAGTTTCTTAAAAGACTACTTACTGACAATAAGAATAAACCAAGCTAGTTAACTGAATCGTAGCGTAAAGTGTTGTATGGTCATGGTCCTTTTCTTGTGCTATCAACTCCTAGGTGTTCTACTAATTAGATGGTTTTTATTCATCCAATTTGGGTTCTTTGGATAATTTTCATAAAGCCATAAAGAAACGTTAGGATTCTAGTTATACCAAAACCGGTGAAATTAAACTCTTACGGCCGACAAATCTTTATTCATAATTTTTTTAATGTTTAGAAAGAGGTTAACTTATTAACATATTAATGCAAAAGGTCACACGCTTATCTAGCAGGTAAGCTCATTAAGTATCCTTTGAAAAAGTTCGTCTCTGACATTGAAGAACTTTATTTAAAAAGGAAATCATTCGTGGCGCATTTTTTGACATCAACAAAGCTTTTAACAAGGCATAAACTGATTGTTATAAGTAAACAGTCTGAATAAGACTGCAAATTACAAAAAAATATTACATTTGCAACAGAAATAAATATCATAGGGCTATTATTTTGAAAACGTACATTTTTTTGTTGATTTTTAAATTTTTGATTTTTAAAAAATCTGAAATTTTGATATTTTGTTGGTATTGACGAAAGGAAAATAGTATATTATTGAATTAGGAGCTAAAGTCGTACTTTTTGTGTTGAGTCTATAGTTTGGCGGCCGACCGTAGGGAGGCCGACAATTATAGACGAAACACAAAAAGTCACTTTAGCTCCGAATTCAATACACTATTTTTTCGGCAAACGTTTAAATTTGTTTAAAAATATGAAATTAATGCATCAAATTTTTTAAAAATATGTTTTAGGTAATAAATTTTCTGAAATTAATTTTTTTTTATTTTTATTCATTAAAATGAACTGAAATGCATTCTGTTTTGAACAAATTAATAATATCATTTTATTTTACTTTACTGCCGCCGTAAAAATAAGAAAATTACTTTACAGCCGCCGTAAAAATATGAAAATTACTTTACAGCCGCCGTAAAAATATGGAAGTTACTTTACAGCCGCCGGCAGAAAAAGTAAAAATGACGTCACTTTTGCAGCCGCCGGCTAAAAAGTAAGACTTTAGCTACTCCCCAGCGGCAGTAAAGTTAAACTTTACAGCCGTTAGCCGAAAAAAGTAATTTCTGCTTTTATTTTTTGAGTACTCTGAATCGGAGTTATGCGCGGTTGAATTTTGAGGCTTTTTCACGTAGTTTTGGTAATGGTGGCAATGTTTTGTGAATAGGTGCCACAAATTTCATCCGACTTACGTATATTTTTGCAAGTAAAAAGGAAAATAATTGAATAATTGAAATAAGTAAGTTTAAAATTAATAACTTTTCTCTTTTCCGCCAGGCGGCGCGTAAAACCTTGGTTTACTTCAAAGCTCATATCTCAAAAAGTATCTTTTTTTTTTTGTTTTTCACAAATTTTAAAGTAAACATATGCAGCTATGAAATTGAGAAATAAAAAGTCAGCATTTCAATATGGATTTTTTCTTACGATTTTTTAAAGTTTGGTATATGAAAAATTCACATGCGTTTTTTTATTAAGTTAATAATCCTGTACTAAATGTGGATCTAATAAATTAAACATTTCATATTTTAACACCTGCAATAAATTTGAACCATTTTCTGTGCGGCTAAATGGTTAAAAACTTATTAAAAATTAATTTAAGTTAAGTGGTAAAAAAAAGGAATTTAAATTATTAAAAGGGTCTATAAAATGTTTATTCATTTTAAAAAATGTCTATTCAGCCCCTTTTTACTAATTAAAATCTCATTAGAGACTCATAATTTTAACATTTAAAATTTCTAATGACGCCCACAAACGGTTTTTGACCAAATTATACTTGCATCCAATCAAAATATATTAAATTGTACCTACCTAATTTTACCTGATTCTACCTATGTCAAAACTATTTCAAGGGTATATATATATATATATATATATATATATATATATATATATATATATATATATATATATATATATATATATATATATATATATATATATATATATATATATATATATATATATATATATATATATATATATATATATATATATTGATTGGATTGCCTTATAATCAATTATATTCCAAAATATTTAGAAGACATAACGTTTAGAAAAGATAATAATAGAAATGCCTTTCAAATTGTGCTGTAACTTGTACGGTCTCAAAAATTATCAGCGGACATCAAAAAATGTGAAACTGGTCACACCAGCTGTTATTCAAAAAGCTGCGACTCTAAATTTTACTTTGCGTGACGACGGAAAATAAGGTAAATTTAATTATTTTATTAAAATGAATAACAATTCATATGCAACTAATATTTTCTATACAGCAGCTTTCATGTTCGGAAACTATCGATAGTGAAATTATTTCTATAAATCAGGATGTTGAAAATGTTCCAACGAACGAAAATATTCAAATACCTCCAGCATCTTTAGATCCATCACCAGTTTCGGTTGATACTATATCTCCACCAGTTCTTGAACTACTTAATGACGTTTTAGAAGATATTAACAATGTTCTTGGAAGGTTAGCCGAATCTCCTATCAAACAAAATCATATTACAACAGGAAGTTATAAAAAAATTGCAAGTGTCACATCGGCAATAAGTTAAAGAATATTTCAAGTAGATTCAGTTAAAGTGTTATCACCAAACGAGGAATGTGAATATACATCATGGCTTATGAACCTTAAAAAAGAGTTTAAAGATGCCAGCTGTAAATCAAAACAAGTGTTTTTGTTGACAACTCTACCATGTAAATTTTGGTCAAATCAACGTATCCAGGATGAATTTAATGCATCAAGACGACTGGTAGAATTCGCCATGGATCTGTTGGAAACAGTAGGTCCTTACAGTTGGCCTCAAAGCAAACAAGTGCACAGTTTGTCACAAAATATAGTAAAAGAAATTCAAACATACTTCTTATCAGAGGAAATTATTAGAACAATACCTGGCTTTAAAGATGTTGTTACTATTACAGAAGGATCAACAAAATTAGGAAATCAAAGCGGTTGGTGTTATGGACCCTCACCGACATCTACGAAATGTTCTTGGAAGAAAACCCAGATGTCAAAATCAGCTTCTCAAAGTTCACTACGTTGCGACCGAAGGAATGTATTTTAGCCGGACCTACCGGAACACACAATGTCTGTATACGCATGATACATGAAAATGTACGTTTAATGTGTAAGCCGCTCTTAAATTTAGTAAAAAATGAAAAAGGTCTGCTTAAGAAACTGAGTTGTTCTAATGATACAGTGGATTGTGCAACAAATATATGCAATGATTGTAAAAATGTCGTGGAAGCTTACACAGAAACAATTGGAATCTCTTGAATTTTACGAAGAAATACATTATGAGAAATGGTTAATGCAAGATAGATATTCGTTAGAACGCATGGAAAAAAATAAGGAAGAATTTGTAGAAGATTTAGTACATACATCGGTAAACAAATTAAAAATTCATGATTTCATCGCAAGGCAGCAATCACAGTTTCTTAAGGATACGAAACAAAACTTACGTCACGGCGAATACGTATTTATTATGGATTTTTCAGAAAACTACTCAATGATAACGCAGAATGAGATACAAGCTGCACATTTCAATAAAGTTCAAGCCACAATCCACCCAATCGTAGTTTACTACAAATCATGTAATGATAAACTAGAGGTCTTATCTTTTGTCATTATATCTGATCATTTAATGCATAACACAGTTGCAGTTCATAAATACCAGGAAAGGTGTATTGAATTCATTGAAAAACAGTAAGAAATATATTCAAGTATCAAAAAAATTTTATATTTTACTGATGGTTCAGCAGCTCAATATAAAAATAAGAAGAATTTCATAAATCTCTGCAAACATATTGATGATTTTAAAATACCTGCAGAATGGCATTTCTTTGCAACTGCCCACGGAAAGGGTCCATCCGATGGGATTGGAGGAACGCTTAAAAGAGAAGCCCGGAGAGCTTGTTTGTTGAATTGTTGTTTGAATTGTTTGAATGGGCGGAAATTTAATCGAAAAAAAAACTACGTTATGAAGTTTTCATATGTGTCTTCAGAAGATATCGAGCTACACGAACAATTTCTTTCGGTGCGGTTTTCGGACATTAAAACCATAAGTGGAACTCAAGGATTCCACTGTTTTTACCGGATAACACTACACCCGATAAAATAATTGCCAAAATGTTTTCTTTTTCTGATGATCATAAATATTTCAATTTAAAGGCAAAAAAAAATATATAAATTAATTTTTTATTGTATTTATTTATAATATTGATTAAATTATAATGTTTATAGAAAAAATAGTTTTTAATGTTTTTTTCTAATGTTAGTGTTGGTGATGTTGAAATTATAACAAAATCTTCGATCATTGGGATCTCCAATTCTTATTCTGAATAAAAACCTGTTTCTTTTTTACTTTTTTTACTTTACTGTTTTCCTTTCCTTTTTTCCTTTCGTCAATACCAACAAAATATCAAAATTTCAGATTTTTAAAAAATAGTTGTTTTTTTTCGATGTACTTTTTCAAAATAATAGCCCCATAATATTAATAAACGCCGAAACTACCAATATTTTCAGCAAAAATGTAACTGCTGGAGAAGTTTTCTTTTAATTTGTAATCGACTATGCACAAAATATGAAGTGAAATTAGTGGGAAATTTTTAGAACTGGAATATATATACTAAGCCACTAAGGAATATTTCTTGTAGGTCGAAAAGGGAATGTGTAAAACGAAGATGAGAAATCTGCTTTCATTTTTGAAGTAAAAACTTGTTTAGGCGCGTTGTGCAATTTTGCATGGGGAAAAATTTATATTCGAGTTATCATTTTCTCGCATCACGAAAATATTTTTAAATATAAAATACCTCTATTTCTTCGTAACGTTTCAAATTGCAATATGGATATCGCGATCGACTGAGGTTCTATGGATCGTGAGTTCAATTCCTGGAGTGGTACATTTTTTTATTGTTTTTTTTTAATTTGTATTAAATACCATTCATTACGAATTTTAAAAAATTAATCGATAATGCAGGTTTTTAAAGTTATTAATATAATTATCTTAAGGGATTTTGCTTAAATGTTGATAATTATTTAATTTGGTTTTTATTTAAATGTCGTTTTATACGGAATTAGTTTGCTTTGATCAATGTTTTTTTGTTGAACATAATTTTTATGAAATTGAAAAATGAAAGTATAATCTGAAACAATTACATTTGTATATCAAAATTATATGTATTGGAATTTAACACATCATGATGTTACAAATTTTATCATTTACACCAAATATGTTGTTGGTTTGCAATCGTATGTAATAAGTAATAACAATGCATTAATACCAATGAATTTAATACTTAGCTTTCCGCAGGAAGATTTGTAAAATTTAAAATTGTTGATCTATGGGTGTGACAACCCCGTCTACTTAAGTCCCTGCTATTGGCATATGAGTTAACTTTAGATATAGTATACCACTGACAATAGCAGTGAGATATCTCTAGCCAAAGTGATATCTTAAGGGTGCTGGCGGATGAAGTTTTATCAATCAACGATAGCATCCATTAATCTTAGTTATGGAATATTCTTTGATGATGACACGCTATTTTTTTTATAATAAAATGTGTGTGGTAGTAGAAATTACAATGTGTGTCACAACAACACAAAATCTTTTAAGAAGTCCTAATAAATAAATAAAATAAAAAAACATGCTTTCTAAGGTGTTGATAGACGCAAATTTTTTATATGATATGTTTTGATTATTTCAAATATAAAAATGTATATAATAGTTGCATGGAATGCTGATAGATGTGAAACCCAGAATAATTCTGATGATTTTAATTAAAAAATTCTGAAATTTGAATTTGCAATGCTACAATAAATGGTTCATGCGCAGACAGGTTAAATTTTTTTCGACAAATCGTATAGCATTTTTGCATATTATGTCATGGTTAATTCTAAGAGAATGCCGAAGAAACTATAAAGCAAAAAATGATTTTTCCAGTCACGGTTAAAAGCACAAACACAACAGATAGACATATGCAGTACTAATTTTTACTGATTTGTAACATTATGAACTGAAACTATGCTGATTTGTAAGAAACTCTTATAATTTTACTTCAAGCTCAAATTGAAACAAACAAATCACACTACGAGTCATCTTTCGATATATGGTAAACTTTTACTTTTAAAATGTGGCAGTTAAACATGGAAAGTATATATCAAAATGCTAGCACAGCGTTTTCTAAGCAATTTAGAGAAATGTTAATATTTATATTGATATTTTTTATTTCAGTACACTAAATATCAAAGCAAATTCTGACCATTGGTAATGGTTCAAATTTTTAAACTGAATGAAACGTTTTTTGAATTAAAATTTTAAGAAACTCCAGTGATATATCGATGTTTATTTCTTAACAGTTTTTTTTTGTAATATAAATTTATCTCTAAAATATGTAGACTCCTACAAACTTGTTATACGTAATTCATAGCTCACTCTTCCGTTAAATATTACAAAATCAATTACAATTTACAGCCCACAAGTAGAAAAAATAAATTCAACGACAGATTGGCAGATGAATTTCAGTTTATTATCAAACATGTGAAAAACGATTCAGAAATAGGCTGCACTTTCTGCATGAAGAACTTTCTAATGCAGGAAAAAGTGACATTTTAAAACACGTTGATACCAAAATGCACAAAAGTGCCACTATCTCAGCAGTTTCCTTCGAAAAAATATCAAATTTTTTTGGGAGCAGTTCTTTTGGTGATAAGACGAAGCAATTGGCTTTGGTTGAAGCTATTCATTCCTATCATATCGTTTATCATAATTAATCGTTTCGTTCTATGGATTGTTTAACTATTTTAACAAAGAAATGTTTTGATCAAAAATTATGTTGCAAAAGCAGTCTGAGACTCTTATAAAACATGTGTTATCCAAAATTAACATAAGTTAATTTAAGATTTAATTAAAGATTTAAATACACCAAAGTTTATCGCAGTTTTAAGGACGCCTCGAATCATAAAGATGTTAAGATGTTTCCAACAATTTTTCGATTTTAAAATAAAGAAAAAGGTACCCAAACCAAACTTTTTGAGCTTCCTTCTTTGCAGTAACATCTGATGAAATTAGAAATAATTTAATCAATACTTTGTCGCAAACTATCTTCAAAAATTGTTGCAGTTTGTGCAAACAACACTAATACAAATTTTGGGGGTAAAGTAAGGGGAGATGGATAGATGGACAGAAAATAATATATGTAGAAAATTAGAATGTCCTCTAGGAAATACTTTGAATGGAGTTGTTAGAGAGATGCTATGCGCATATTGTAAATAATGCGAATCAATCAGCTGCTGAATCAGTGAATCAAAACATATTTATTTTTATATTTATACCGTAAGAACAGAAAGATTTAAGGAATTCTGTAGCTTTATAGATATAGAATAGGTATAGATATATGAATACAAAATATTTTTAATTAAAACGAAATGGTTGAGCTTGTTTCCAGCCATAGAACGAATTTTAAAGTTGTTCGAAGCATAATTTTGAAGCACCTCCAAAAATTATATCATTCCGATATCCGTTAAAATTTTAATGGACACAAAATAAAAGCAATTAATTACCAAAAACTTAATTCAATTTTACAACATAAGCTTACGTTACTTAAACAAATGGACGAAAAACCAGCTCTTTCGGCTATTTTTAAAGTTTAAACGAAGAAATAACCTTGGAATAGTGTGCAAAAATTCATTGAATTTGTCAACAAAAATAATATTTTTTCTATACACATTAAAATAAATTCAAATGAAATCTTTGATAAAGTAAGCTATATCAAGCAACATATCGTGTTGTGTAGTAGGAATTACAATATGTATCACAACAACACATAAAAACCTTTTAAGACCAAACAGCATGCGTTCTAAGGTGTTGAGGGAGGCCAACTTGTTTTTTTTTGTTTATAGAAAGAATAACTAAACAATAAATCCTATCACATATAATGACAGGCCAATATTTCATGATAGGACAGAAAACATAATAGGACAGAAAAAATAAAAATAAAATAATTTGTTTTAACAATTTATAGTAACAAAACTAAAATGTGGTTGCTAGTGGCATATTCCTTGATCATGCGACGCACTTCCTTCCGCAATGATTAAACCATAGAGTTATATGAAGGCTCGATTCTTCAAGTAAGCAATAACGTGGCATCAAGGAATACTCCATAGCTAAGATTGAGGGTACTACAGTTGACAGAATAGAGTTCATCCGCCAGGACCCTTAAAATATCAACTTGGCTAGTGATATTTCACTCCTATTGGCAGTGGTATGTGATATCTCACGTTAGCTCGTATGTCAATAGCAGGTACTGGAATAAAAAAAATCACAATTAAAAAAAATTGATCCCTATCCGCAGAATATAAGTTGTATCGTTTAAAAAAATATTGTATGTATATTACCGCATTATAAATGAGATTTAAGGAGATATAATTAAATTAAACATATGAAAAATATTTTTTATAAAATAGTTTTTGTTAAAAGTTTTTAATGTTTATTTTTGGCAAAAACAAAACTATTGTAAATTATAGTTATTTCTGCAGCAAGATCTCTAATGAGACATTAATGAGCGAGGTAAGATAAAATATTCGAGAGCGTTAACCACCAAGGTTAACCAAGGTACTACCAAGGTACTTATTTTTTTAATAATTTAATTTGCATCATTCATTTTCCATTTCGCATTAAAATTTGATTGTTTTTTTTTTTTTATTTAGTTTTTCCTATTATGCTCGCCCATTATACTCACTCATTATGCTCGCCTGTTATACTCGTCTTTTATTGGTCATTAACAGATCTGTTTTCGATTTCGTAACTGGCTCTTTATAGGTGGGAAGTATATTAAAACTTTAATTATATCAATTCATTTTTTATTCTTATTATTTATATTTAACTGCCCGACATGGGAAGTTCTCGTCTTTTTTTAAATCAACCCATTTTATTTGTTATTCTATAAAATGTAAGTAATTGTTCTTGTTTATTTAAATAATTTACAATGATTATTTTAAATATAGTTTAATACTTAATATTATTAAACAAAAAATAATAATAATTTAATAACGTGAAAAAATTACTATATTTTAATATTATTTACACAGTATTTATGAATTTTTAATTTATCAACAAATATTCTCTTTCATGGTTTTTTAAATGTATATAAATTAATTGCTATTAAAATTATAAGAAAAAAATATTAAAATTAATAATTTAGTATTTTAATTTAAAACTCTTAGTTAAATATTCAACGTCGTTTAATGGCTGTCATTTCTTTTTGATACGCTGAACAATCCACTCAAGTCCTTGATATAATCTAGAAATAATGATTTTTGTTTGTATTTTAAAAATTTTTTTAATTTTGTGATAGTTTTGCAAGGCGCCATACATATTTGAAAAATTTGATTATGTAAAACAAAACACGTAAATTTTTAGTTGCTGAAATATGATTAGTTTTACACGAGAATCGCTGTGCGGTTACACTGACGACATATAGTGGTTTATTTCACTACGCACTAGTACGTAATAAATTCATTATATTTCATTACGCACTAGGGCGTAATAAATTCATTATGTGAGTGCTAATTTAGTAGGTCTCTCATAATAAAAAATTTAAAGATATCGGATGGATAGAGAAATCTTAACAAACTTGTAACTCGTGCCGAAATATTTTACCGCCGATCTAAAATGCATTTAAATTCGATTTAATTTCTAATTTTTGAATTCTTTAGACGGCATAGGCTCATTGTGTCATACAACCTTTTTAAGACTTTAAGGAAAGTTATTAGAAAAAACGACCCTAATTTAAAGGCCCTAAAATCTAAATCATCCAAATTGACTAGGCAATATTTCAGCTGCGATGGCTTGGCAAATCCAGATAGCGCATAAGAGTTTCCTTCCATTTCCTGACTGAACTATTCTCAATGGATTCAACCGTGAAAATGCTTTTTTATGGTGAAAATTTGGAAAAAAAGATAGATGATTATTCTGTATGCCTATTTTGGCGAGAGTGAGTGGAAACATCTTAAAAATTTAAATTAAACAACAAAATTAAAAAAATAAGAAATATTATATGAATCTATTCAGACTATCACGTGGCGTGGCTTTGAAAAAAGAAATTGTAGTAAGAAGAGATAATTTAAGAGAAGTACTGACCCCTAGAAAAGTTTATCAGATTTGAAAAATTTGATTATGTAAAACAAAACACGTAAATTTTTAGTTGCTGAAATATGATTGGTTTGACACGAGAATCGCTGTGCGGTTACCATGAGCTCGAAAAATGCATAGACGAAGGTTGAATTTAGCATATTATGAAGCAATATATACTAGAGAATGCAATCAGTAAGTACAATCATAGAATAATGATGAAATATTATTCCATGTTCAATTTCGCTTTTTTTCAAAACAAAGAGAAGATAATTAAATTGCCTTATTAAATAGTAATTTATTTAGTAAACGGCTGTATATCTTAAACTTTTTAGCTTAGATATAATTATTATATTTTAAACTTTGCATAACAGTAAACTTTGAAATTAGTTGTTTTTTTTGTGTTTTTCATTAAATTAGCTGTTTGTGCTTCAACCTTCTCCAACCCGACCTCCAACACTTTGATCAATGTGTCCGAAAAATTAATCATTATCTTCTCACACTAATTGAAACCTTTTTCATATGTCATAATCACTTCATAACTGTAGGCTATAGTGTGAATAAAGACACTTAAAAATATGCAAAATATTGCAAACAAAAATTTACCGGAAGTTAAAAACCGGAAGTTGTGATGCAGAACTGTTGTGAACCGTACTATATACTTATGTACCAAGTTTTATCCATTTCGAATATCAGGTACAGATGTTATTGATCTTAAATATGATGATGACTCAAAAACTAATCAGCTCCTTATTCTGCATACAGTGAAACTTCCATAATTCGAACCACCAAAAGCCATCAATTTTAGTTCGATTTAGGGAAATTTCGAAATATAGAAACGATTTATAAAGAAATTCAAAATTTTAATTCGAAATATTAATACGATTTATAGAGAAATTCGAATAATAGAAGTTCGATTTATGGAAGTTTGACTGTATTTGCATCTTTTTTATCAAAATTCATTCACGAAAGGCTACCATAACATAAAAAACATAGTGAGAAAAATCACCTGTTGTATGGTGGACTTCCAACCCTTTTTCCAATGTACCACAAAAGCGAAATCTTTCTTATATTGATTGAAACCTTTAACCAACGTTTCATGGAAATCGATTTGTAACTGAAGACTAAGTAGGGATTAACTTTAACACTTAAAAACAAACTAAACCGAAAAAAACCATGTGATAAACCGGAAGTTGGTACTGGTGAAATTAACTTAAAGGTGCTCGGGAGACCCCTGCCATTTCATCCAATTTTAAAATAAATCCTAATCTTCCATTTTCAAGTAAACCTGGATCATATACCAAAGTTTCATCAAGATCCCAGGTGTACAAATAGAAAGACAAGCCTGCATACTTATTAAGAACATCATGCTCTGTTATTGTTATTCTCCGTTGTTTATGTTATACATGAACAACGTTATAAAGGCATCGATCTTTAGTTGTGGTAGTTCAACTATTTATTGTTTAAAATATTTCGGGACTTTTCTGGTCCTTTCGTCAGTTCTTCAATGAAATTAATTATACAGTTTGGTTAGTTACTAAATTATAAAAATTCTATAGTATGTGCATATTATAGATAAATATAGTTGTTTACTATTTAAGTTGTACGATTTTGATTACAATCACAAATAAATTAACTTATGTTAAAATGTATTAAAATGATTAAAATAATAAGTTAGAATTACACATTAAAAAATTAAAATTAAAATAAAAAATTAAAAATTGAAACATTGAAACATAAAACCACTTAACTTGTTGTACAATTAGAACTTTTTTTATTTAATTCAATATGGTGGTTTAATTATGATTGTACTGACTGACCAAACTGTATAATTAATTTCATTGAAGAACTGATGAAGGGACCAAAACAGTCCCGAAATATCTGAAACAATAAATAGTTGAACTACCACAACTAAAGATCGATGACTTTATAACATTGTTTATGTATACCATAAACAACGGGGAATAACAGTAACAACAACGATCAGGCAGAAATATAAAAACAAAATATATATTCAGCCAACAAACAATAATAATCATGCTCTGTATTTTCAAACCAAAAATTAATCAGCTGCTTAAACGGATCAGATGAAGTGAAAGATCAGTGAATTCAATGCAATGGTATTACGGAAGACTAGACTAGCAATAGAGAACTTTGCACAAACCCTTGACACTTTCAAAAGGCTTAAAAAAATAGCAGAGAACTCAACTCTTCAAACACAATGGGAAGATCCGGCAAAACATCTGATATATTTTAACATACTACCAGATTATAGAGTACTTATATCTTCTTTTGAAATAAAATACTAAGCAGAATTTGAGTATCACACATCGAGTCCATCAAGTTAGGCATCTATAGAGATTATTTACTCACTGATATTGAGTCTAAAACAAATTTTCGGCTGAAAAACAGAATCGACATCAAGACAACAAGATGTTTTGAATTATTGAGTCAGTCAAAAGAATCACCATCAAGACTGTCATCAAATGAACATAAATCATTTTTGGTTGGTTTTATCATAAAGATAAAGATGAAAGAAATTATAAATTATAGTTATAGTTGATAAAAGACTAACTGGAAAAACCCGAAAACTCAATACGAATTATTATTCCAATTTCACATTAAATAATGTTTGTATTTACCCTTCTCCTGTAAGCGCACAACACGCTTGTATATGCCACTGATGTTTTTTTATTGATGTTAAGTCTAACTGTCTTGAGATTTCCGCTGCAGTCATTGACCCCTTAAGATCCTAAAAAACAATAGATTGTAAGACAGTTTCACCAAAATTAGCTCCAAAATACAAATATTTAAAAACAACTGTTATCTCACTTGTTTGTTTGCATAAACAAGTAAACTTGCTTTTGATAAATCTTCATGTTGTAACATTTTATATAATTCCTCTCTCGTAACAGCCAGTCTTTCACGATCTGTTGAATCTATCACCATAATAATAAACTAAAAATCATATAACAGTAAAAAAAATTAATAAACCTAACTTCCTTTTTTATTATTAGTATAATATACTTCTGTATTTGTATAATAGGTACTCCAAGCTGCTCGCAAACTTTGTTGACCTCCTAAATCCCAAACTAAAAAATGTATATTTTTCCAAACAACCTAAATAATAACACCATAAAACTATGTTAGATCTAACCTTTGCCTAGATTAAGCTTTTATTTTAAATTACCTCTTCTACATTAGAACCTATTGTCGGACTAGTATGAACAACTTCATTCATTAAAAATTGATACAATATTGTTGTTTTTCCAGCATTATCTAGACCAACCATTACCAATTTGTGTTCTAAAATTTAAAAAGAAAATACATTGTTAAATATTTCGTTTTATAAATATAATTTATTTTATATATGGGCAATTCTTTTACAAACCGAACACTTTTTGACCGACCGATCTCCGATTTGTCTTAAACTTTTTTTATAGTTTCTATATCAAAAAATAAGAGATACGTGTTCTGGCTTTTTTTTCCCCATAATTTCGATAATATGAGTGATTAAAAGTTTTCAAATCAAGCGGTTTTCGGCTTTTCGGCTCATTTTCAACAATTGATAGCTCCGAATCCATGAGAGCTACAAAATTTTCATCAATTACACTTTTGTAGCTAAAGAATTAAATTTGAATAACAAAATATTTTTAATGAAAAATATGAATAAATTCAAATTGTTTTAACAATTAAAATTTTAAAATCGATTTTAAACAATGTTAACCAGTTTTTTAACCTTTCTACATATTTTTATCGTATTCTGCATCAAATTTCCTACAAAAAACCGTTTAAAAAAAATGGAGAAACTGTTATTGATATAAGAAAAAAATTAATTTTTGCAGCGCGGCACGTCAGAAAAACCGGTTTTTTGCTGATAAAATGAAATCTTTTGCCCGTATCAAAAAAAGTTAAATGAAAAAGTTGGAGACAATTAAAAGATCTACAACTTTTGTTTTAACCGTTTTTCGCTATAACCTCAAAATTTTCGTAAAAATTGCAAATAATGTTGAAAATTTCCTTTATTAAATTCTCTCAATGCAAATAGCAATTTGTTTGCAAACCTAATATTTTTGTAATAAAAAACACTTCTTGAACCAATAGAATAATTATTATAACTATTTAAAATACATTAATTTATTCAATGCGGCTCGTCCCATCACGCTCTAGCAAGGTTGGCATGATATATATCAATGATATATATCTGATATATATCATTGATATATATCATGATATTTATTCCCTGATATATATCATGATATTTTTAAAAAAATAAATAATTAATTATTCCTACCTTAAAGTTGGAAAAACTGTTAACAGTCGCACCACTGCTTGCAAAACGCATGCCAAATCGAGGTTACCTGGTTCAGCTATTTCAAGACCATAAAGCTGACATAGATTCTGACAAAACTAATCTTGTGACAAACATTGTATTGAATGCTAAACATATGCTTTGTTATCTAAAGACAATAGCAGTCGCTTTAGACAGAACTCAAAGAGATAAAACGACTATTGCCGTTGTAGTTAAAATTAGGCATAACCCATACAAGGTTGTACAACTGGTTCAGTAATGGTCTATTAATGGCAACCAGTAACGCAGCAATGGCCGAGTACTGATAACCATGACTTGGCCATTAACATAATTTTACTGGATGATGACTTCGGACAATAAATGGCTACCATTCATAGGCCAGAGAAAAAAAACAGCAATGGCCCATACAAGGTTGAATAGTTGGCCCAGTAACGGACCAATAATGATGACCAGTTTGCAACAACGACCGAGTACTGGCCGCCGTGACTGAACCATTAAAAATCATAAAATATTATCATACGGGCAAATTTAAATAAATTAAATACAATTTGTATTTGATTTGAATTTAAAATAAAATAAAAATGTCTAATGAAAAACAATATAAAACTTATACCAACCTTCTCAATATTATCATAGTCTTTCAGTTGAGAAGCAAATAGTAAACTATGATAGTAAACTATGAAAATGAAAATTTTTCAAATATGTATTTCTCAAATGGATTTTAGTCCAGTGAATTTTAACCAACTGACATAGATCGGCCAATTCATGGCTGCAGTACTGCACTAATAACAATAGCCAATTAATGTTAGCCATTAACGAGCCATTGCTTGGTCATTTAAACTAAAGTGTACTGGTTATTTTCTATAAACCGTATATCGGCCGATTTATGGTTCCAGTAAGGGCCCAATAACAATAGCCAAGCATTGTTTACCATTATTTGGCCATTCAAAGGTAACTATATACTGGCTCTATTCTGTAAACCATAGATCGGCCGAAGAAAGGTTCTAGTACTGGCCCAATAACAATAGCAAAGTACTGTTTACCATTAATGGGCCCTTTGCTTGGCCGTATTTCAGAGTCCGGCAAACCCTGATTGGAAAACTGGAAGTCGATCTTAAACTAGAGCAACCTTTAGAAGTTAAGAAACTTTATCGAAGAAGAGACATGGCTTTAAATCCACCTCATCAGTCATCACCTAGCTAATTTATGCTTGACCATCGATTTTTAGGTAAGTAAATGTTACAACAACTACCAAAGAGAAGAAGCATATATTTCCTTATTTAAATATACTTATTTCAGTCTTTATTCCATTTGTAATGGCGCTTTTAACTGCATCTACACTATTTCCACAATATGTATTTCATTCTTAGTTCAGAAAGACACCACTAATGGTATGGTGGAATGGAATGACTACCCAAGCAGGGTATTCCATAATTTGAAATACGACCAAGCACTAGTCCATTAATAGTTAACAGGACTTGACTTTTGTTATTGGGCCTGTACTAGAACCATTCATCGGCTGATCTATGGTTAACAGAAAATAGCCAGTATTTAGTTACCTTTGAATGGTCAAGTACTAGATCATGAATGGTAAACAATACATGGCTATTGTTATTGGGCCATTGCTGGAACCATGAATCACCCGATCTACGGTTTATAGAAAATAACCAGTTCAGTTTACTTTAAATGGCTAAGTAATGGCACGTTAATGGTTAACATCAATTGGCTATTTTTATTGAGCCAGAACTGGACCATATATTGGCCGATCTTTGTCATTTGGTTAAAATACACTAGAGTGTTATCCATTTTAGAAACATATTATTTGAAAAATTTCACCTATAGTTTAATTATCGCCTCTATGCTGAAAGACTGATAATATGCAAAGTTAAAATTGGTATAAGAAGTTTTATTGCTGTCATTGCTGCAATACTGGTCATCATTATTGGTCTGTTACTGGGCCAGTTTTACAACCTTGTATGGACCATTACTCTCTCTGGTAAATAAATGGCAGTCATTTATTATCCGAAGTTATCAACAAGTAAAATTATGTTAATGATCGAGTCATAGTTGCTAGTACTATGAGTCATGGTTGCCAGTACCTGGTCATTGTTGAATTACTGGTCGGCAGTAATTGACCATTACTGGACCAGTTGTATAACCTTGTATGGACCATCATAAAGTTACATGATGTTTATGGTCCAGTTATAGTTGCCAGAACTCTACCGTTGCTGATCGCCAGCAATGGACCATTACTGGACCAGTTGTACAATATTGCGTAGGTATTGATGATGCAATTTGACCAAATAAACAAGACAAAGCAAAGCAAGTAAGCGTATTCATCATTTGGACTTGTGCAATTGAAGATATAGACGAATAGGCTTGATAAATTGCCGATAAACTAAATTGGAGTTGCCATTTTTGAATTTAGTTTATAGGCAAAGAGGTAAGAAACGAGGAAGTGATGCGCTGCACTGCATACAAGTCTGCAAAGAGCCATATATTGAATAATATTTATGATAAACAACTTATTCAAAAATAAATATCAGAACATGATATATATCGGATATATATCTGATATATATCGGATATTTTGATATTTATATAAATATCATGATATTTGCCAACCTTGCGCTCTAGACACACTTCATGCCTCATTCTCTTCCCTTAAATCGTTAAAAAAAAAATACAGTGGTATTTATTAGGTCATTCTGGATAAAAATATTTATACCATAAGTCCTCAAATATGTTAGTTTGATCGTTATTAATGGAAATAGAACAATAAACAAAAAAGATTATGTGAGTTGATGGACATTTCAAAAGAATTTATTAATTTTTACATATTATTGTAGTGTGTAACATTAGCCGTGTTCGATTTGACTGAAACAACTGAAGCAACTGAAAAATTAAATGCAATTGTTGTTGTTTTTTCAGTTGTTTCAGTCAAATCGAACGCACCTATTATCTACTTGAAAATTTTCACTAAAGTTTTTTGTTGTTGTAATGAGAATTGCTTCGCTTCTAATTGCTGTAGGGAGATTGGAATCATGCAGTGATACTTTAAAGTGCCTTTAATCGTCTTCGCTTTTTGAAAACGTTTTGATAATACTTCCTTCTCTTCTTCGTAATCTTTTTTTGTCGAGTAGCGGCACGTTATGTTTGGCAGAGCTTCCTTCGCCCAAGTAAACAGTTCCAATGGTGTTCTAATAGGATTATCGATCCTTTGGAGACTAGCTCTTGCAGCAAGACGTTTCACTGTTCCACCAATTCCGTCACATTGTCCTTTACCGTGCGAAGTTGGGAAGAAGTGCCACTCAGCCGACATTTCAAAATCTTGCATGTGATGCGAAAGTTTTATTCAAAAAAGGGGAAATTCAAATATCCAACGTAAAAAAATAATTTCTTATACTCATTTAACGCAGTCAACAAACACGTATTGCTAAACTAAAAAAAAAGCGATTTAAGGCAAGAGAATGAGGCGTGAAGTGTTTCTAGAGCGTGATGGGACGAGCCGCATTGAATAAATTAATGTATTTTTAATAGTTATAATAATTATTCTATTGGTTCAAGAAGTGTTTTTTATTACAAAAATATTAGGTTTGCAAACAAATTGCTATTTGCATTGAGAGAATTTAATAAAGGAAAGTTTCAACATTATTTGCAATTTTTACGAAAATTTTGAGGTTATAGCGAAAAATGGTTAAAACAAAAGTTGTAGATCTTTTAATTGTCTCCAACTTTTTCATTTAACTTTTTTTGATACGGGCAAAAGATTTCATTTTATCAGCAAAAAACCGGTTTTTCTGACGTGCCGCGCTGCAAAAATTAATTTTTTTCTTATACCAAAAACAGTTTTTCCATTTTTTTTTAAACGGTTTTTTGTAGGAAATTTGATGCAGAATACGATAAAAATATGTAGAAAGGTTAGAAAACTGGTTAACATTGTTTAAAATCGATTTTAAAATTTTAATTGTTAAAACAATTTGAATTTATTCATATTTTTCATTAAAAATATTTTGTTATTCAAATTTAATTCTTTAGCTACAAAAGTGTAATTGATGAAAATTTTGTAGCTCTCATGGATTCGGAGCTATCAATTGTTGAAAATGAGCCGAAATGCCGAAAACCGCTTGATTTGAAAACTTTGAATCACTTATATTATCGAAATTATGGGGAAAAAAAACCAGGACACGTATCTCTTATTTTTTGACATAGAAACTATAAAAAAAGTTTAAGACAAATCGGAGATCGGTCGGTCAAAAAGTGTTCGGTTTGTAAAAGAATTGCCCATATATTTGACGAAACATATATTTTAAGAAATAGAATAGAGAAATAAGTAAATATTTTGTATAAAAAATTGAGGTATATGCATATTTACGGTAACTATTTACATAAGAATGAACTATACGTGTAAAGTAGTCACTTAATCTTATCTTTGAATTATCATATATAATAAACATGATACACAGACGTATAGATTTGAATAGCAAACATTAAAAAATAATTTTGATTAAGATAAATTTTAGGTAGATATATGCAAAATACAGAATTGTTCAGAATTAAACGTAGTGATTTTTAGGTTTGCAATACGAAAATTGAGGAACCCTAGAAAGATGGCGGGTATCACAAAGTTTTGTACAAATCTGTAATTGTTATAATCGACTCATATTCAACGTAAAAATATTACAATTAATTAATTAAAGAAATTTCATTATAAATGGTTCACGTGGTGACAAACAAAATGGTAGGTCAATGACCTCGACAGCATTTTCCATGCTCATGATATTTACAAGATTATTTTCAGATTTTTGGAAACCACTAAAAAACAAATGAGCGAATTTTGGTATAGATCTGGGGTCTAAGTTACGCCAAGATACATCGATCGTCGGGACATCGGGTCAAATCGGGTTATCCGTTGTTGAAAAAGCGTTGGATAAATTGTTGTCCACATACGACCATACACACGCACATACGACGATACACACGCACATACGACGATACACACGCACATACACATTGGGGGGTCACTTGTGGTGGACAGTGAACGGCCTGCGCACAAATCTATTGTAAGTAGGCTAGCTGCGAATACGAAATAAGCAGTCCCGAACAAGAGGGCTGAGCTTCAGGCTACTGTGGGGTTACAGGTGGCGGTTAGTGAACTGCCTACATACTGTTTTGATGTATGTAGGTTAGCTGCGAATATGAAAATAAACAGTCCCCGACCAAGAGCTCAAAACAAATCCACGAGCGTCTGTCCCACAGTGGGCGGCTCACTGGTCAGCGTCTGTCTTCATGTTAGAAGCGGCTGTTTATTTCCACCTGGCAGTAGATATAAAATGCTAAGAGATGATAACTCCGAAAATAAATCCCGATGGAGAGTAGAATAGGATCAAACCTTACGGTGCAGGGATTAGGTACCCCAGTACCGGCGACTGAAGTGAGTGAGCAAGCAGGCTCCCAGTCGTCGATATCTAGCGACTGCAATGATACAGTGGTGGCAAACTTTGCCGCTGTATCAGCTACTACTACAAGTGAGAAGAAGAATCCAGAGCAGGTATTTGCCAGGAGCAGTAAGATGGTTAGGTCACCATTAAAAAGAAGCGTTAGCTTGAGCGACAGTCCATGCACTTCCGCTGGACTGCAAGCCAATAACAATAAAATGGTGCCAAAATTGCCTTCTGTACCATCTGCAACGAGAAGCGCACCCCTAACGCTACCGAGCACCCGGATCTAGGTGTTGCGAAAATGAAGATCGTCAGTGGATCACCATTGAATATCACGACGAAGGCAGTTATAAAACAACCAGCGACCAATCAGGTAGCATAGACACCTTATTGGTGATTAGCTGTAAAATTGAACAGCTGTAAAATTGAACAGCTGCAAAAAAATGATGTCGAGCACACGGTCCATAAATCAAACGTTTAGGAACCTTGTGAACGAAATCGAAGATTTGCACAAATCTGCTGTGAATCACCTCATTGTTTCCCAAAGCGTCAGGTCACAGGTGAACAAAGTGTGCCAAACTTCACCGACCTTGAACCCAAGCGTCGATGAAAAATCAAAAAGACGACGAAGTGGTAATGGTGAGGACATAATAGCACAACTGCCTTCGCCGAAAAACCTAAAACGGCTAGAAAGGTCTTGAAAAAACCAAGATCAAGATTCGAGAAGAGCGTGATCAAGTCAACAGAACAGCAGGTCGAGCCCTCGTTCCAAAACGTGCTCTCTGTGGTAGCATCCGAAACGGAGTGGCAACCCGTGAGACGACGTAAAAGGAGGAGAAAGAACACACTTCCAGTTGAGCCTACGCGAAACGAACCACGCAAACCTATGAGAAGAGCACCACGGTCGGATACTTTAATAATATCTATGTCCGATGAAAAAAGTTATGCGCAAATGCTTAAAGAGATGAAAGCGAACCCGAAACTAAAAGAGCTCGGGGATTGTGTCACCAAGATTAGGAAGACAGCTAAAAGTGAGCTGCTTCTTGAACTTTAAAAAGGCGAACACAATCAAAAGATTAAAGAACACGCAGAGCTAGTACTCAGAGACTCGGCGAGTGTTAGGTCGGTGTGCCAAGAAACTCTTATAGAGTGTCGCGACTTAGACGAGATAACAACGAGAGAAGATATTTGCATTGCAATCCAGACACAATTTCCTACAATTGGGTCTATCCAAACAAATGCAATCAAATCTTTGAGGACATTGCGAGACGGGACTCAGACTGCAATAATCAGTCTCCCTAAACGATCAGCGCATGCGCTCGTGGCGTCTGGACACATCCGAATTGAATGGGAATGATGCAGACTGCGCGAGCGAATCACTCCAACACGCTGTTTCAGATGCCTTGATTACGGTCATGTAGCAAGGCACTGTAAAAGTGATATGGATCGAACGGGGATATGTTTTAGATGCGGAGGAACAGGACATAAATCGAAAGGATGCAAAGAGCCCCCAAAATGTGCTCTTTGCCTGCCGGGACCCACAGGGACTAATGGGCATTCTACAGGAGGCAGTAGATGTCCAGTCTACAAAAGAGCGCTAAAGCTGACTTCCGCCCGTCATGGTTAAGTGTATCCAGATAAATCTTAACCACTGCGGGGCGGCACAGGACCTACTGACACAGACCGTTAGAGACCAGAAAGTGAACGTGGCATTGATTTGCGAACAATATAGAACCTCTGTTGGCGATGGGAACTGGATTGAAGACAAGAAGAGAAAAGCTACTATCTGGACCTGCAATGCTCTTCCTTTTGAACGCAGATCTAGTCGTCAGCATGAGAGTTTTGTATATGCCAAAAATGAAAGGTGTCCACTTCTACAGCTGCTACATTCGTCCTAGCACCACACTGGACGAATTCGAAGAGACACTTGACCGACTAATAACAGACGTCAGAGGTAAGTCACCCATCGTAATTGCGGGTTATTTTAACGCTTGGGCCGTTGAATGGGGAAGTAAACGTACTAACCCGAGAGGTAGGGCATTGCTTGAGGCATTTGCCAGACTTGATCTGGTACTTGCCAACCATGGTACCATAGAGACATAAAGTAAAGGAGAAGCAAAGGAGCAAGTTCAATTATCGATATCACTTTAGCAAGTGGGACACTCTCGAGAGGAGCACAATGGAGGGTGTCTGACTTGTATACGCATAGTGATCATCGTGCTATTATATTTGAAACCCAACCACCACAGCCGTTTGAAAGGCGCCAAGTCAAGCGGAAGGCGCAGCACAATGGGTGGAAAATCAAAGAGTTAGACACAGAGATGTTGGACTACATGGTTGAATGCATGCCAATACCGGAGAGTGGTGCCAAGATAGGAGCAGAATTTATTGCGAAATATCGTAAAAGCACCTGTGATGGATCTATGCCGCGTAAAAGCAATGGTAATGAACGGTACCCAGTATTCTAGTGGACCGAAAACATTGCCCGCTTGAGAAAAGAGTGCCTCAAACTCCGAAGGAAATGTACACGAAGGAGAAATCATGAGCACTATCAGCAGTTCCAAAATGATTTTCGTGAAAAGCGGAAAGAATTGCGGAAAGCAATTGCTAATAGTAAGAGCAGATCATTCCAGTGTCTTTAGATGAAGTTCAGAATAACCCATGGGAAAGTGCGTACAAAATTGGGCTTACTAAGGGTGTTAAGGGTGTTCAATCAGCTGCAACAGTGTGCCCAGATATAATGGCTGAAATTGTGTCCGGCCTTTTTCCACACCACGGTCACTTCTCCCTACCTCGTGAGCTCCAAATCGACAAAAATTCAATTTCGGCTGTCACCACCGAAGAGGTCCTAAACGCGTTGCTCAGATTATCCATTAATAGCACGCCCAGTCTAGATGGCATCCCGAAAATCGTCTTAAAAACAGAGATAAAGAAGAAGCCGACGGTATTCGAAAATATCTACACTGGGTGCCTAAAAGAAGGGATATTTCCTGAGAAATGGAAGCGCCAACACCTTGTGCTTATACCGGAAGGTGACAAGCCACCAGAAGAACCCTCGTCCTACCGCTCACCGTGCATGCTGGACACAACTGGAAAGATCTTTGAGAGAATTATTGGTACTCGACTTGAGCAACATACTGAAGGCGAGTAGGGCCTTTCTGACCGGCAGTTTGGTTTCAGAAAGAAGCACTCTGCCGTTGATGCAATCTCTGCAGTATGTGAGATAGCGCATAAAGCTTTGAGTGGTAAAAGATGGCTAGATGGTGATAAACAGTATTGTGCTGTTGTCACTCTGGATGTTAAAAATGCATCTTGGAGTCGTTCTAGAGCGGTGGAAACGCCATCTTATGTTAGACCTACCAAAACGGCCTACAGACTGACATCGTTGCGCATTTGCCGTGCTTTTCGCACGGTGTCTGACCAAGCTGTAAATGTTATTGCGAGTAGGATTCCGATCGATATTGCAGCAAAAGAGGCATCGGCTCTGCGTATAGCAACGCGAAATGATAGGGACCGACGAACACGCGAAGACTTCAACATGGACAGTCATATAGGATGGCAAGCGAAATGGGAAGCTTCAACCAACGGACGATGGACCTTTGTGATGATGCCTGACATAAAAGCATGGACATCAAGAAAACACGGTGATGTCAACCATCATTTGACGCAGATGATCTCAGGCCATGGATGTTTCCGTGAGTACTTATACAAGTATAAGCACGTAACGGATTCAAACTGCCTCTACTGTGAGGATAAGGACGAGAACGCTGAGCACGTGCTAATCGAATGCGGAAGGTTTGCAAACGCACGAAGACTTATCAGCATAGCAGCATATGGGAGAGTCAATCACTCCGCATAGCCTCATGCAATTTATGCTGAGCTCAAAAGACAACTGAGACATAGCGAATGAGATCATCACAATTATGATGAAACGACTGAGACAAGACGAACGAAGTGCAGCCATGCTTAACACTACACAGCAAACCACGACAACACATAATAATCGAGAGAGTGCTACACTCAACCCCTGCCCTGGGAACGAATGCCTTAATTGGTGGTAGCGCAGGGATACAACAGGACCACAAGAGCAAGGGAGATGTTTTTATCCGGCAAGGACCCGCGGTCGCCTGGAAAGTCGGGTTCCAGGTGGATTTCATGAAACGTTTCATCTTCCTACGAAAAACAAAAAAAAAAACAGAGACAGATCGCTAAAAAGCCTAAACAGCTTCACAGTGGTCTTGCAACGTAAAGATATCATAAAAATTTCGATACCGTAAAACGGCCCAAAAACAAAAACTTCCCATTTAAGAAAGTTAAAAAATTACTTCAAGCCGTCACTGATTTTATTGGAAGAGTAACCAACAAACCCCCAAACAATAGACCAAATGCTTTGACCAAAGCATAAAATCAAGCTAATAGACTATCGAATATATATTAAAAGTTAAAACTACAATACCATAGCGGACAATCACCACAGTACCAAAATTAAACATTAGATTTTAAATATATGTATTTATTTTTCATTTTAATTTTAATTTGTACGATTCTAAGACGTTTTATCAATTTAAAAGTTGCAACAAAGCTGCTCCCATTTGCAGAATATTTTGAAACTTTTGATTGTCAAAATTTCATTTTATTTTTATTCCACTATTCTACTACTCTACTTACTACTAAGTAGTTAAATTATTAAAAGACATAAATTTTAATGAATGACCAACTGATCTCTACCATTTCATTTAAGATAAATTTGAGATAAAAATTTATTGAATGTTTAGTTAACTATTTTATGATCATACTTAATGGAAAATTGGAAGTAGCTGTTTAAATAATTAAACTTTTGTTATTTTATTAACTTTTACATGTTCTTAGCATAGTAGTCAAGTAGTCAGAGACAATCATCAGACAAACAGATACAGACGCTACCACATTATTTTATCTGAAAGAATTTTTTACCTAATATCAAATAATCCTTTTAAAACTTACTCGGAAATTTGTTATTCAATTCTTTGTTACAAAAGATGATACTAAACATAACATGTATATTTTTTCAACGACTTAGCAAATATTCAATAAACTTACCAGAAGTAGATAAATAAATAGAGAACAAGATAAATACAAAGCGGAACGAGCGTCTATTTTTATGAAAAATAATAACAACCAAACAAAACACTTAGGTTCTGAAGTTTTCATGATATTAATGTACTGCTATATAACGAAGACAAACAGTTTCACAAAAAAACAAGTTGAGAAGAAAGTGTAAAAACAGAAAGGGTAACCAGAATCTGATTCAAATTTCCAAAAAAAAATAAAGACTGAGTTGCAAACACAAATAGTAAGTAGTAAGTGCCTCAAGTAATTGTTATTGATAGAGCTAAAATTGTAAGACGAAATTGTTATTTGAGTAAAATGATAACTGGTAGTTTCTACACCAAAATAAATTAGTGTTCTCAAAACAACTTTTGACTGTCTAAGAACAAACTTCATTGTTCAAAATACTGCTGTTTATATTTTATTGTGTTTAAAAATCAACGTGACTTAGTTTCTTTAGTTAACGCTTTAAGGCAATGAAGAAATGCACGTACCGAATTGAAAGGCTAATTAGTTTCAAAATCTTTATAGTAAATTTAACAATTTTCGTTGGTTCAATTTTTGAAGGATTTTCTTAAAAACATAATTTTTGGCACACTAAGCACAACATCCACTTGCGTCTTGCGACCAATGGATAACCAATACAGCGACCAATACAGTAAAACGTTCATACATTGAACAAGAAACTTAAATAAAAAATAATATTTGTGAAAAGACCATCTTTAAATTTTAGTTTGTTATATTTTATAAAGTAGGAACTGATAATAAGCATATCACCTGCATAAGAAATCACTAATTAACTTGCACTCATTGAACGCCCCAAACAAAAAACTCACCCAAAATTACAGTTCAAATTTTTAGAAAATAACAAAATGTGTTAAACTTGGTAAGGCACTCGAACCAGTTTTATTCTATTTGGTATTTCAAAAGACCACATTGATAAAAAATCTACAGTCTAGATTGTCAAGCTCGTTGGCAACTCAGATGATGTATTCCTTGGATAAAGACCAAGAAAAGAGAGAGGAAGGGGCGAGAGAGAGAGAGAGAGAGAGAGAGAGAGAGAGAGAGAGAGAGAGAGAGAGAGAGAGAGAGAGAGAGAGAGAGAGAGAGAGAGAGAGAGAGAGAGAGAGAGAGAGAGAGAGAGAGAGAGAGAGAGAGAGATGAGAGAGAAGGGGTGGAAAAGAGAGTGAGGTAGAGAAAGAGAAGATAGAAAGAAAAAAAGGGAGAGTATGAGGAAAAGGGAGAGAGAGGATTAGAAAGTGAAAGGGGATGATAAAAACAAGAAATTGAAAAAGAGAGAATGAAAAAAGGAGAATGAGAAATATAGAGAATGAGAAATACAGAGAATAAGAAATGTAGAAAATGAGAAAAGAGATAATGAGGGAATATGAGAGATAATTCCATGATGTGGAAATTGAAAAAAGTAAAAATTGAATGAGATTAAGTGGAAGCAAAATGATAAGATTTTAATTTTTTGTTTTAAATACAAAATGTTTTGTAATGGTTAATATTCATTTATAAATATATAGTTAAAAAAAATTCATATATATTCAGTTATCGCTTCCCGACCCACGCCAATTTCATATGATGATTACAACATATTTTATACTTCGTGAGGCGCCTGTCCTTGACCAGCCCGAAAACTTTTGTTCTGAAAATTTTCTCGATTCGGCCGCTTTTACGTTCGCCAGGCTCCTAAAAATGAAGATTGCCCGCGATCTTGTAAATTTGCTACCACAATTTTTTTTAACTATGGGTGGTGGAAATTTGTTTTAGAACACGAGGTTAAGCTTGTCTGACAAAAAATTTTCTACTATTGTCGAGTCCGACAACTGACATTTTGGTATGTTTGGGTTGTCGGAGTAGACAATAGCAGACATATTTTTGTCGGACAAGGTTGCCCTTGTGTTCTAAAACAAATTTCTAGCCCCCATAGTTAAAAAAAACAAAAAATTACAAGATCCCAGGCAATCGGCATTTTTCGGAGCTTGCCGAACGAAAAAGCGACCGAATCGAGGAAAATGGTAGAACAAAAGTTTTCGGACTCATCAAGGACAGGCGCCTGACGAAGTATAAAATATGTGGTAATCATCAAATTAAACCAGCGTGAGCCCAGGGACTACTATATGTTTTAAATCTTTTCATTTGATCTTTTTTATTTTATTTGAATTATATTTTGTATTTGAGTTATTTAAATTAAACTAACTATGGTAAATTTTTTTCTTATATACGACATATAATGTTTATGTATCGAGCCAAGCACTGACGAGGAAGGTTCGAATTCATCCGAAACACGAGAAAAATGTGAAGTGGAGTTTTTTTTTCTGAGAAACTTCACCATACCTTTGAATTGAAAAAATTCCAATTACTTCTTTACTTACTTGAGTTTAATTGATCTCAAAATCCCCAATGTTTATGTATATTATAAATTATATCAGAGCCTGATTCGGCTATCCCAATCAGAGTATGATACGGCTCCTTCAATCAGGACCTGATAGGAAAAAAGCGTTACCCTTATGATCATGGCCCAATCAGGCTGTCCGTTCAATACCTGATCCGAACAAGTGCAAACCTGAGGAATTTGAGCACTGACAAATTTCTGCTTTAGTTAAGAAATTAGAAAATAGATGGCTTTTATAAATTTACTTTCGTACCTAGGGAACCGAAGTTTTTTGTAAAACTTTTTTATCCCTGGTGACGAAAAAGAAGTTTTCGATGTAGTGCACTAACATAGTAAATTTTTTATGGAGAAGAATAAAAAAATAGTAAGATAGATTGGCATTTACAATTCTACTAATTTTGTTTTTTTTCTCATAAAAAATGAAGGGATGAAATTTAACAATTTTAACATAATATTAAGGTGTCTTAAAATGTGCCATCGTAGTGTGGTGCATTTTTCTACACATCCAAATCTATGTCTAGAGAGGAAAAAAACAAAATAATCGAGTGTAGTTTTGGATCTAAAAATACATATTTTATAGTATTTAACTGAAGGAGTTATGATATATGTATTTATATACTACAGTTATATAATTTTCTTGTGTGAACTACTTGAAGTGATTGCAATAATACAGAGTAAAACAACGTCTTTTTTCACTTCAAAAACTTTTTATTGTAACACCAAATATTTTCTGTCTCTAAGAGACCTTCTTCTTGGGTTAATTGTTTTCTAAACTAAACTAAACTGAACATCAATGACTATTTATATACAAAAACAAAACTATGGATCTTAAAGTAATTAACGTTAAAAAGTAATTAAAGCTAGTGGGTTTATCCCATTGACAAAGATTGTGGATATAAAATTTAACAACTATATTATGAACAGGACAAATGAAGGCGTAACGGAGAGAAAAAATTTTAATTTAATTATTAGTGATTTTATGAATGAAGCATTTTATGACGGTTTTTAATTTTAAAAAGGGGGCTGTACACTGGACCTCTGTCGTTGTTGATTAAATCTTCTTCTTTTTCTTGTTGGATGTAGTAAGATTCTATTATCTCTAGCTTCCTGTTGTCGCGGACTGGGTGCAAAAGTTTTAAATTGCTATTGTTGATTATGTGGTTGTGATCTACGATGTGTTTGGCTACTGCTGATTTATCGAAATTGGCTTTAACGTTTGTATGTTCTTTAAATCTTGTGATAATTTGTCTTTTTGATGATCCGATATATTTCTTACTACATCCTGAGCAACTGATCTCATAAACTCCATTTTGGCAATGTTGTGGGATTTTATCTTTATTGTTGGTAAGTATACTGGATAATTTTTGATCTGTTGTTGGTATTAGCTCTACTTTGCGGCGTTTGAATATATTTTTCAGCTTTGTAGAGACTCGCGGATCAAAACTAACCTTTTCCCTCTTTTTAATTTCGGTGGTTGAAGTCAAAGCTGTGGTGTCCCGTATTACTTTTATCTTTTTGGCTTTCTTTACAAGGGTGTCAATGTGAAAGCTATTAAATCCATTAACATTGGCGATACGTTTAGCTACAGCTAAGGAAAGTCCTGAAAACCATCAATAGCAAATATGAGTCAATCAAATTTACTTATGAAGAGGAACAAGAGGGAAAGCTCCCATTTTTAGATCTGCTTCTCAGCCGAAAGAATGGAAGAGTTGAATTTGATATTTATAGGAAATCCACTACCACAGATCGTTTCATAACAGTAGATTCGAATCACCCATGGCAACACAAAATGGCAGCATTCAGAAGCATGGTACATCGTCTAATAAATATTCCACTCAGCCCAATATGTTATTCGAAAGAGGAAGAAAACATTAAACGTATCGCTAATGTTAATGGATTTAATAGCTTTCACATTGACACCCTTGTAAAGAAAGCCAAAAAGATAAAAGTAATACGGGACACCACAGCTTTGACTTCAACCACCGAAATTAAAAAGAGGGAAAAGGTTAGTTTTGATCCGCGAGTCTCTACAAAGCTGAAAAATATATTCAAACGCCGCAAAGTAGAGCTAATACCAACAACAGATCAAAAATTATCCAGGATACTTACCAACAATAAAGATAAAATCCCACAACATTGCCAAAATGGAGTTTATGAGATCAGTTGCTCAGGATGTAGTAAGAAATATATCGGATCATCAAAAAGACAAATTATCACAAGATTTAAAGAACATACAAACGTTAAAGCCAATTTCGATAAATCAGCAGTAGCCAAACACATCGTAGATCACAACCACATAATCAACAATAGCAATTTAAAACTTTTGCACCCAGTTCGCGACAACAGGAAGCTAGAGATAATAGAATCTTACTACATCCAACAAGAAAAAGAAGAAGATTTAATCAACAACGACAGAGGTCCAGTGTACAGCCCCCTTTTTAAAATTAAAAACCGTCATAAAATACTTCATTCATAAAATCACTAATAATTAAATTAAAATTTTTTCTCTCCGTTACGCCTTCATTTGTCCTGTTCATTATATAGTTGTTAAATTTTATATCCACAATCTTTGTCAATGGGATAAACCCACTAGCTTTAATTACTTTTTAACGTTAATTACTTTAAGATCCATAGTTTTGTTTTTGTATATAAATAGTCATTGATGTTCAGTTTAGTTTAGTTTAGAAAACAATTAACCCAAGAAGAAGGTCTCTTAGAGACAGAAAATATTTGGTGTTACAATAAAAAGTTTTTGAAGTGAAAAAAGACGTTGTTTTACTCTGTATTATTAATACTATAGTTAATTTCATATAACAGTTAAAACGAATGTGAACCATTTTGTTCAAAATGTAATATTTTTGATAAACAAAGTAATAATTAATTTATTGATTGATTTAATCATACAATTTGCTTTCAACTCTATTAAATAGGAGATAACAAAAAAAGTGAGTCACAATAATAATGTGAACATTGACAATCACAGTAAAAATATGAATATTAACCTTTACATCAAACTTAAAATGTTGAACTTGTCTAAATTCATAAGAGTATTAAGTAATAAGAATACAATAATGTTTTTCTTTGCTTGCTCGCAACTTATAACAATAAGAAATCTTACAAATTGGAACTTGAACTTCCATTTATCCCCCAATAATATTCAAAAGAAAAATGAACATTTTGTAAAGATTTTTTAAAGGTATTTTTTGTATTTATTATATTGTAATATCTGAATCCTGTATACAATGTTGAATAAAAGAAAATTGTAAGATATACAAATATTTTTAGGATTTTAGGTAATTTTGTATTTAGAATACATGAATTTTAACAAGAAAATAAATCTGCACCCGAAATAGAATCAAAACACAAAATTTTTAAATAGTTTGGGGAATTTTACAATGTTTATAAACCAGGCCGCAAGATACAGATTCATTTTTCTTCTTACCAATTTCTTATGTTCCAATCAGTCAAAATCGTCTTTGAAGTTATTGAAACAACTGTTTGGTACAACCTTTTCACATGGTTGTATAACGAAAGAAAGCTAATCAATTCATTTACGAACAAATCTCTGTTATCAAGAGACTCTCCTATCACAACTTCAAAATAATTCTTTCAAAATCAATTATAAAAGCTTGAAATTATTAAAGCTTTATGTAAACAAGTGCTCCACAGTCGTTTAACCATTTTGTTTATTATCGCTTAAAATTACTTAGATAAATAATAGTGTTATAAGTGTTAATAAGTGTTAGTAAGTGTAGTAGCTAATAAGTAAATAAGTGTTATAGTGTTTGTGTTAATGTTTATGAAAAATAAAAGTGTTGAAGAACGGACGCGTACAATTATATAATTGGTGAGATTGTTCTTTATTAAAAAATTATTTGGTATTTTGTGTTCACTATTACCAAGAGGTAGGCAGGTAAAATTTTACCTTTTATTGCTTTGATGTAATAAATTTATTTATTATTTTAAAGCATTTGTCTTGGTAATAGAAACCCAAAAATCTTGTTTTAGTTGTTATTGATTTTTTTGGATTGCCTGGGTTTTTTTTTTATTTGAAGTTTTGTGACATGATCTAGCTCCTCCCACCTCGGACTTATTTTGGAAGTTGGAAAGTGTCAGTTGGTTGATAGTGAAATGTTTTTTTTTTTGACAAAAGTTAGGAATTTCGAATTTAACCCTTTATTTGTGCTCGTCAATTTTGTTAGTGTATTTTGTGTCCCCATTTTTTTTTTTTTTGCTTTTCTCTTATCGTGCTACTGTTGCATGAAATTTGCTACCGTGTTTTTGTGACAGAGATACCCAGTTTCTTTTGTACTGTTTAGTGTTGAAATTTAGGCCTGGCCGAATTTCAGTAGCTATGCCTGCAATGTCAAAGGGTAAGTCTTTGTCTCAACAAAATGGCCGCAGAGTGAACCAACAGCTTAGCATTGACTTCACCAACATAAGAGGTCTCAATTCGAATCTAAACGAGGTTCATCACTACATCGAAACAAATAAACCTGACATATTGTTTCTTACCGAAACAATTGTTAGTGGCAAAGCATCGAAGTTGGATCCCGACAAATACCGGATACCTAGTTACGAATTGGAACATTCCTTTTATAACAAGCATGGTGTCTGTGTATTTGTTCGAGATTCACTTTCATGTGTGAGAATTAAGGCCTACGAGTTGAACTCTAAGCACCATAATTCTATAGCACTGAAGATCTCAGGTGTTGATGAAACTATGTTTATAATAGGATTACATAGATCCCCAAATTCTCCCCCAGGATGTCCCTTTTTCGATCAAATATCGGCTAATCTAGACAAAATTACCACGGACTACCCCAAAGCAAGACTGGCCATTCTTGGAGACTTTAATATTCATAATAAAGAATGGCTTAAGTATTCATCGCGCACTGACGACGTAGGAAGACGAACTGATACTCGCAGATTATCACGGTTTGACGCAAATGATAGAGTGTCCCACTAGAATCGCAGACAATTCACATCATAACAATAATTTGCTGGATCTGTTTTTGACAAACGAACCAGACACTACGAAGACAAAAGTTGAACAACCCCTCGGAACATCAGACCATTTACTAATATCAGCAATAGTGCAATTTACATCACCGACACAAATTAAAGCAAATCCTCGCCGGGTTTGGAACTATAAACGCGCTGACTGGGAGGGACTGAGAAACTTTTATGACGAAACACCTTGGAAAACTATTTGTTGTGTTGATCAAGATCCTAGCACATCGGTAATAAGAATTTCTGAAATCATAAAAGAAGGAATGCGGCGGTTTATTCCAAATCGATTAATCACTCCAAAAACTGAGCCTTGGTTCACACGGGATGTTGATGAGGCAGTGAGGAATAAACGCAAAGCATTTAAGACGTATAACGCTAATAAAACACCTGAAACCCATAGCGCCTATAAGAAAGCCAGAAATATTAGTAAATTCAAAATAGACTTGGACAAAGACGCGTTTATCCAGAAGAAAGCAAAGAAATTCGCCGATCACCCATCTGGCTCACGTAGTTTCTTTCAGGCAGTTAAATCAGTCCAGAGCAATTTTACTCGATCCTCTATTCCAACCTTAGTTCTGAATGACATTCCCGTGAGCGACTCGAAAGAGAAAGCGGATCTATTGGGTCGTATTTTCGCAGAAAACTCAAACATAGTTGAACCCCCCATTCTCCTACACTCATTCCCCCAGTTGTAACGAAAATGAAACCAATTATTTTTCGTTGCAATATTGTACGGAAAATGCTTCTTTCTATCAATATCAACAAATCTGCTGGCCCAGACGGTATTCCACCCCTCATTCTTAAAAACTTTGCTAGGCAACTAGCTCCAATTTTAACAAAAATTTTCTATTTATCTTATAAAACCGGTATATTTCAAGATTCTTGGAAGCTGGCCAGCGTTCAACCCATATCAAAGAAAGGCAGTAAGATAGACCCTAACAATTATAGACCAATTGCAATTCTGTCGGTTTTAGCTAAAATATTTGAAAAATATGTTAACTACAATTTGATAGATTATTTGGAAATGTCGCAAATTATTGATGATAGGCAGTATGGTTTTCGTAGAAGTCATGCAACAGGTGATCTGTTAGCCTACGTATCCCATCTCTGGAACAAATCGCTGGAAAACCACGGTGAAACAATCAGTATTTCACTTGACATTTCTAAAGCATTTGATAAAGTGTGGCATAAAAATCTTATAGCTAAATTAAAATCTTATGGCATAGACCATCTTACTGTCTCATGGATTCATAGTTTTCTTACAGGTCGCCAATTTCATGTTAATTTAGATGGTATCACATCCAATATTTTCACAACCAATGCTGGGGTTCCCCAAGGTTCGGCACTCTCACCAACCTTGTTTCTTCTATACATTAATGACTTACTTATTTCCACAGTGCACCCAATCCATAGTTTTGCTGATGACAGCACATTACATGCATCACATGCATCTCCTAAATTTCGATCTCATACTGCAGTTACCACTGATAGAGAGTTGCTAATTGATTCCATCAACAAAGATCTGGAACGTATAATGGAATGGGGTGATCGTAATCTCGTTTCATTTAATCCAACCAAAACCAAATTATGCCGTCTTTCACGAATGGAGCGACATAAAAATTTTCCTATTAAAATAAAACAAGAGGAATTGCGTGAGGTTGAATCAGTTAGACTTCTTGGAGTGGATATTCAAAATAACCTGAAATGGAATAAACATGTGTTCAACCTCGCTAAATCTGCAATGCAAAAATTAGGATTCTTGAGTCGATGTAAAAAGTATTTCAAATTTTGCTAATCTTCAAATCCTTTATTCGTCCATGTATGGAGTACTGCTGTCATGTTTGGGGAGGTGCTTGTCAGTCAACAATAAATTGTTTAGACTCTGTACAGAGAAAAGCAATACGGTTGATTGGTAATACCGAACTAACGGACCAGCTTGATTCACTCCAGCACAGAAGAAATGTGGCTGAATTGTCAATATACTATAAATATAACTTTAGCGAATTCTCCTCTAAGGAAATTCAAAATATTCTTCCATCGTGTGCGCAGTATAATCGACAAACAAGAGCTGCCGAGTTATCCCATCCATTTGTTGTACAAATACCTCGTTGTAGAACTGTGTCCTTCCAAAACGACTATTTCAATAGAGTGGCCAAATTATGGAACTCATTGCCCTCCTCTGTATTTCCCGATGAATTTTCTCCTCAGGCATTTAAAGAAAATGTCCATTATCATTTAAAAAAATTAGTATAGTTATCCCTATATCCCCATTCCTTCCATTCCTTTATAGTTGACATGGTATCTTCGGATATTCAAAGAGTCTAAATAATGAATATTTCATATTTAGTGTGCTAAACATGTCTAACTAATTAATTAAAAAAAAAAAAAAACTTTCTTATACCATACAAAGTCAAACCTTGTATCAAAACTTCATCAATATTGGTTAATGGCCGAAGACTGTGGTGTCCTAATTGTCCGAATCTATATTCAACAGATATAAACAGTTCGAATAAACAGTTCCATAGAATAAGTTACAAAAAACACAGAACGCAGCCTTGCGTACAGCAACCGGATGTCATTTGATGGCCCACTGATCACCTATACGAGGAATGTAACATATGGCCGGTCCGTGAACATAGCGAAATGCTTACCAAACAATATCTATGGGCCTGTCATAAAGAGCAACATCCCTGCTATGACACCTTATGCATGACAACACCACCTAGAGACATGAGGACTGCGAAATTCTTTTTACAAGATGTTAAAAACAATCAAGTCATCAGTAACATCGACGAGCCTACGTATAAGACGGGCTTAAAAAACATTCATACCACGGTTGTTGCAGATACAATCAAGAACTACGCTACGAAACGAGTTCTTAATAGCAAACCACCACGAAACGCTGCCGAAGAAGTAAAACTACACGCAGCAACAGTACCAGCATAGTGCAGATAAGATCCGGTTGGTCACGCACCTTAAAGAACTACATGAGTAGAATTGACAAGGAAATTGTTGACAAGTGTCCCGCATATGAGGGCACGCCACATGATGCTAACCACCTTTTCAATTGTTCAGATCTGTGGTACCGCCCAAGGGCAGTAGAAATTTATTGTCGCTGCAACAGCAACATGGTATCAATTGTAGCCCTGTCACGTTCTCAACAGTATTAACCCACCCACAACGGAAATCGTTCAATTTTCATATGAGCTATTTCTTGTTTTTCTATTTTTCATCCTATGAATTCAAACAACGTACTGTCTAGAAATTTATTGCAAAAGTTTTTAAATATAAGTGCAATGTATACTTAAGTATTAAGTATCACTAACGAGCCATTTTGAAAATTAAACCCCAATTTAAAGAATTTGTTTGCACATTACTCTATATGAACTCCATATGAAATGATAATAAAAAATCGAAATAAAACAAAGAAAAGGTTTCGTTTAATCAGCATTTGAATATTTTGTGTTATCATGACGCTATTTAATTGAATGTAAACATACACAAGTCGTAAAAGGGTAACAGATCACAAATATTTTTCATAACAAGAAATAAATTAAAATATCTTAAGAACAATTTAAAGGTTATTTCATTAGATTAAGAGCAATGCCTATAATATTTGTACATATAACTAAAATAAAATTAAATGCGTATTGTTTGCTTTAGATTTCGTGGTCTCTCTCCTTAGACACATTACATTTTAACAGAGTTGGTTTGTTTTAAACACTGTTTAAAACAGTGTTTAAAACAAATTGTTTTTAAAAAAAAAATGATGTTTTAAACAAAAATTGTTTTTTTTTAAATATTGCAATGTTGCTTATTTGCTATCCATAGAAATGTTGTACGCTGTTGTGTTTTACCGTTTTTAATACATTTGACCACCTGGGTCATTAAGGGTCATTAAAATTTTAAACATAGTTAGGCTTTCATATGTTTTTTTGTTAATAAAATGGTGTTGATGAACGCAAATTTTTATGTTTGTTGTTCTTTTTAAAGAAGGAATAACTAAACCACAAATTTTATCACATATATGACATAACCCAGTATTGCATGATAGGATACAGAAAACAACAATAAAATAAGAGATAAAAAGAAAATGTCTTTTAAAAATTTGCAATAACAAAATAAAAGGGGGTTGTCAATAATCCAGCTAGTGGTATATTCCTTGATCATGTGACGCCCTTTCTCCTCAGTTATTAAAACCCACACATAAACCCCACATATAGAAAAGCTTGATTCTTCGAGCAAGCAATAACGTGCCATTACCAAGGAATTCTTCAAAGATTAAATTTAGGGTTGAATAAGTACGGATATTTCACTACTATTTCCTCTGGTATGTGATATCTCACGTTAACTTGAATATCAATACTAGCCAAACTACTAGTACAAATGTGCTGAAGGATCTGTTATTCGATTCCCAACAGACGTTCAATGGAGGAGCAAGCTCAATTTGTTTAATTGCTAAATAAAAAAGTGGTAAATATGTGCTATTCCTTTGGATCAAAAGGAACATCCCAATTTTGAAAAGGAAATTAAAGATTCGGTACGAGACGAGATTGGTAAAATTAGGTTACGTATTTCATATCATTGATATATTAACATTTTTTACCAGATACTTAACATAGGCTTGATAAAATAAGCTGAGGAACTTTATCAAATTTAAAAACCAGTCGCAAACGCTTTGGACAAATGAACTCAACCTTAGCGAATAAGATCAAATTTGGAAGCAGTTACGACATGAAGTAGATTTTATTTTTGGCTATCAATTGTGATGCAAAAAACAATCAAACACGCATATCCAGCATCTTTTAAACCGTTACATTACGTTATAATTTTAAATTTAAATATAATTATATTGTTTTCAAAATTCAAATTCAAAATCTTGTTGTTTTCAAAACATTTTTAGTTAAAGGTATATTGTTATACCTTACCAGCCAATATCTTATAAGAATGATCGCAATGTGGTAATCCGTAATTAACAACCGCAAGAAACTCAGTTTCTTTATTTATTCAAATTGTTTACCGGTTCTCCATAATATTTTCAAGTTGAACTATTTAGGTGCATCAGGACTCAGAAATACGTAGGTCGCAGAGTTCTTATCATAATTAAAATTTCTGGAGATTACGTTAGCCAATTAAAACAACAATGCCAATTGCCATTATATTGAGGGGTAAACTATTCATAGACATCTTTGGACAATTATTTGAGTAGCTACTGGGAATATTCAAGAACTCTTGAGAATCTTAAACGTGCTCCTTAAGAATCGCCACTACATCTTGAGAATCTTTCCGAATATATTGAGAATTTTCAAAGATTCTTGACAGGACGTACAGGCTATCTTCAGATAATCTAGAGAATTATGGGAATCTAGAAAATCTTTAGAGGACCTTTATTAATCTGAGAATATTTAGGACACTTATTTTCTTTGGAGTTTTTTCTCTCCAATTACATATTTTCGTTTGAATCCAAAAAAACGAATCTTCGGAGCATAAAACATATTTAAAACAAAAAAAACACAAAAAAAACAAAAACAACTGTTTTAAACAATAAAAAACGCGTTTAAACAAAAAAGTTTTTTTTGTTTTTTTTTTTTTTAAAACAGTGTTTTTAACCAACGCTGCATTTTAACAATTAAGTTTACCATCTTTTAAAACTTCTTTTAGAAATTAGTATATTTTTTATAAAGATAAAATAATACAACACGAACTTTGCCAAGTCACAATTTGTTCGGTAAGGTTGAGCACCATGAAATAAAAATGCAATATTTAAAAATATACTTTTTACTGTTTATTTTTAAATTTATTTATAATAATAAAACTTCCTTATAGTAACAATTTGATTTTTATTTTTTTATTTTAAAGAATATCGATTTCGATTTACGTCATCCTCAGTTCTTAAATTATTATTCCTGGATAATAATTTAAGAACTGAGGATGACGTAAGTCGAAATCGATATTCTTTAAAATAAAAAAATAAAAATCAAATTGTTACTATAAGGAAGTTTTATTATTATAAATAAATTTAAAAATAAACAGTAAAAAGTATATTTTTAAATATTGCATTTTAATTCAAAAGTGACAAAAGCACACAAACAGTGAATAATATGGAAAACCATAATAACACATATACCATGAAATAGCTTAGACTTTTTTAATCAGCGATTATCAGCAGTAATTCAAGCCTCTACATTCCGAGCAGAAATTAGTTAGGGTAAGCCTGAATACAGTCAGAGCATGATCAGATCCTGGTCAGTCCAGAAAACGAAAAAAATACCCCGAGTTCAGCCTTCAGGAGTTAATACGAAAACTTCATTTCAAACCCAAAATTGTCAAAAATGTTTTAAGGGCGGGTTAAACACCAACAAAGCTTTTTCCCTGCACAACATTCTATGTTCTAACTAATAGGAAAAGCCATTCTTCTAACCTAATGCTCTAAACACATTTTTAAAAGAACTTGGACGCGCGTAACTAAAATTAAAACTTTCTACGCATTTTATAAATCTGGCATTTTTTTGTGCTGTAAGTTGGCCAATATCCAGTCGATTCACAAAAAAAACGAGATGTGATATTTAAAATTATAGATCAACAGTCTTACAGTTCCCACCTATATTCAAAATATATGAGAAAAATTTTCATTCACATATATCAAATTATTTGAAAGACAGCATTTTGATATCTGATAGTCAGTCAACACGGTTTTCGAGAAAAAAAAATCGTACTACTGAGCTTAGTATCTAATTGTTGGAACTGCATACTTGCAAAAGATGCTGAAAATTAAGTTATCGCATTAGACATCTTAAAAGCATTTAATGGAATCTGACATGCTAACTTGTTCAACTAGCTCGTTAAGTGCGGCATTCACTTTAAAATTGAAGATTATAAAAATTTTCAGACTGACCGATACATTTCGGTTTCCATTTTTTTATTTTTACAAAGTCAGTCATGTTTGGTGTGATTTATTATAAATTAAAAATTAACGTCTCTGAATAGCCGCCGAAGGTATCATGCTAACTGAGGTTAAGGTTGAGGCATTTTTTGGGATTGGGAATTTTTGAGGAATTAGCTTAGCATTAAGAATCGGGAATTAATATTATCAGAAGAAAACATTCGAAAGTTATGTTAACAATGAGTTGGGTTGAAAGAGGCAGGGCTCAGCTGGCACGAGAAAAATATAGCAGAATCGCGTAACATTGATTTTATCTCCCTAGAAGAAGACACATCCACAAAGTACTTGTAGAATGTTGCCAAATCAGCGATATTTACTAAGATTGTTTCTTTTTGATTCTAAGTTATTTAACGCTGGTAGCCACCAGGTTTTGTCACACACTCTATTTTAAATTTATATCAACAAACTGCGCACACAAGCAACCCAATATATAGTTTTGCAGATGTTAGTACATTGGCCAAATCATTCGTCCTCCAATATTCAAAGAGTAAACAAAATAAACGACTTTATATTGCCCGAAGGGACGGAGTCATAAATGTAGACTCATAAGTCGCCCATTGGAGTAACCAAAATTTGGTCAATTTTAATTCCACCTAAACACAGCTGTTGATTATTTCTAGTTTGAAGACCGAGCTCCCCAACGGTATTTCAAGTAATATGTGTGGCGATCAAATAGGTGAATGCGAAAGCATTGGGAGTTTGGGAATTACTCTGGAACGATCATATGATAGAGCGCACTTTGAAAAAGAGCGCACCTTGAAAACTCGGCCTCAACAGATGTAAAAAATACTTCATATTCCATATCAATTACTGCGCATTTATAAGTCTTATATTCGTCCCTGTATGGAGTATTGTCGCCAAACTTAGGTACTGCATCTGTTTTCAGTCGAACTCTTTTATACGCTGTTCAAATGCGTGCTTACGAATTGTGGGTATTCGACGTTAAAATCAAACATTGATTCCTTACAACTTTGTCGCATTGTTGCTCATCTCATCTCATTTTAAAATAATATTAAATTAATTAAATATTTTAATTAAAATAAATTAAATTAAATAAATATTATAAATATTTCTTTTTACCTATATTTTATGGACCTTATCTATGGAGATAGTAAAACAAAAGTTTTTATAAAGAATCGAGTTTGGTCTAGAAAAATCGGAAAAAATGGAAGTATTGCAAAAAAAAATTTCATTGATTTTTCGACTGCTTAGTTTTTGACTTATTACCAAAAACGAGTGGTTTTTCTTTGTGACAACAGTACTCCATACAGGGACGAATATAGGACTTATAAAAATGGAGCAATTGGTATGGAGTGAAACATTTTTTGCATCTATTTAGGAGGCCGAGTTTTTTAGACGCGCTTTTTGCCATCGCCATTACATGATCGTTCCAGAGTAGGTCATTTGAAACTGTGCCACCCAGTAAACGAAGTTTTTACATTCACCTATTGGTTCATCACACATACTGAATAAAATATCTTTGGGGAACTCGGTCTTTAATCTGGAAACAATCAACAGCTGTGTTTTGGTAGAGTTGAAATTGACCAGGTTTTTGGTCACCCCAATCGGCGACTTTTTTAGGTCATTATTCACGTTTATGGCAGCGTCTCTCCGGGCAGCATTAATTCGTTCGTGCAATTTACCTCTTGAAGGAAGGGGCTCGAACGACTTGTGCAGAGTACTATCATCTGCAAAACTATTTCTTGGGTTGCTGGTGATTTTCAACAATTCGTTGATATAAATCAAAAATAGGGTTGGGGACAATACTGAGCCTTGAGGTACAACAGCGTTAATTAGTTTAGACTCAGAAGAAAATCCGTCTAAGGAAACCGAAATGTATCGTTTGGATAGAAAATTTTGAATCAGCTTCACAACATTGGGATGAAAACCATACGCAACGAGCTTGTTGATTAAGTTGGCATGCCAGACTCGATCGAATGCCTTGGAGATGTCTAAAGCGATAACGTATGTTTCACCACCTTTATCAAGTATTCTGTTCCAACAATGCGCTACATAGTTTAATAGATCGGTAGTTGATTTTTTGTTTCGAAAACCGTCGGATATCAAATGATTTTCTTCCAGAAATTTTGAAATGTGTGTATTAATATAATGCTCATAGACTTTGGATAGGACCGATAGTAAAGCTATTGGCCTATAATTTGAGATATCGGATTTTGGTCCTTTTTAGGGGACGGGCTGGACATTTGCCAACTTCCAGCACGAGGGAAATATACCAGATTTGTAGGATTGGTAGAATATTTTAGTCAAAGTTGGTGCAAGTTCTTTGGAAAAGGTTTTTAAAATAATGGGAGGGATATTGTCCATTCCTGAGGCTTTGTTGATGTTTAACCCCTTTAAAAGTTTAGCGACTATTTTGGGTTTGAAGTGAAGTTTATTCATATTAACTCCTGAAGACTGGGTTTGGGGTATTTCTTTAGGAGTTTGCAAAACAGTGGAGTTTAGAGCAAAGCGTTCAGCGAACAAGTTAGCTTTTCTTGCGGGATCATTGACGATTAAATCACCATCAATAATAGGGAGAATAGAAAATTTTGTACCAGAATTTAAAGAATTAATGGCACTGTAGAAACTCTTGTCAGAAACAGACATAGACGTAAGTTTTGAGGCTTTCGCTCTGTCAATTTCAGACTTTTCGTTTGAGATAATCTGGTTAGATATTTTGTTGGCCTTTAGATATTGGGATCGGTTAGTGGGAGTTTTGTTATGAATCCAAATATTAAATGATCTATGTTTGTTTCTAAGTGCCGTTTTGGCAGCGAATACAAGTATTTGTGTTTGGGTTTTACTATAAAGAAAGGGACAAATTTATTGATAGCAAATTGGATGGTTTCTGTAAAGTTTTGAGCAGAAACATTTACATTGTCAGTGTAAAAACAATGACGGTCGAAAGGGAAACCATGGAAAAAATTTTGAAGACCACTCTTATCCATTTTTGAGTAGTGAAATATTTTACGGGGTTTGGGAGCTGTAGTTTTAAGTAAATCAGTTTTGATAACTGATGAAATTAAATAATGATCAGAATTTCCAATACTACCTTTTGCGACATCGACACTCGTAATATCTGGCATTGTGGTAAGATAGAGATCTAAAAGAAAACTATTATAACCGCCATTACGGGGAGTGAAAGTCGGGTTTTTAACAATTTGGAATAACTTCACAATTAGGGGACTTTGCTCTAATCTCGTCCACAATTGCCTGTAAATAAAAAAGTTTGAGCTATGTTTGTTGGGGGACCGGTATAAAGCTATTGTAAAAAAAGTCATTTCTGGAAGACAAATCTTTAAAACCATTGTATTGAAGCCATCGCCGTGTAGTTCAACATTTGGAAAGCGTATATACGCAAAACTCTCATGAATGAATGCGCATACGCCCTGATGGAGTTTGAAAGCTGATTCGAGCCTATATTTGGAATTAGCGATTCTATAAAGAGAAAATTTTCAGAAACTTGTGTTTCTGTAAGGAATAGAATGTTCGGTTTGTCGTGCTCAAGATGATGTTGCACGTGGTCATGGTTAGCGTTCAATCCGCAGATGTTTTGTACATGTATTTCAAAAATTTTTATTGATTCATATATGTGTTGTCCCTGCAAATACCGTGGACGTGCCGCTTTATGGACGGGTGGATTACGCAAATTTGCTTTACCACTTGCAGACTTATATCTTTTCGGTTGTACTGCCATATATATAAAAAGCTTTACTTTATTTTTTATGTTTTATTTTAAAATGAATAACTAAGTAAAAAATCCTATCATACAACAAAATATAACATATGCCAATATTTCATGATAACCCGGGTAGGAACTGCCAATGTTAAACAATGGGCCAACCTCGGGCCAGTATTGGCGAGCCAAGCCTTGGCTAGTTAACTCCGGTTTTAGTCTGGGCCAGTTGTAAATGCCTAGATTGAACCAAGATTCAATTTATTATATTACACGTTATTCACCAGCTGGTTATGCATTGTTATAGTGATTGTAAGTTTCATGAAATTTATATTTTTGAAATATTGCACGAAATATTTAATTAATGTAATATTTAATTTGCCAGACTTGGCCCAAGTCTGATTTGCCAGACTTGGCTCAAGTCTAATTTGCCAGACTTGGCCCAAGTCTGGTTTGCCAGTCTTGGCCCCAGGACATCATTCCAAGCTTGGGCCATTTGAAAATGTTAAGTCTGGCCCAAACCCCAAAAGCTGTGGCGCGGACTTGGCCCAGGCGTGATCCAATAGCTAATTCTTACCTGGGAAGATGAAGAAATAATAACAAAATAATAAGTGAAAAACAAATTGTGAGAAATTAGCAGAAAACAAAACAAAACTAATTGCCAATAATCCAGCTGATGCAGCGCACCGCAGACGCACCGCCCACCACCTCAATCGAGGCACAAAGCCCACACATAATTACGTGTTGGTCTGATTTTTCGGAAGAGCTAATGAGCGGTAGCAATACGGAACGCTGCCCAGCTAAGACTGGAGTGCTGCCGTTGATTAATTAAAGTTCGTCCGCCAGCACCCTAAGATATCATCTTGGCGTCTTGTTATAATTTCAATATCGTCTTGTTATAATTTCAAATGTTCATTAGAGGGGGTTTAAAGTAGAAATTTTGAGAAAAAATTATTTTTGATCATGGCATGTGGGGGTCATATGAAAGGTAATTTTTTTTTTAGTGCAAAAGTTTTTTCCTAATTTTTGAAAGCACAGTTTTCGACTTATTTTAAAAAATGTAAAATTTTTGTTTTTCCTATCTACGAATAATACAAAAGTAAAAAAATGCAAAAAATTCACGGTTGTAGGGATTTTGCTAAAACGATACCAAAATTTTTTTACTAGCTATAATTTCAAATAAACATGAAACTATACTAACAAAAACTGTTTTTTCTCAAATATTATATACACGGAACCCCCAGCGAGCGAATTATATTCGCACTTGCCTGACTTTTTTGATTTTAGGTTTATTTATTTATAAATGATTATTTTATATTATTTTAACTGTTTGGAATTAAGGTTAAATTGATTTGGGGGTGTGAACACGTTTGCAACCAATCTATTAAATCAGTTATGATACTACAGATCGCTACGTTGGAAGAATACCGCCACAACTCAAAAATTATGAATATTGACTTTTCTGCATAAAATGATCGTAATATCGTCAAAGTTTTATGTGGTAAAGTGTAACAATTAAACCTCACTCGCTTTTTCAGGGCTTCATAATTAAATTACAATTTAATTAAAATTTGATTTTCATTTTCCCAAAATTTCTATTTTGAGTTGTGCCGGTATTCTTCCAACGTAGCGAGATGAATTCCCGAACTACTTTCATAATAAGTTCATAATTTTTGCATCAGTGCTGAACATGTAACTAATATAGGTGGAACCGTTTATTCCTCTTTTTCATTGTGTAAGCTTTGCCGAAAATTGTTAGCAAATAGGGCAAGTTTTGATACTCTTCTAGGATTTAGTAACCATGATGGCTCCAAATGAACCGAGGTTTTTAACACAATGGGATATCAGCACCAAAGCTATGCCCAACTTTATCCGACCCACGATTGCCAACTATTGCTATATCGTATCGTCTAGATTTTTATTTGCGAAGTAGCAACCCAGTCTAGGAAGGAATATTTCTTAAATATTTAAAGAAATTTTTTTTCTTTTTTATATTGACGACTTTGCAGTCCAAATTTTTCATATCAAACTCAACTTTTTGCAAATCAAATTCAACCACTGGCTAATATAATCCATCATAGCAAGCATTAATGAGAATTTGTAATTTTCGTCTACGTTGCCGCATCATAAAGTTTTTAATAGACATTGTGTTTCAGCTGATCTTCTTTCAGCCTCTAAATCTATTGCTCAAATATATTGTACAGTTATGGAATATGGACTGATTTAATTATATTGTTAAACATACTTTTACTCACTTTGACAATGCTTGTACAACAGGGATTGTTCATATTACCAAGCTAGCAGTTTTATCGTACTGGTTTATAATATACCTGTCAGTACTTGTTTCTATGGCGGCAAATTCAAATGATCATTTGATAGTTGTTCCATCTTCTAAAATCTTATAATTTTTTTGAAACAGAACTGTTACTGTGATTAGTGGAATGAAACTGTCAATATCGAGCAAAATCAAAAAACTAATTGAAATTGGGAATCAACAACGGTACACAAGTACATTTGATATATGATAATAAACCCTGAACGAAAAAATTCCGTTACTACAACCTCTGTTGTACCAACCTGTCACAATAACCTCAAATTCGGTTGTCTTACCTTCAAAAAAAATATGAAAACTCAATAAACGAATTACATGTCAACGTGAGTTAAGATTCCGTTGTTACAAAAGAGGTTGTAGTGTCGAATTTTACTCTTTCAGTGAAACTTGTCATGAATGCGGTACATTGTCATGAATTCGATAAAATTAAGGAATATGGGGGTCACGTTTTTTTTTGTTTTATTTAGTATATATTCGATTCAATTTAGTGTTCATAAATTTTTATTGAAAAATATTAAATAAAAATTAAAATATTTTTTTTTTTTTTTTTTTTTTAATAAAATGTGTTGTGTAATAGGGTTTAGAATATGTGTCACAACAACACATAAATACCTTTTAAGACCTAGGTCTAGACCTGGGTCCCACAACAACTGGCGTTCTGAGGTGTAGATTAACGCTTTTTTTAAACATCTGTGGGTTGAAGCCACCTGAGACTAAGTGTTCCGGCAAACTATTCCATTTGTACGCAGTTCGGACAAAGAAGTCTCTCTGCTTTCTCTCTCTGCTTTCTCTCTCTTATTAGCTTCGATAGAAAAAGCGTGATAGAATTGTAAAACTGAATTGTAACATTGAACTGTAAGTAAACTAAAACAAACAAAAATGTGAATTTTGCAATTTCTGTATCATGGTGACAATAGAATTATGTAACATCAAATAATTTGTTCGATTTACGTCGTTGAAAACGTAGTAGATGTAACAAATTAAATTCATGTAGTTCAAAACATACATAAATACATCATCTATTATTGAAAAGTTTATTTACCAATTAAACCAATTTGATTTACAAAAAGATAAATTTTAGTTGCAAAAAGATAAATAAATTAGATAAATTTTAGTTGAAATCGGAATGCAAAACTTGTACATATTTATGTAGAAATGCTATATATTAACAATAATTAAAAACATGAAGTTTCACTATAACCATCATTGGTTTGAGCAGCTTAAAAATAAATTATCTCTATACTAGCTATTTAGGATTTGAGGCTATATTTAAAATGTATGAAATAAATTATTGCAAAAAAAGTCGTATGGTATAAAAATCTTTATCCATGTAAGTCAATTATAAATTGTTTCAAAAACTGTTGTTTAAATAATTAAATAAAAGGAAAAAAACTTATTTTAGGAAGAACACAGAACCACAATTACTTTCCACACTATGACAGTGGCAAAATGAGACAATAAATTGCTTCTAGATATACGCAATTCAGTTTTTCCAAAAGCGATCAACAGATGTCCCTCAAGCTATATTCTAGCAACTGGATAGGATGGGATTGTAATATCAAAGCTAAAATTAGTAATAATATCAAGCTAAAATTGGAACCCATAACACCGACTTGACATCGGTTATGGGCAGATTTGCGCTAGGTTCAACTCGTAACAATAATGGCAATGGACTCGTAGACTGTTGGGAAACAAACCAGTTATTCATAGTACAGGTAAAGAGGTTATTATTCTCCTTAGATATACAGATATACACAGCGATCACCCAATGGAAATCGTTCCAGCTATCAAGGAACGCAAGTACCAATGGGATCAAATTGAAACCGCGTAAGTAAAAACAGCTACAGATAGATAGCTCAGTATTCCAAGATAAGTCCTAAAAGCCATGGATTAGTGATAGTCCTGAAAAAATCGAAGAGCGTCGTTAGCTCAAAATGCAACTCTGTCAACAGAACAAATGGGAAATAAGAAAGGAGTAAATAACAGTAAAACAAGTAAAAATTATGACAAGTAATGATTTCAAAGGTATACACAAAATATTCTCAACTTCTGAAATATCAGTTGCTAATAGAAACATGCGCACACTATCAGTATATGAGAAAGGACACAAACCTCCACCAATAAAAACTGAATATGGTCCAATTTTTACAATATATGAGCAATATCTTAATAGATGGAGGGATTACTTTGAAAACAGCTGCCGAGAAAATGAAAGAAATTTGCAGTTCCCGACTGGCAACTATAACAAAAGTATCAACACTCATCCACCTAAGGATGAGTGTCCTGGAAATGACATACAGAAACTGAAAACGCAGATTGGCTATAATAACAGCAGAGGTTCTAACACCACTATAAACTAAACAACAAACCCAATGGAAAAAGGATTTAACGAAAACAACTCCATAAAAAGTTGATCTAAGTTAATGTTAAAACTTGAGAAGTATCTCCTCTTCATGGACTTTAAGCGCGCAATTGATTCAATCAACAAATGCGCTATCTGGCAATTGGCATTTACTTCGTCATGTGATTTTTTTAATTAAAATCATTAAATCAGATTATTTTGATTGAAATCAGTTTTTTTGATAAAAATCCCTTTTTTAAGGTGGGATGTTAAATTGTAAGAAACTTCTCTCATGCATACATACACACATTACATGACAGAAAAAAAATATTTTATTCTATAATTTAAAATTCTACTTTGTTATTTATTTAACTGTTTTGTCAGAAATGTTAATTTTGCCGCTTAGTCTACCTAGTCTATATAAGCTATTTCTTAATTTTAAATGAATTAGTCGAAAGAGGTGAAAACACTCGTTCAACACCAGCTGATGAAGCAGTTAGCAGCTGTATACAAAGCATTCGGTTTAATGTGGTTCTAATAATATTTTGCAATTTGGATTACATTCTGAGTTATTTGTTCATATTTTCTCAAAATCACGAGCTTGTAAATTTAATATATGAGTCACATGCGAATAGGTGATTAACTTTTCATTTGTGTCTTTAATATTATAGTCATGTTAGGAGCCACCATATTTTCTTTTTGTATTTTTGAAAATTTGATCCAATATATTTCATAAATATTTTCCCAAAATTATTTATTGTTGCTATTAAAATAACATCGCCGTAATCTTTTATTACACACGGACACAATATTGGTTGGTTTTTTACATTTGACCATCTATGAGGAGTATGGAGAAACTATTTAATTGTTCAAGCAGGCGACATAATTAATTTGCTCTCAGAGTCAATGGTTATATAACCATTTAACACCCTCCACCAGTGACGAGATAATTGACTCCATTGACCTGATCAGACGGGCCCCGATTCGATCCCCGAGCTGGAATTGAGATCAGACTTTGTAACGGATCTTTTGCTTTTCAAAGCAATTTTTCATTCAATTAAATTGAATACGTACATTTGACTGTGTTTTATAATACTAGCAGCTATACTAGGGGTGGGGAACCTGCGGCCTGTTGGGATTTTCATTTTTTCGATTTGAAAATAGCGAAATAACAATAACCCATTAATACTACGTTTATATCGCCGATTGTTTATTAGTGCATTTTGCTACAAGAGATGAAAACACTGCTTTTTCGTGAGAACTTGTTCACGAGCCGCGTTAGTCAACGTAAAATTTTTCTATCTCTCGTAGGAAATTGCAATTTCTTCTACTATGGGAAATATATAATAAACAATATTTATTATAAATTATTAAATTAGAAATCAACAACATAACATTCAAAATTCGTATTCTTGTTTTTAATGATTGTTGCTATAAAATGTTTGTAAAATACCATAGCAAATACAATTTGTTATTTAGCGAAAATGATTTTACACTAGTGAAAAAAACCTTTTCACAGGGGTTAAAGTCTGCATGAAAATAAACTTTTCATCTGCTATCGTAAAAACTAGTTTTTTTGGTGTTTATACCAAAATATAGTATTATGCTATTTGTGGAATAAACGCTCAGATTAATGCATTGTTGAAGCAAATGGATGCTTAGATCCTGAGAATGTTAAAAAAATATAAACATCTGCCTCTTTCAAAAAGATTACTGTAAACTTTTACTGATAAACAACACTAATTAGTTCACAATGTAACAGAACCGCTTTTCATAATAATTCAAAAAAAGGATGTATTTTTTTCGTTAGATGAATTTACTGATAAAACTGACTCGACTCAGATATTTTATTTTATTCGTGCTATAATATCTGAAGAATTTTAATGTTATGAAGAGCTACTCGGTACGAGCACGCTTATTGGAAGAACAAGTGTAATATATATCTATGATAATTTTCAACAAATATATTGTGAAGCAGGACTAAATTTTTATAATCTGGTGAGTGTGTGCACCTCCATAGTGCACCTTCCACGAAGGGCAAAAAAGAAGGATTTGTTTCAATGTTAAAAAAGGCAATTTTAATTTACAAACAATAATTTCCTTTCGTTGTATATTGCACCAACAAAATGTTTGTGCTAAATCTACTACATTAAGCAATACTATATAGAGGAAGTTGTTGTACTTGTAAATTTTGTTCGAAAAAAGGCAACACAATATCGCATATTTCGAAACTTGCTTATATCAGATGATGAGTTACAGTGCAGATTTTCCGTATCACTATACTAGGTCATTCAATAAGTCCGTAGGATGACACATAGATGGCGTTACTAGAATTTTTTCCATATAATTTTTATTTAGTACTAACCTTCAAACGATACGTGTATAAATTTGACAGCAATCTGACTATTTATTCGTGAGTTATAGCATTTTGTGTGAAGCAACTTTTGTTTTTGAAAAAAAATGGAAAAAAGTGAATTTCGAATTTTAATAAAGCATTGCTTTTTGATGAAAAAAAATACAGTGGAAACCAAACAATGGCTTGATAAACATTATCCAAACTCTGCTCCATCGAGACAAATGGTAGAGAAGTGGATGGCTGAATTTAAATGTGGTCGTACCAGCACAAAAGATGCAGAGCGCAGTGGACGCCCAAATGAGGCTGTTATTCCAGAAAACATAAAAAAAATCCACAAATTGGTTATGAACGATCGCAAATTGAAGGTGCACGAAATAGCTGACATTGTAAAGGTAGCAGATGGTAGTGTTTTTACCATTTTACATGAACATTTGGGTATGCGAAAGCTCTGTGCAAATTGGGTGCCGCGTGAGCTCACAGTCGACCAAAAACAACAACGAATCGATGCTTCGGAGGAGTCTTTGGCACTGTTAAACCGCAATAAAAGGGAATTCTATCGTAGATATGTGACAATGGATGAGACATGGCTTCACAATTACACACCAGAATCCAAAAGACAGTCAGCTGAGTGGACAGCAGTCGACGAACCGAATCCAAAGCGAGCAAGGACGCAACAGTCGGCCGGTAAGGTGATGGCGTCTGTATTTTGGGATACGAACGGAATAATATTCATCGACTATCTCCAAAAAGGAACCACCATCAACAGCGACTATTACTGTGAACTTTTGGATCGATTGAAGGCTGAAATCGCAAAGAAACGGCCACAATTGCAAAAGAAAAAAGTGTTGTTTCACCAAGATAATGCACCGTGTCACAGATCGATGAAAACGATGGCAAAATTGAATGAATTGGGCTTTGAATTGCTTACCCACCCACCATATTCTCCAGATTTAGCCCCTAGCGAATTTTTCCTGTTTTCAGATCTCAAGAGAATGCTTGCTGGAAAGAAATTTAAGTCCAATGATGAAGTAATCGCTGAAACTGAGGCCTATTTTGACGAGAAAGAGAAATCATACTATAAAAGTGGTATAGAAAAGTTGGAAAATCGCTATACTCGTTGTATCGCCCTCGAAGGCAACTATGTTGAATAAAAAAATCGAGTTTTGTCAAAATGTTGTTTTTTTCTTACTTATCCTACGGACTTATTGACTGACCTGTTAAAGTACGCTGGCTATCAACAGAACAGGTTTTACTTAAAGTTTTATCATTGCGACAGCAAATCGTGAAATTGTATTAGGAACAAAAACAGAATTGCGAATTATTACACAGTTGAAAAAGTTACACCATTTTTAATACAAGCTTTGTTATATGGGTTATGTGAAGCAAGTTATTATTAAATTGCAAACCAAATGTTGCATGAAAACGAATTTGACTGCAAAACTACAAATTTTAGTACAACTCTAACATCATAATTTATTTTTTATAGAAATGATAGAAGTTTGAAAACAACTTCTTACTTGCTACGCTAGAAGTTTGAAAACAATTTGCTAATGCAAATTACATTAAATTTAATTTTAAACCATTGTTTTATAATGGAGGCTTCCGTAGGACTATATTGTGTGATATGATAAATCAGAACGACTTAAATATTTCATTGCAAGGCAAATTTATGATATGCTTATGATATGTGGCAAAAAATTCAGGAATTTCGAAAAAACTATTATTTTTTAAAACTATTTTATCTCGATCGGAAATTTCTGAAGCACATTTTCGCAATTAGCAAACATATTAAATGAACAGGAACCTGGTAGTTTCATATTTTAAGACTCATTAATTGAAGAATATACGGAACGGTTTTCTGGTTTCGACGAACTTTCTCTTACAATAAAATTAGCATTTGAACCATATCTGGTTGATATCTCAAAAGCACCGAGTGAATTACAGATGTACGTACACAGTTGAAAAAATAACTGCAATATTTAAAGCAAGTCTTGCAATAGGAGCTATGCGTTGCAGGTTATTATTAAATTGTAAAGTAAATGTTGCATTAAACCTAATTTCAATGCATTTCTATAAAATTTAAAACAACTCTTGAATCATAATTTATTTCTATCGAACAGCTAGAAGTTTTAATGCACCTTGCTACAATTTAATACATTATTGAAATTTTAAAATTCACTAGAGTATTATCCATTTTATAAATATATAGTTAAAATCGTTTCATGTATGTTTTAGTTATCGCTTCTTAGCTGAAAGTCTATAATAATAGTGATTAAGGTGGTATGTATGTTTTAATTTTTTCCGTTGTAATTTTTTTATTTTAATCTGATTAATTTAGGCAGGTGCGTAATAATCAAAGTATCTCGAAATTATGATGTAATTTGCATTAAAATGTGATACTAAAAAAAATGTTCCGCGTAATTTATTTAATGCAAATAACAGACATTTTTAAACAACAAGCTTTTTTATTTTACTCCAAGTACTTTGTTAAATATTGATGCAAAGAGCATTAGTTTAACTTTATATAGCAAGCTTTGTATTGTTTTGTAATGGAAACTTCCGTAGGACCTATATGTGTAGCAATTTGCATTACATATTCAATTTTTTTTTAACTGTGTATATAGTTATTTGAGTTATGTGAAGATAATATTATAAAGTTTCTTTTTGATGCAAAAACAAGTTCCGATTGATATTTGGAAATGTGCACCTATGTTTACCCGAACAAATACTCCCATGGACACTGAGCCCATGTTTACGCGAAGAACTTACTGATGCGAATAAACTTTTTCATATTTAACCCAAATTTTGATCAGCTTAAGGACTCAGATAGCTAATGTCCATTTAGAAGACCAACTCAAGGTACGGCTTACTGAGCTGGAACCTAATTTTCAATAAAAAGCAAACACAAAACTTCCATTAAATTGGTTATGTGGGCCTTTATATGGTTTATATCTTTTTATATTATTTTATGAACTACGTATGTTGTTTAATTTTTTAATTAAATATCGAATTGATAAAATAAATTGGATTTGTGAAATTATCATTTATTTTCTTAATTTTTGTTTTTTGTACTCCCAGAAAAATACTAATATATTTAAGTAAATTTTTTTGGTCACAACAACACAAAGATACCTTTTAAGACCTAGGTCCCACAACAACATGCGTTCTGAGGTGTTGATGAACGCTTTTTTAAATTTTTTGTGGATTGTCCCTGAGACTATTGATTCGGGCCAAGCATTCCAATTGTACGATGTACGGAAAGAATATGTAAAGAAAAGAATATGTTTGAGGCATAATGGATTTAATTTTATCCGAACACTCCTGGTGAGGATATTTATAAAAAACAACGAGATCAGAAACACTGCGATGATATTGTAGGGATTTAATGTTAAATTTCGATCACCAACCAGTCCAAGAACAGCGTCCAAAAGAACCATTATGGTAACAGATGCAGCACCCCAAACTTATAAAAATACTCGACAAAATGTGGCCTGTTTACGATTTACGAATTTATAATTGGCCTTTAATGGTAAAAAGGTTCCCCATCGCTGAGCTATACCATGTAATTCATGTTGACATTTTTTGCACTGAGCTGGTGCTCCTGTTTTATTCGGATTTCTTTGGTAATTCTTCATAATTTGACCTGAAGAATCCTTTTTCCAACCAAACCGTGAAAACCTTAATTCAGTAGTAGACCAATTTTGGTTTATATATAGCGTTAAATTTTTTTGGTAGTGTATCTAGTCGGCTAGCCCTGATGCGAATGATATACTTTTTTAAAGTGTAATAAAAAGTTTTTATCGGTTCGAAACTAGATCGATTGACAATTTTGTGGATTGCAAAAAAATTTCATAAATTGCACACAATATTTTGTTAGATTCAGTCTTATTATTCATGATGGGATAACTTCCATCGGAGTGATGTAATATCACAAATAATTCATTGAATTAATTGTATATAATGCATCAATAGACACAAGTGAAGATGGTCATCTTCTTCTCGCCGATACAAGTTTGTTATCCAATTCTAACTTGGTTAGAGTATAACAACAATAGTGATCAACTAGAGAAATAAATTGACTAAACCCGAATCTAATAAACATATTTATTTTTTATTTCAAATAAAATAAAAATTTTATTTGGTTTATAGCCTATTTTAGTATAATTTCTTATCAAAAAATTATAATATTCGACGTTTCGATACTTTCCGTATCATCTTCAGGAAAAAAATAGCAACAAAATTCTTAATTATTAAAAGAAAAAACTAAAACTACAAATTAAGAACTAATTCAAATGAAAAAACAAAAAAAAAATATATGTTTATGAAAGTTTTTTGTTTTCTTATACTTCGCTAGAACAGTAGACCAATTTTGGTTTATAAGCGTTCACTTTTTTTGGTAGTCAGCTAGCCCTGATGAGAATGGATAAACTTTTTAACAATAAAAGTATTCTTATTGGGTTCGACACTAGATCGATCAATAATTGTATGGATAGCAAAAATATTTCATAAATTGCATACCATGTATTGTTAGATTCAGTCTTATTATTCATGATGGGATAATTTCCATCGGAGTGATGTTATAGCACAAATAATTCATTGAATTAATAATAAATATATGTTTATGAAAGTTTTTTGTTTTCTTATACTTCGCTAGAGTAGTAGACCAATTTTGGTTTATATAGCGTTAAATTCTTTTAGTAGTGTATCTAGTCGGCTAGCCCTGATGAGAATGATTTATTTTTTTAAAGTGTAATAAAAAGTTCTTACGGTTCGAAACTAGATCGATCGACAATTTTGTGGATTTCCAAAAAATTACATAAATTGTACACCGTATTTTGTTATATTCAGTCTTATAATTCCCGGGATCCCGGGAATGGTGAACAAATGTTCCGGGAAATACAAACTAATTGGCACAGACTTAAAAATTCTTTTTAAATGGCTTCCTTGGATACGCCAAACAGTCCAAGAGACTGTCGAATTTTCCTGAAACTATAATCGAGGGAATGCGCACATTTATTCCTAATAAATTGATCATTCCGAAGGCTGGTCTATGGTTTTCGAATAAATGCAAAAAAAACTATAAAAATTAAAGACAAAGATTTTTTGAAAGTTTAACCAAAACAAAAGTAATGAAAGTATGACAGTATTGAAAAGAGAGAATTGTTTGTCGTAAACGTTGGTTTTTCATCTAATAAAAGAATCATCTATTTAATAGGAAAAAAGCATCTAAATTCGCTGAACATCCGACTCTCTCTCTCTCTGCCCTTTACATCCCATGGAGGGATTTTGCCGTCTGTGCAATCAGCTTCCAATCGTCTCGTTCCATGACCAGTTGACTCCAGTTTTGACATCCTATATCACGAAGGTTTTGGGTGATGTCATCACGCCAGCGTTGTCTAGGTCTTCCGACCTAGAACATCCTTCCGTCTCTTCCGTCTAGAACATCCGGCTGGTTCACGCAATGTCTACAAAGCCGCAAAGGCTGTCCAAGGTAATTTTTGTAACTCTTTCCTACAAGCTCTTGATTAGTGTTTCCAATCCGGTTTAAGCCGGATTGAAATTATCCGGATAATGCGTAAAAATCTTGCTATCCGATATCCGGTTAATTCACAAAAAATATCCGGATAACTAAATTAAAGCAAAAAAAATTATTTGCGCTATTTACCTTTTTAAAAATTTTAATCAGCTGCTACTAATTTTTTCATAATAGACGATTTCGTTTTGTTGATCTAAGAATTATCATTCCAGCAATTGTTTTGTACTTGAATTTTTAGAAGTGTAATTTAGACTGGGTTCCAATTGAATGCTAATTGGTCTCCGCAATACTAAAATGATTTAGCACATTTTCAAGTTGACTAAATCCAATACTTGCATTGTAGACTTATTTGAGCTGACATTAACTTCAAGTTTAATTTTAAAATTTAAAATTTCAAAATTGTTAAGAATTTTAAATTCTATTATAAAATTTAAAGTTTTTGTATTATTAAATATCAGAACAATATATTATTGAATATTGTGTATCAAATCAGTTTTTGGTCATCTTCCGTTAGAGAAAATTTATTTATTTTAATTATTTATTCACTTTGATGTTTGAAACTATAAATTATTTTCTAGTTTTTAATGCAAACAACTCAATAACAATTATATGATTTTTGTCACCGGTGTTCAAATTTATAATTATTTAGAAGAAATAAATTGGAACGATATCATGCTAAATTTTTAAATTTAGCACGATTTAGAATTTGGAGACTATTTAGGAGACTATTGGAATGCAGTTTTTTATTTACAAACTAAAAACAGTATTTTTCCGTGTCATAATTTACAGTTCAATTTTGAGTAATTTATAAATATTTAAAGTTAATCACATTAAGACAGTCTATTAACAAAAGGAAAAATGTTGAGCTAGTTTCATTAATGATGTTGTTGCAGGATTCAACATTATCCCGATATGATAATTTTAACGATTTTAGTTATGTTTCTAAAACATCAGCTATCATTTATGCAAAAAAGTTAATAAAAAGTTTGTTTCCGGATACCAAAACATCCGAAAATGTTTAGTTAATAATGGCAGATCAATAAGATAAGGAAAATGAAAATTCTCCAAATCCGACCGAACTCACCGAATGTACATTAGTCATGGAATTGAAAAATACGATTTCACCAATCGAAAATAGTAAAGTTATTCGTTCAAATAATTATTCATTGCCGGACAAGAAATTTAATTTATATAGCGCATGTAAAACACTCATTCCTAACCTAGAAAAGCTAATAAAAACTAGAAATCGTTTGCAGCTTCCAATGCTAAACGCTCTTGTATTTTTTAAATATTATTTTGCAGATGAAAATAAATTTTGATTGCTTTTGATTTGATTTTAATTTTTTAAAACTATTGTTTTTATTAAAGGCATTATCCGGATTATTATCCGGATATCCGGATAACTACTTTACATACTATTCGATATCCGGATAGTTAAAATCACGGATAATTGGAAACACTACTCTTGATGGAGATGTACCTATCATTGATCCAATAGCGAAAGCTAATTTACTTGGACATTATTTCTCTATAAATTCTACATTAAAAGAACCTAATTCTCGACCTAAACCTATTCGAAAAATGCTTTTACAAATTAATACTAACAAGGCATCATGACCCGATTTTATTTGCTAGGAAGCTAGCACCAATCCTCACTAAAATCTTATATGACTGGTAATGACTGTTGGTCAAAATTGATAGATACCCTTAACACTGATCTTGAAACAGTTAGGGATTGGGGCATTGCTAACAGTATTGAATTCAGTACAAGTAAAACACAGGTTTGTCAATTTTTTAGAACAACGAGAATTAATCCTTTTCCATTAACATTTGGTGTCAACGATTTATGGCGAATGAGTCTGACTTCTAGGAGTTGAGATTGAAAATAATATAAAGCGTAATTCTAATATTTTTAATCTGGCTAAGAAACCTGTGCAAAAGATTTTTAGGGTGATTTTTTTCAATAGCGAACTAAGTAAGTTCTTCAATAGCGAACAGCTATTTTATAAGTCTTATAAACATCCCTGTCTGGAATGCTGTTCTCAAATATGGGGTAGAGGTGGGAGCATACTTGACAAGTCTAAATTGCTCTCCTTATCCCTAATTGGCATGGCATCTTTGAATATTCAAAGACGTTAATTTATAATTGATTATGAGTAACACTAAACATCCTTCCACTAAACGAAGTTATACAAGAACATCTACTAATATAGCATGTAGACATCGAGATCGATGTAATAAAATAGGATGAATGGAACACACACTAAGAAAACCAGCCGAAGATATGACAAGGGTGTACCTAAAGTTGACATGGAAGAAAACGATATGGTTGGTTTTTCTAAAATTTATTAGTAATCTACAAACAGCAACATAACAGTAAATATACAAATCAGAGCAGTAAATTACAACTATAAAATCAACCTGAAGACAATAAGACCTATGGCCCATACCATTGTACATTTATCAAAATTTTGGTGATATGATTAACCTATTGGTAGAATAGGGAAGAGCAGCAAGCTTCACTTATGAAATAAATAATCATCAGGGCATGGCTAAGAAATACCAGTTTCTATTAGGAGACGTATGAGCCACTAGTGGGAAAGTGAAAAAAAAGAAACTAAGGACATAAAGAAATAAAAAAAGGACCGAGAGAGTGGGAGAAAGAAATAGGTATAAAGGAAAATGAAAGGAGGATCTTGCAGTTTTATACACTGAAAAAAAAATTGAAGCTCATGACAACCTCATCTCGAAGTTGGCAGTTATTCATGCAAGAAAGATTAGTTCATGCAAAGAAAAATTATTTGCAAACAATTTCACTGTGATTGGGACAACTACACGATAACATTTTCCTAACAACAGAATGAGGTTTATTTAAAATATAAAGTGTTATATCCAATATAACAGCAGTTCAATAAAGATAATAACTATTACCTTGAAAAAAAAATTCTTTGGCCTTATATCATGAATTTTTCATTTTAAAGTTTAAGAATTTGAGATTAATTGAACTATATTTTATTTTCACATAAATATTTCGAGTGTTTGTCTCAACTTCATCGATTTATAATTGTAGAGTTGTTGAAGCAATTTCGTAGTTTGATTCGCCATATGTGACCGCACGGTGAGGTTGAGACAATTGCATTTCGATTGGCAATAGGACGTTTTTTTCAGTGTAGTAGTAACTAGAGAAAACGTTGATATAAAGTCAATAGCTGTAGTTATTCTTCAGCAAGAAAAACATAATAGAATAATAGTAGTCAATCTACTTTAGACAGCGTTGAAAGAGTCTATTAAATCACTCCTGAAGGCTGATTTAGGGAGGTACAAGATTTAGTTGCCCCTAGAATGCCTGACCGAGAAACACCTGAGAGGAAAAGTAGGGGACCGAAACTTTATAGCTCCGTAGAGCTGGTAAAGAAGACGCACCTTGATAGGATCAAGGAAAGTCCCCAGGAGATTAAAGACATAGGACGAGACATGGTCACGAGATCTTAAATTATATACGAATTTGACTGTATAGTTAAATATTCTCTTGAGGATACAAATAGTCTCATCAGTACAACCAGATACAATCTCTGTACTATAGTCAATGAGAAGGAAAGTAAGCGATAGAAAAAGCTGCTGCCTTATGTGAAGAGGCAGATAGCTATTAACTAATACAACAGCTATTAACTACACACCGGAGAATACCGAAAATCTTGCCCACTAAAACATGAACTTGTGGCTTCTAGCTTAACTTATCATCAAATATAACCCCAAGATTTTTGGCTTGGTTAAAGAGGGCAATAACATCCCCACCCAGTCTAATGAACATAGCATTAGCGGAGGCCTTAGAGTTCGAATTTAAGAACATTGCCTGAGATTGAACTGGATTAAGTGCCAAACGATTACCAAGGGCTCACTCAGAGATGCACTTTAGCTCATGCTTAATCTCCTCTAACTTGATCGGGACTTAGCATAGAGGATCTGAACACCATCAGCAAAAATTTGGACAGTTGCAAACGACCAGAATTTAGCGATGTCATTAACAAAGAGTGAAAAGAGCAAGGGACTCAAAATTGACCCCTGAGGGACTTCCTTGTTAATGCAAAGCTGATTCGAGACCTTACCTATTAGATTAGAATAAATTAGTCTACAAGCACAAGAAGAGAAAAGGAACTGAGTTTTGAGTTTAGACACTATAAGAGAATGGAATTAGCGCAATCATCAAAGTCGGAAATAAATCCTGCATCAGTTGAATACTGCACGATATCAGATGCAAATATTTTTTGCAGTTTCTATCATACGTTACTTAGAAGCTAGGGACATTTAATCTACTATTTATTTTGAAAATCGAATCAGTTATTTTTAATTGATTATAACATTCAAACGATAAAATTTTAACGAGATAATGATAAATTTTCAAACCGTTATTAGTAAGATAAATGTTCCAAAGTATTATTTATCTCTGCTTAAAAATTTGAAAACATCTTTACAAAACAATTAAGAAACAGATTATTTAACTTAAAAATAATACTTAATCCAAATACTGATATGGCTTTACGCAAATATTTATCTTTCTTGAAAATACATCTTTTATTATGAATTTTGTTCAAATTTTCCTAAAACCAAAAGCTAAGTTATTTTGTTAACAAAATTTATACAAATCCAATTGCAAAAACAAACATATATACTGATTTTTATTTGTTTTATTATTTTGAAGGAATTCCAGTAATTGGATTAAATTAAAAAGACTGATGCAGGAAAATGAAATTATTCAATAACAAAAATTAGAAAGTAAAGTCTATGTAAAAAAAAATCAAATATATTCACCTTCATTACCAAATAGGCTCCATAATTTGGCAAAAATTAATCCCATATTTATTATTTATAAAAATAATTGGTTATATCTATTTAAACTAATTAACAACCTTTGATATAATTTCTATATAAATATATGAAGTGTAAACTACAAACAAATTTAATTTATTAAAAGAACAATAACATTTCTATGAAGTCATCATTCACTTCTTAAAATTAAATAACTACACTTATCAATTCATATTTGTTACAACTATAAACACAATTTTAATTTAATATATGTATAATTTATATCAAACAATTTAATTGGTTATTATTTAGGTTTAATATTTTGAACATTTACTAGTTCTTTTATACAGCGCCATTTTGATTTATTAGATCTAATGTCAAAAAATAGGTCACGTGAATAATTTTTACATATTTACCCTATATACCATAAAATTAACTTCGAATTCTTTTGAATTTAATTCGTTATAAATAATAAATTACAATTTTGGAAGAATGTGTTTCAGAAAAAATATATAAATTAAATTTCGTTCTATAGGTGTAATTTATTTATATTAATAATAGGTTGTTTATTTTACAACATTTGGAATCAAATAATTCACTTCAATAATTTTTAAGGAAGATCAATATCGATTGAGTTTTTCAAAAGGAAAAAAGTTTATAAATTTAATTAAATATGTAACTGTGAAATTGTTCAAGTATTGTTTTATCATAACCTAAGGTAATATATCAATTTAATTAATTTTTTTTGGAGTTATATTTCCATCTTGTTTTCATAATTAGAACATTAAAAAACAATCGGACGGAAAATTAAATCGACGTTTAATTTTAATAGTTTTCTTTTACAGATTTTTACAAATATTTCATTCAGCAATAAAATTAAAGTTAATAATGAATTTTTATAAGTCATAATAGTTAAATATATTATAATTATATATGTAAAATTATCTAGTTTGCATATAATTTTTTGTTTTAAACATTCCAAATCGTTTTAATTCCAGTTCTTAATTTACTACAACATTTTTCTATATCTGGTTCGGAATCACCAACCGTTATTTCATTTAATAAGTTTTCTGTTATAGTGTTTCCTATTGTTTTTAGAGCATTATTCAAATCATTTTGATTTGAATTTTTATTAACTCGAGTTATATATTCCAATATTGTCATACACACATCTTCTGTACTAATATCATCATTAACCATGTCCCATTCCTCATTATCATTATTTGGATTATATTCCAATTGATACTTTTTTATATTCGACCATATTATTGTAAATTTAATAAAACATTTTATGTCGAATGGATCACCAAGGGATTGAAATATTTCATTAACATTCTCAATAATATCCTGTGTGTTTGGTGTTAATGGAAATAAATTAACCGTTGAACATAAAGGATTTAAAATTCTGGAAATACAATCAAATAACTCATTTATGAATGGTTCGTAGAGTTTCTTGGATATATTCTCATATTGTGATAACAGAACATTTATTTCTAGAAAATAATTCATAATTTTTTGATGCTTTTCTGTCGGAAAAGCATTGGCATCCATTGAATCTGAATCATATAAATTTGGTAATGTTTGTTTAAACGCTTCAATAAGTCCACTAACTAAACACGATTTTACAAAAGTTTCTTGAAATTGTGATTGCTTTGTTAGCCCTGATTGCATTTCAATCACAGAAAATTTATTTAAAATCGCATTCAATGCTTCAAATGAATTCAATAGTAATGTATTCGATGTTGAATTGCTCAATATAAATGAAAACTTTTCAATAAATTTATCAATCGATTTAAAATGTTGAAACCAAATAATTTCATCACCGGTATTTTCGAAAATTAAAGTTGTTTTAAAAAATCTCATCAATTGTATAAGTATAGGTGCATCGTCGTTATCAATTAAATTTAATATCGTAGACATCACATCGTTATTGTTACAAATTATATCTCGAGTTGCGGTAAAGCAGCACATATTTCCAATAATTCCTACAATTATTTCGATTAAACGAACATTATCACTTGATTGAATTATTATACCAAATAATTCTAAGACATCGTGAGACAGTAATAAATTTACAACATCTTTTTCTATTGTCATGTCCCATAATGTACAAAGAGATTTTTCGAAATCATCAGTGAAATTTTTAATAGAGGTTGAAAGTTTTAAAAGTACAGAAAGTACGTATCTTTCACTATACAATGTATCACCAATAGCATCTCCTTTAATTTTTTCGATATCTTCTGGATCAATTTCACTTGGAAGTGGTGGATTACAACTTTGATTGGATGAAGTTTCAATAACTGTTTCAGAAATTGAGGTACTTGTAGAAGCTGTTGATATTTCTAAATCATTCTTATTTGATTCTTCTTCCATTGTAAATTTAATTAAAAGCCAGCCTGTAATTATATATCAAGAAATATTTAATAAAAGTTATTAATATTCAATTCAATTTTAATACTTTTATTTGATTAAGACCTAGCCAAATAGTAAATCCGAAAGAAAAATGTTTAATTTGACAGATATAAAATTTGACGTTCTCTAAAATCTTCGAAATTCGAAATCTTCGAAACCGATTTTTGAATTCGATTGACATGAAGTTTGTTTAGCTTTAATACTGTTTTGTATATGAGCACCTTATTTTTCTTAACACTTCTTGGTCTTGAATAACGGTTAAATAGCATAATTAATTACGACACAGAATTATTTATATATGAGTTTCCAAAAGGGTCAGTACGAATCACATCGTTTCGCGAACAAATTACCTTTCCTTGCATTGTCATTGACGATTATATAGCTGGGTTTTAACATACGAACTGTGGACTGTGGACGGCGTTATTATACACATCCTCTTCACGTGACAAATATCATGCCAATGATATTGATAAAAATGCAACAGAAATATCAAAGATGACTGTTGGTATTACAAAATATCATACTGATATATTTTGACAGATATAAAACATCGTTTTTGTTTGTTTGCGAAACTTTAACTCTTTTGTTTTCTTCCATAATTTTATTATAACTATGCATTCAAAAACATTCTACGAATTTTAAACATAAATAATATATAAAATATGCTTCGAATTTTTTATTGTTTGAAGATAAACAAAATCGCCATTTTTTTTTTAATTATCATAAAATCATTCTGATATTTTTTTCTACAATTTTTGTAGAAAAAAATATCATGGAAAATGTTATGACATTGATAGAAGTAGTCTTCACTTGTTATTTCTTGTATAACTCGATTGTAGATGTTACGTGAAGACCCACAGATAGCCATTCAGAATTGGGATATTTTATATTCACCACTTCCGCAGGCGAAAGACCGAGAGGTAGCATGGATTTTAAGCGGGGCTTTAACATGGGAACTATGGACTGTGAACTGCGGACTAAAGTTTTGACTTTATTTGTTTCATTTTATTTTATTGCTGCTCGAAAATTGTTTTCATGTGCATTTTTTGAACACGAGATAAGGCATCTGCTATCTAAACTATGTTCAAATAGTTCAAATCGTTGAACTATGTACAAATATTGTTCAAAAGTTTTCTACTATTTGAACATCTGGATTTTTGGACTTTTGATTAATTTCTTTAACTTAAAAATACTACTCATAAGGAAATGCGGATGTTGCCCATAAGGGGCCAAATCGGTGCACAGATTCACATAAATGAATAGTTAATGCAAGTTAAATGTTGCTACAGTATCATCGTTCTTTAATTGAGTTTCTGCCACAAACTGATAAATATCCAATTCGCATTGATTCAAAGCGGTTTGAAAAATACTATCTTGCAACAGTACGTAAAGACTGCGTATCAACAGTACAAATGGATTTAAACGATCTTTATCTAACGCTAACCTTTCAAACACGGCAAACTATAGTACAAAGTCTATGATAACCATTTCAGCTGCTTTCCATTTACTTCTCTGTACACGATATACGAATCAAAACGGTAGGTTAATCTAACAAAATTTGGTTTTTACGATAGGAAACGACCAAAATGAAATTAATTAATGAAATTAATCTAACAAAATTTGGTTTTTACGATAGGAAACGACCAAAGTGAAATTACAATAGGAAACGATTCAAAACGATAGGATAATGCACCAACATTTGGTTTTTACGATAAGAAACGATTAAAACGGATAGGAATTAACAAAAAATAAAATAATGTGAAATATCCCATTGAAAACGATTCAAAACGATAGGATCTACAAAATCTACTAAAAAACGATAGGAAACGATTAAAGCGATACAAACGAACGATACAGTCGCATCTATTTTCATTCAAAACCCGCATAGGAAACGAAAGAAAACGGTTCTATCTTTTTACTAGATTTTCTTGTCTATCATATAAGAAACAGCCTTCTTGTCGATAAGAAACAGCCAAAAACGATAGAAATTGCATCCGCCGCAAAAGGCATAACGTAAAAGTCCACATCCGTTTCTATGGGAAAAAACAATTTGACAGGAAATTTGAAGGTCTTAGAAATTCCCATTAAAACATTGTCAATCCCATTTAAGAATCGAAAAGGATTCCCTTGAAAACCAAATGAAATTCTGAGACTACAAAACTCCCTTTAAAATGTGTTTAGTCCTATTATAAATTCGAGTAGGATTCTTTAAATTATTTAACAGAAAATTTGACGGTCGCAGAAAATTCAATTAAAATGTAATCAATCCCATTGAAGAATTTATAATCTCATAAAAATGCTTTCATTTCTGTAAAAAGGATTCAATGTATTTCTATAGAACAATTGAATAGGATTCAATCGATTTCAAAAGAAAAAAAAACTCTGTAAGAATGTTGGTATAGGCACTAGGAAGACATTTATCCAGCTTGTGAACGTTTGATGAGAAGTTGAGCTGAAGTTATATAATTAATGTTGCCCATTGAAATATCTTTGTGGAAATTCATTTTTAAATAAATAAAAAACAACTTTGTCTTTTCCACTTAAAAAAGTTTTTAAGTGGAATAGACAAAGTTGTTTTTTATTTATTGTTAAAAAGTTGTTTTTTAAGTATGATAAGTCATTATCAATTATTGACGAAAATGGCACGGTTATTAATAGCTCTCCGAATATCTCAAACGTTTTTAACGATTATTTTAGAAATGTTATTGATAATATAAACAATGGTTTTTCGGGACTTATTAGTTCCGATGAAAGTAGTTTGCTTTGCGATTATGTTGAACAAAATTCAATGTTTATGCGACCAATTACTGAAACTGAAATTATTAATCTCGTTATGTGTCTCGATAATACAAACTCTTGCGGCCATGATTCAATCAGCAATTCAACTTTAAAAGTCATAGTGAAATTTTTTAAAATATTTTATGCCAGTTGTTTAAAAGGAGCATTATTGAAGGTATTTTCCCTGATGTCTTAAAAATTGCTATAGTTATTCCACACCATAAATCTGGTGACAAGAAAAAAGTTGAAAATTTTAGACCAATCTCTTTACTGTCTGTTTTTTCCAAAATTTTAGAAAAATGTATGAAAGAAAGATTGGTTAGTTTTCTTAACTCAAAACGATTCTTTTCTAATAAACAGTATGGTTTTAGAGAGTGTTTATCGACTGAAGACGCTTTGATAGAATATTTTAGCAAAATTTTTAATAATATAAATAATAATGAATGTGTTAGTACAAATTTTCTTGATATGACTAAAGCATTTGATTTAGTAAAATATAAACTCTTGTTAAATAAACTGGAACATGCTGGTATGCGAGGTATCTGTTTGCATTGGTTTAGTTCATACCTGTCTAATCACCATCAGATAGTTAAAATTAAAAACACATTAAGGGAGAAACAGCCACTGAAAACAGGTGTTCCACAAGGCTCTGCACTTGGCCCAGTGTTGTTTCTAGTTTACTTTAATTCTATCTTTTCTTTATCTTTTAAGGGAAGTATGATAGCTTTTGCTGATGCCAATATCATCATTTGTTATAATGGTAATTCATTTGGAGATATTGCTGAAGACATGAATAGTGATTTACTTTTGATTCGTCGGTGGTTTGATGTACAATATATGGTGTTAAGTTCAAAAACGAAAGCTATGTTTTTTAAACTCAGTGGCTAAATTCCGAATTTTGACATTGTATAGCATTGTTCATCCTGCTTTTATTATATTTTTAGTATTAATTGTCCTCTTTTTTCAATGTGTTCAAATAACTGCATCTTATTGCAAAATGTTGATACTTTCAAATACCTTGGTGTTTGGGTTGACTCTCGATTAAATTTCAATTGTCATTTGAATAGTAAGTCTGAATCTAACAAAATATGGTGTGCAATTTATGAAATTCTTTTGCTATCCACAAAATTGTCGATCGATCTAGTTTCAAACCGATAAGAACTTTTGATTATACTTTTAAAAAAAAGTCTCATCAGGGCAGGGGTCTTATTATTCATGATGGGATAAATTCCATCGGAGTCATGTAATATCACATATAATTCATTGAATTAATTGTCATTTGAATAATCTCTACAAATATATAATAAATGTTAACAGAAAATTTGATTAAAAACGCTTTACCGAGCTGTTTTGAGACACCTCCAGTTCTCATAAATCAGTTTTTTTTGCAAGAACAATCTCGTGGGCAGCAAACATTTTTTAAAAGTCTAAACTAATTGGGGTTCAGTTTTTGGTGATTTGTAAATTTTTTGTTAGTTTTAAATCTAGTGTTAAAATCCCACGTATTCCAGCTTCTACGTTTAAGATACTGTAAAGAGCCAATGTCAACTAATGGCCTCTTTACAATCTCAAATTCTGTCATTTATAAGTAAAACCATTAGCTTGGTAAAATTTATAAAAAACGGAACAACAAAAAATATAAACTAACCATGAAAAAACATAACACTCTGCAATAAATATCTTCCTCATTAAAAAAGTTAAATGTTTTGTTTATATTTTTTGTTTATAATTATTTAGTTAAAAATGCAAAACTTAAATAATATTTTTTTATATAAATTAAAGTAAATTTTAGTATTATGTTGAGTTGAATTTTAGATAATGAATAATAGAGTTAAATAATAGAGTTGAATTTAGATAGTGAAGATAAATTTTTAGAAAATAAAGTGTAGTCAAAATTTTAGAGTCAAGTTGAATTTTTACATAAAAGTTGATTTGAAGAAATTGAATAATTAGAGTTGAATTTTAATCGGGAGTAGAGTTTAATCAAGAGTTGGATTCTTAGAGTTGAATATTTAAAATCGAATGAGTGAAGTTAAATTTTTGAGAGTATAGTACAAAGTTCAAGACCGTCGAGTCGTGTATAAGTTTAAGAAATTGTAGTTGCGCGAAAAATATAAAACAAAGAGTCGTGTTATAAGCCTAAAAAAATAAAGTTAAAAACTAATTTATCAACCTAAGTTAAGTAAAATTATTACAATAATACACGATTGTTAAAGTGATTTATAAAATAGAATTATCGAAAGTGAAAAAAAATACAATAATAACCAAAAGAGTCGATAAATTTTTGTGTGTTTTATTTTCTCCCATGAACATTTGTGATTATGTTGACCCTTTCCACCTTGGCCACAACATAATCTGGCGCAGTTGATGAACCCTACGGGAGTTAGATAAATATAATTTGGCATATTTGGAAACAATATATGTCTAACAATAATCTGGCGCAGTTGTAAACCCTACGAGAGCTAGGTTTTCTGAGTAACGGTTACCTAGCTGCAAATAAAACCTCAAAATAAAATTTCAAAGACACAAAAAAAAAAAAATAATAATAAAAACTAAAATTATATAATTTATCAGAACTAACGTTAATAAAAAAGTGAACATCCAAAGTAAAGTCAACAACGAATGCAGTTAATAATAAATCTGAAAGTGACATAACATAATCTTATCGTGCAGTGTAATTTGTTTTTGTCGTATTAAAAACAATCCAGCCAAAATAAGTCAACATACAATACAACAGTTCCAGCAACGTAAAAATTTGAATAAAAGGAAAATTTGAGTTGTTTGAGTATAAGAAACATCAGCAGCAACCACAACAGCAAAATCAAAACCAACAGCAGCAGCTTCAAGAACAGCCGTTTTAACAACATCATATAAACAGTGAGTTAAATTTAGACATATTATCATTAGTTCTAAGTTTAGTCAATACCAAAGATTTTGTTTAGTTGTATATTTTTCTAAAGTTCCTAAGAAAAATTTTAGCCTATAATTAAATCTTTAAAAAAAAAAAAATTAAAATGGAACTCGCAGAAATTTATAACGAAACTATAAACAAACTAACACGCGAAAAATTTATACTTCGTGTGGAAGCAGAATCACTGCTTAGGGAATTTGCGTTACAGGTTGACAACCATACTAAATTCCTAGAGAAGGATGCCGACTTTTTCTCGATTCAAAGGGCGACATTTAAACTGGAAATAGAGAAACACAGGGATGAAAATAAAGTGCTAAAACAGAGAACAGAACACCTGCAAGATCAAGTAAGACAACTACAGCAAAAAATAGACTTAGACAGTGATAAAAACAGAAACGAGATTAGTATTTTGGTCATTTCTAATGATCAATTAAAACACTCGTCCAATGAACTAGCGGATAATTTAGTTACGACAAATCTAGAAATTAAGAAAAAAGAAGTTGAAAATAGAGAACTGCTAACATTAAATAAAGAGGTAGAAACACAACTTACGGACCTTAAAGCGGCATACTCGACTTTAAATAACGTGTTACAGCTAACTAGACAGGAACTGACCGAAACCAAACTTAAAATAAAATCTTACGAAGAAAATTCACATGGTAAAAATAAATTAATAGAAAATCTTAATCAAATGATTCCTAACGTAAACATGACTAAACAGAGCCAACTCAAACCATACACCAACACAACATCGATAACTCCCGACGACTCACTCCACCATACAGAACAACATAATCTGGCAAAACATAATAGTATTGAATATGTGCAAAAAACTGAAGATATCGGTCAAAATAATTTTACAGCAACTCAAACAATAAAATTATCGTATGCTGAAACTCTTAAGGAAAACATTTTATCCAATCATAATGAAAGTGATCATTTTAATTTAAGTAACACAGCAACAGCAAATAATAAAAAGTCTCTTAAAAATAAAATCACATCTCCAATTAGTAAAAATGCATTTAAAGCAAATGACCGATCGAAACACAAAAAATTAACGTTAAATAATTCATATATAAATTTAAATTCAAATTGTATTCTAAATAACAAATTTAACAAAATTCAAAAAAATAGTAAAACTACATTGTCCACTAATCCAAATCTAATAAATGACTATGCGCCTCCAGACAGTTTTATAATACTAAATCCTCAAATTCCAGTATTGCTTAAAAAACAAAACGATTCACAAATAAAAAATGAAAATATAATCCCAAAATCTTTGTCAAATATTGCCAAAAATAAAATCAATAGAAGAAAAAAAGATTTTCAACAAAGTAATAAAAAATGCAGCCAAAGAAAACAAAAAAATTGTACTGTTAAAACCATTAAATCTAACAGTTCTAATATTACATTGATTAACTGTAAATTGAAGAATGAAGACCTTTTGCGAACAACGAGAGGTACGCCTCAGCCTCAACCAATAGGTATACCGAACCGATCACATCATTCGCGTCAAGTAAATTCCTTTATAAACAATCACACCTCAAATAACCCTCGCGTTATTTTATCTAAAGGCATAAGAAACTCGTTTAAATTATTTACATGGTTATTACTGGTCATTTCTAATGTAAGCTGTCATGACTCCAGAAATATTTTGAAAATTGATAATTATTTTTCTAAGCGGACGCACAGTCACTATAAAAACAATACATTGGTATCAATTAGTGGGATTAAAGCAATATATTATGATTTAGGAGCCACACTATCAGATAGGTTAAAATGGGAGTTTTGGCATAACATAATTTCAAATGTTTTCGCAAATACTATACTTTATAAATACGTTCAATTAAAAACAAATTACGTTCAATTATTAACAAATCTTAAGAAAAATCCCAGCCAGCACACTTAGTGAAATTTAGGTGAACCATTTCGGGATTTGGTTAAGTTTAAGTAAAAGTTTGGTTAAATATGTGGAAAAAGGTAATAGATGACTGTTTCAGCTAATTAGTGTACATGTATTTTTAGGCGAAAATTATAGTTAATATGTTTTTGGTGTTAAAAAATAAGTTAATATGTAAATTTAACATATTAAGTATACAAGTTTAAGTAAAAAAAATCATGTAATACAGATAGTACATGTATTTCATGTATTAAGTGACAATTTAAGTTACAAAACCTGTTGTTTAGCTAGCGGTAATTTAGCTGACATTGCAACAGTTATTTCATGAAATAAGTTAAATAGCCTAAATTTAACATAACTACGGAACATTGAAACTTAAAAAATATTGTCAGACTGCTGTTAAGTTAAATAGGTCGAGTTTTACATGTAATATTGCATTTAATTTGGTTTAGTGAACGAATGTTAACTAAATTTTTGCTGTCTTTTTCATATAATACATATAATAAGTATATGTGTTTATAAGATCCATAATATCCATAAAGATTTATAGCAAATCTCGTTTTCCGATGACAATTATTATTAGTGCGCAGTATATTGATCAAATCGCTCGGATACAGTCTTTATTATATATTTCTCTCACTAACGTTGTTTTAAATAGTAAAAATGCCCCTGAAAAAGAAAGTTAAGAAAAACGGTCGATACTACATAATGCGGCAGAAGAGAGCGGCCGAATTCGAAGCACGATTTGATGCATCAAATGTGTCAAGGGATGAAGAAATGGATCGGCCACCACCACACCCTGGTTAAACATTCCAATTGAAACCAATTGAAACAAATTAATTGGATTAATCGGAATTCTGCATTGGGAATTTTCAATTAATTCCTATTCAAAAAATCTATTTCCAATACAATCCTTTTCATTTCTGTTAAATATCTCTATTTTATTTTTCAACCGGAATCTATAGGAAATGTATATAAATAGGAATTAATTGGAAATTTCCATTGCAGAATTCCGATTAATCCTATTCATTCCTATTAAATCTTTTCCAATTAAATCCTGTTAAATTTATAAGATTGTTTAATTTTTTTCTAAGTTCCTTTTTCCTATTGAATCTCTTGATTTCCGATTGAAATTCAATTGGAAATTTCCTTTAGAATCCTACAGAACCTCTTTTCCTGTTAAATCCCATTCATTCCGATTGAATTTTAATTGGTAGATCGAAGTCTTCCTATTAAACCAATTCAATCCAATTTAATCCTATTGAATTTATATTGGATTTAATAGGATTCAATAGGTTTGAATTGGAATGTTTAACCAGGGCAACAACTGAATGCCATTTTTGAAAATAATTTGCCAGCAGAAAATGCTATGATCGAAAATACCATCCTGGTTAGTGTTACTTGTGATGAAAATGTAGAGTGTGACGATGATGTGCCAGATGATTGTACATCCCAAGTTGGTGAAACTGCTGAATTTTTATTATCAGAAGCAGATATTGCTGAGGAATTGATGCGCGAACACCTGGAATATGAGCATAACGCTCAAACTAAAATAGATCTGTTGAACGAACTAAGGCAATGGGCTTTGCAAAACAAAATTTCATTAACAGCGTTGCTATATTTTTTTTAAAAGAATATTAAATTAAAAATATCACATTTATCGTGACTCAGTTTGAAATGAATCATCTTTAGAGGAGCTTTTAAAACAGTTTATTGAGGAATTCAACATTTATTTATTATTCTTGTTTACTATTCTTGTTTTATTATTTTTTATTTTTTATTATTTACGAATTTTGAAAGCTATGCTTTCATCACCTGAAGTATATAAAAATAAATTTTAAAGTAAGATACATTCCATTATATACATATCGGTGGGTTAATAAAACCCCATTTCAAAAAATTAAAAATCTAACTACTGAAAAATATAAAGCAAAAAGAAGGGATCTAATAAAACAATAAAATAATTAAACCATTAGAGAAAATTAAAAAAAATTAAAAAAATAAAAATGAATTGACAAAAGAAGTGAACCTAAATAATAACAGTTTTATGGGGTGTCCTAAATGGGTGGATATCCTTCAGTCATAAATATAGTTTAGGTGATTTATTTATTATATCGTCGCTTTAATAATGAAATAACGCATGCCATTTATACGTTGTTATTATATAATGGGTGACCTGCATTCCTCATAAGGATCTCTATAGAGAGGCGTTTTAACATTTTCCAATTATTTTATAACTGGGGGTGAAAATTAATATATTGATAATTAACATACATGCAAATTTGAATTTGGTTAAATATTGAAACAGCGTAAATGCATGTACGATATTCCAATTCCTACAGAATAATAACTTGGGCAAAATCAGTGTCGTATATTTTACATACATTACGATCGCCACACGAAATGGTAAATATAAAATTTTGTATAAGCATCATTCGTGACTTTATGATGGGCCGGTTCATATAAATAAAAAATTGTAAGAATATCATGCGTTATTTCAATAATAATCAGTTTTAGGCTTAATCGTAATCGAGAAATATGAAATAACGTTTAAGGTACCTGATTGACTTTTCACCTCTTTTTAGGTAGAAAAGCCAGCAGGTACCAATGTGAAATTTTAATATGCTGTGGGGAAATTAATCAAGAGTAATTGGTAGAAATTTTTTTCCAATATATTTATTCATTCAATAGTGCTGCCGAGTTTACGAAAATCAGAAAATCGAAAAATCTTTAAACCCAATTATCTCGAAACTACACTTTTGCGAATACGTTGTATCATTATTAAAGCGACGATATGTTGTTCGGCGGTCTTTTAATTATTAGGTTAAATAAATTAGATTTTATGTTTCCTTCTTTGTTGTTCATCAGGATACCGGGGTTTAGTTGATTTTCTTTTTCAATGAAAAAAAATTCGTACGCTTCTAGGTGTTTTAGATTATTAATCTCTTTTATAAGCTCTAAATTTGATGGTGACCTGTTGTTGAGTGGCATATGAGCGGCAACGCTAGAATTCTCAGCCCTTTTGTATTTTATTTCTGTAAGGTGTTCTTTCTGGCGTTGTCCTATTTTGCGTTGAGAAAGACCTACATAAAATTTTTCACAGTCGTTGCAGGATATTTTATAAATACCTGGTTTCTCATTTGGCTCAATTTTGATTTTTGGTTTATAGCACACACCACGGACACACACCTTACACACCACGGACACACAATAAAACTGTTGTTATTTCGGTTTACTTCTTTTGTCAAATTCATTTTTTTCTAATGGTTTATTTGTTTTATTAGATTTATTCATTTTGCTTTATATTTTATATTTTTCTGTAGTTAGATTATTAATTTTTTAAAATTGGTTTTTATTAAACCACCGAACTGACCGAACTGACCGAAACCAAACTTAAAATAAAATCTTACGAAGAAAATTCACATGGTAAAAATAAATTAATAGAAAATCTTAATCAAATGATTCCTAACGTAAACATGACTAAACAGAGCCAACTCAAACCATACACCAACACAACATCGACAACTCCCGACGACTCACTCCACCATACAGAACAACATAATCTGGCAAAACATAATAGTATTGAATATGTGCAAAAAACTGAAGATATCGGTCAAAATAATTTTACAGCAACTCAAACAATAAAATTATCGTATGCTGAAACTCTTAAGGAAAACATTTTATCCAATCATAATGAAAGTGATCATTTTAATTTAAGTAACACAGCAACAGCAAATAATAAAAAGTCTCTTAAAAATAAAATCACATCTCCAATTAGTAAAAATGCATTTAAAGCAAATGACCGATCGAAACACAAAAAATTAACGTTAAATAATTCATATATAAATTTAAATTCAAATTGTATTCTAAATAACAAATTTAACAAAATTCAAAAAAATAGTAAAACTACATTGTCCACTAATCCAAATCTAATAAATGACTATGCGCCTCCAGACAGTTTTATAATACTAAATCCTCAAATTCCAGTATTGCTTAAAAAACAAAACGATTCACAAATAAAAAATGAAAATATAATCCCAAAATCTTTGTCAAATATTGCCAAAAATAAAATCAATAGAAGAAAAAAAGATTTTCAACAAAGTAATAAAAAATGCAGCCAAAGAAAACAAAAAAATTGTACTGTTAAAACCATTGAATCTAACAGTTCTAATATTACATTGATTAACTGTAAATTGAAGAATGAAGACCTTTTGCGAACAACGAGAGGTACGCCTCAGCCTCAACCAATAGGTATACCGAACCGATCACATCATTCGCGTCAAGTAAATTCCTTTATAAACAATCACACCTCAAATAACCCTCGCGTTATTTTATCTAAAGGCATAAGAAACTCGTTTAAATTATTTACATGGTTATTACTGGTCATTTCTAATGTAAGCTGTCATGACTCCAGAAATATTTTGAAAATTGATAATTATTTTTCTAAGCGGACGCACAGTCACTATAAAAACAATACATTGGTATCAATTAGTGGGATTAAAGCAATATATTATGATTTAGGAGCCACACTATCAGATAGGTTAAAATGGGAGTTTTGGCATAACATAATTTCAAATGTTTTCGCAAATACTATACTTTATAAATACGTTCAATTAAAAACAAATTACGTTCAATTATTAACAAATCTTAAGAAAAATAGAATAAGTACTGATTCAAAATCAGACAAGAATCATGATATAAGTATTAAAGTTTTCAAATATTTGTTCATTTAATATTTCATTAAAATAAACCAAAAAAATTTCGTAGTTTAAGAATTTAATTAAAACAAAATACAAACAATTATTTATTAAGTCAAATAAAAAAAAAAAAAACAATCAAAATAATGAGCGCACACAAAACAAGAAGCGTGCGAGCAAAATGCAACAATACAAAATAAAAATATATAACAAAATCTTACTTTACTAAACCATATACAAATTTACATACATATTACATATATCAAATCAAAACAAAAGTTAATAAGGTTTAATCATAATATAAACCATTTTTTATAATTACTGAAATCAAACACCAAATAAACAAAAAAAAAACTTTAACCAAACATTATTTTCATTAGCGTAAAATTAAATATAGTAGTAACTCATATTTCTAATTTTTTTTTCTCTCAATGAAAATTTTCTTTACAAAGAAAAACATATTAAACATATTAAATTTCAAATATTAAATTTGCAAAACATATTAAATTTCAAAGTTCCCATAATATAAAAGTTACAATTTAACGTCACGAATTTTATTTATTAGCTAATTTTATTTATAATATACTATAATATACTCTACTATACTAACTAGAATAAACAAAAAAGAAAATCAGAGTAATCGAATTACGAAAACTAAATAATTTAAAATAAATTTTTCTTAAGGCCATTGTCATGAATTTATTTTTGTTTACATTTTAAGTTATTAAATTTTAAATAATTAAGTCATATACGTTAAAAAAATAGTTTTTCAAGTTCAGGGTTAGTTTTTACATTTAATTACTATATGATTTTAATAAAAATCCTTCAAGGAAGGCTTCTTCTTATTCCATGGGGGAAAGAATGTAAAGAGCCAATGTCAACTAATGGCCTCTTTACAATCTCAAATTCTGTCATTTATAAGTAAAACCATTAGCTTGGTAAAATTTATAAAAAACGGAACAACAAAAAATATAAACTAACCATGAAAAAACATAACACTCTGCAATAAATATCTTCCTCATTAAAAAAGTTAAATGTTTTGTTTATATTTTTTGTTTATAATTATTTAGTTAAAAATGCAAAACTTAAATAATATTTTTTTATATAAATTAAAGTAAATTTTAGTATTATGTTGAGTTGAATTTTAGATAATGAATAATAGAGTTAAATAATAGAGTTGAATTTAGATAGTAAAGATAAATTTTTAGAAAATAAAGTGTAGTCAAAATTTTAGAGTCAAGTTGAATTTTTACATAAAAGTTGATTTGAAGAAATTGAATAATTAGAGTTGAATTTTAATCGGGAGTAGAGTTTAATCAAGAGTTGGATTCTTAGAGTTGAATATTTAAAATCGAATGAGTGAAGTTAAATTTTTGAGAGTATAGTACAAAAATATAAAACAAAGAGTCGTGAAAAATATAAAACAAAGAGTCGTGTTATAAGCCTAAAAAAATAAAGTTAAAAACTAATTTATCAACCTAAGTTAAGTAAAATTATTACAATAATACACGATTGTTAAAGTGATTTATAAAATAGAATTATCGAAAGTGAAAAAAAATACAATAATAACCAAAAGAGTCGATAAATTTTTGTGTGTTTTATTTTCTCCCATGAACATTTGTGATTATGTTGACCCTTTCCACCTTGGCCACAACAATACGAGTTAACTTTCTTAGCAAATGGGCTGCATAAAATGCAATTTTCATACCTACGACTGGAAAATCCTAAATAACTCTATAGCGTTTATAGTTGTGGTGATTAATAAAAATTAAATGCCATTAAGCTTTGTGGGTAATTTTTCGAGTCAAACAAACTAATGGAGTTAGTTTAAATATCATAGAAAATGCGAAATAGAAAAGTACTATACTGAATAGAATGAGAAATTAAGAAGAGTAACGCACTCAGTAATTCCCATTCATTATAACACATTTTTAGTTCCGTTTCATATCGTTCCTATTGATGTCTTTAATTCCTCAAACAGCTGAGAGTCAGCATAGCTTTTTGGCTTTAATGTATCTCTATATACACTTGTTGCAACACTGGATACTCATCTATTTTAATCTAAAATGAGGTCTGCAAATCCTTCACAAGCGAAATAAACAAAAACGATGTAGCTTAGAATACAATTGCTCCTTACATCTACACTGATGGGTTAAAATTAAAAATCATACGAGAAATGTGGGTTGCGAAAATCGGAGTAAAGAATTGATGAAGGTTGATTTCTGTAAAGGATTAATTGGAATTGCAAATTTATATATACATATATAATGGTATAGTATTGATGATTTGTAAAGGTTTAGAAATAATAATTGTAAATAATAATGGTAACTATTGTAAATTATGTATAATTATATAATATGAATAATAAATTTAAATCTTATTTTTACTCGCTCCCACAGTTTATTTCAGATTAAACTTGCTTTTATAAAGGACACCCTAGCCTGGGTTGAAGTATAGATCAACCTCCATCCTATTTATAGGTGCTGTGATAGCAATAAGTTATTGGATTATGAAAACTAATGAGCTCACTCGACAAACAACCTCATACCACATCCTGCATTGCATGCAATTATGTAAATATATTCATAGCCCGAATGTTTGCCCGAATGTCATTGGCAAAAAACAATGAATCTTGTATATGAATAAAATGTATTATTGTTTTTGATTAAATGTTTTTAATTTTTTTTTAAATGGAATTTTATAATTCAAGATGGCGCTAAATTTCTTTTATATGGAGTTTATATATATTTCAAAATGGCGCTATAGGCTCACGATTTTATCTGAGCTAAAAAACAATGAAGTGTGTTTATATTATTCGGCACCGTAGGCAAAAAAATTATTGAAACATGGGTTTCTTACGTAGATATGTATATATTATCATTCAGTTTTTATAATGAATGATGATATACATATCTACATAAGATAAGAAACCCATGTTTCAATCAGTTTCATGAAATTTTCTGTGGCTGATAATATAAATACAGCTTTAGGCTTACAATATCGATTGTTTGGCATGTATAATATATATAATAAATTAAATTTTAATTTTATATGTCATAACTTCTTTTCAATTAATATAAAAAAAAATAATTCATCATTTAGTGGTCATATTTTAATTTAAAGGATCATTTTAGGTTTTGGTTGTTTCATTTTTCATTTATACAATCGTTAGTAAATGTAGGCTTTTTCGATATTTTTTAATACAATAAAATCATCTTCGTAGCCGTATATGTAGTTTAACCTACAAACGAGTTTTATTAGAATACTACTACATATGAGCAAGTGAATTAGGGCGATGATACATGTAAAAGAAATATCTTTCAGACATAAAAAATTTCGCATTTAATTGGTTGAGGGGCGGTAACATTTTTTAAATTTCAAAAAAATATTTTTGACTGAAAGACAGAAAAAATATCTGTAAGATATAAAAACATAACCTAAAAAGATATTTTTTGCTTGACAGTTAAAACTGATTAACTGAAAAACTGATTTTAAAAGTAAGTTTTACCAATAATCAATTACAATTAACTTAATTTGATTATTTAATTACAATTAAAATAATTTGTTTACTTATTCATATAGATTTAGGCATTTTCACATTGGACCAAATTTTTATTTTTTTGTTGCGATTATCTAAATCTACATGAATAAGTAAACAAATTATTTTAATTGTAGCTAAATCATCAAATTAAGTTAATTGTAATTGATAATTGGTGAAACTTGCTTTTAAAATCAATTTTTCAGTTAATCAGTTTTAACTGTCAAGCAAAAAATATCTTTTTAGGTTATGTTTTCATATCTTACAGATATTTTTTCTGTCTTTCAGTCAAAAATATTTTTTTGAAATTTAAAAAATGTTGCCGCCCCTCAACCAATTAAATGCGAAATTTTTTATGTCTGAAAGATATTTCTTCTACATGTATCATGGCCCTTAGGCCCGCTATATACTTGAGCTAAACTATGCGAACTATGTTTATAAAAAAATAATGTTTTAACGCGAATAATATTTTTTATTCACGCGTTGTAAAAAATACAATAACGTTTCTTATTTAAAATTCTTCTACCATATATAATTTCAATTACCTTGTTTATATTTTTCTGGCAATTTTTCTTTTAACCGAAAAAAACTTGACAGTCATGATCAGCTGATTTGTTTTTCGAACACTCTTAATAATTGTTATTTCTTTCAAATTAAGATTGTTTTGTGTTGTATTTAAATTGTTTCTACTATAGTTAAATTATTATTGTGATTAAAATTAATTTTAATACATAATTACTGATTTCTAATTATAATTGCTGTACGTAATGTGTCGAGGACATACAGCAATATTTGAAGTTTGAGTATTAAGCTCTATTAAGCTCTATTAACCTTTTTCCCGAAAAAAACTGATCATCTAATACTATGTTTACACCAGGATCTAATAGGTACATACTATACTTATTAGGTCGACTATGGTCGCTGTAAACAGTTATCAAAAAAGTACGTACCAAATAATTGGTAGGATGATTTGCTACGTATCAAATTAGGTACGTAGCAAATAGGTATTATTTTTACGGTGTGAACACTAAAATTAGGTATGACATTTAAAATAAAAATAAATCAACTTATTTTATAAATATATATTTATGTTTGATGTGATTTTTTTGCTGAAATTAAAAGTAAAATAAATTTTAGCATTAATATAATAAATGTTTTCAGTTTTTTATAAAAAATATATATGGAAATTATTTCTTCCTAACCAAAAAATTAACAATGAAAAGGACGCGCTAAAAATTAATATGTCATACCTAATTAATAAGAGTTTACATCACCGTATCAAATTTAAAAAGTATGATGGTGAAAATGGCTAGCAAATTTGATACGTAGCAAATTAGATACTGGTGTAAACTTAGTATTATTTATATTTTGAAAACTTTAAATAATTGTTATTTCTTGCAAATCAAGATTGTTTTGTATTGTCTTTAAGTTGTTTTTACTATAGTTGCATTATTATTATTTTTGCAGTAAATTTTAATACATAATTACTATTTCTAATTATTATTTGACAAATTACATACAGCAATTATTTGAAGTTTAGAGAAAAAGCTCTATTCAAAACCTTACAACAACTCAAAAAGATTCTTGAGTTTGATTTGACATACAAAAAATAAGGGTTAAAAATTTTTTTAAATCCGTTTAACTACCCAAATTAACCATGATTCGCAATGGATTATCTGTAATAAATAAACATTTAATCTTGAGTTCTGCAACGAAATGTTATGGAACAAATGTTATACCAAAATGGGATATTTACGCTGGTGTAGCATTAGAACGACTTCCAGTTATCACAAAAACACTTGAGCCGATTGAAAAACAATATTTGGTAACTACAAATTTTAGTATTCTTTTCTTTTATTTTAAGGTTTTTAATTATTAATTTTAGGATCATTTGAATAATATAGAATTTTCCAATAGTTTAAAATCAGATCATGAACTAAGACATGAAAAAGATCTAATCAATTTAGAATTATTGAAACAAGGAGAACTTGATAGTGATTTTGATTTAGATGCAACAAAACAAACAGCACAGGACATGGAAGATGCATTTACTGAAGAATATAATAAATTTAAGTTAGCATCCCGGATAACTGAAGCTGACAATAAAACTGACAAAAAATCTATAAAACGTAAATTAGAAGAAAATTTATTTCTCTTAGTGGAACAAGATATTGGAAAAAATAAATTAATGTTACTGCCACAAGGGAAATATCAAAATGGTGAAACAATGCGACAAACAGCTGAAAGAATTCTAAGTTCGGTCTGTGGAAATAACATTCAAGCTTTGTTTTATGGCAATGCACCATGTGGGTTTTATAAATATAAATATCCAGCTAGTGAACGAAACGAGACTGTTGGAGCAAAAATTTTTTTCTTTAGAGCAGTCTTGCAGAAAGGGAATATCGTTAATGATAAATATAAGTTCGAATGGTTGAATAAGAAAGAAATGACAGAAAAAGTATCAAAATCATACAATGATAGTATATCACAATTTATGATTTAGAAATTTGTGTTTTTCTGGAACTAGTTAGTATAATAATTATACATATATTGAAACAAATCAATAGTTTTTGTATTTCTATAATTTTATGTTTCAGTAATTTATATTGACGATTAGTCATCTACAATTATCGCTAAATTAATAGCATTAAAAAAGAAAAGTATTCTACTACACCACGACAAAAAAGTAACAATTTTGTCTAAATCGTACAAAAATAAACAACCTTTAATAACCTTTTCTCTATATCGCAATTATTGTTGCAAAAATAATACATATAAAAATATCAACGTTTGATAACTTAATGTATTTTTGAATATCTTTTTTTATAAAGCAATTTTTTTTTTGATTCTTTAGCAAATCCTTTGGCAGATGTTAGTCTTTGAATAAGATCGAATGCCCATTTCGGTTGATCACTCGGCACCATGTGTCCTGCATTTCGTACTAATATCTCAGTTAAATTTCCTCCATCCTTTACGTAGCCGGCAATTTCGTTATCTACTTTCCATATGTATCTAGGATTCGTTTTATATGCTTCGCTTCCATTAAAATGTAAATGTTGAAGATAATTTCTAGTTAGTGGATAAGCAACAATAATATCAAGTTGTCCATTGTATATCACAATATGATAATATGACAATAATTCACTAACCCATTCAGCAACACTTACAGTGATATCACCTTTCAGATATTCTTCAACTTTATTTTCTCCATCTAAACCATGAAATGATTTATTACCAACATGAATAGCTTTTCGAACATCTGAACTTTGTAAAAATGTGCCGAGATATTGATCTGATTTATCATCACCATCCTTAACATAGTTGAAATATGAAGTAAGTCCGGTTAAGTTTTTGAATAACGATGGGTATTTTGTTTCATCATTATCAATCAGAGCATCAAAAACTTCAAAAGCTTTCACATACTCTCCTTTTGATATTAAAGCAATACCTTCCTTTTCCATCTTATGGAACTGCTCCAAACCATGTAAGTCAATTAAACCCAATTGGTATAGATAATCACCATATTTTAATTGATGTTCGGGATCAGTAAATCCATTTCCAATTGCAAGAGATTGCAAATTAATTTTTTGTTCTGCATGTTTATTCATTTTATGTATATAATGAGCTACTGCTGGTACATATTTGCCAGCATATGATTCACCAGTTACAATAAATTTGTTATCTTTTAACACTGGAAATAATTGAAAAAACTGAATCAAAGCTGCATATAGATTAATTCCAACATGTTTTTCATTTCTTGCATATCCATCTTCACTATCCGCAAAACTAAAACCTGTACCAACAGGATTATCAATATAAATTAAATTCGCTGGTAAATGCCATGAATATTTTCTTGCTGATATTTTGTTGGCGCTATCAAATTGAAACGGACCATTTTCCGTAAATAATCCAAATAATGATGAAGCTCCAGGTCCACCTTGTAACCATAAAACTACTGGAGCCTTTTCCCAATCAGAATGTGATTTTATAAACCAAAAAAATAAATTTGAGTTTGACGATTTATTCACAGTTAAATAACCAGAAAAACTTTCAACAAAATTTAATTGTGGATGATCAACTTTTGCCATTTTTTGACCAGTTTCGATTTGATGCGATACAATATATGGCGTTAAAAATAAAGGTTCACCAGGATCACCATCATCTTCATATTTCATATATCTTGGATATACATTTATAAAGGATGAAACTACTATTTGAAATAATATAATTGTGAAAATAAAAAATAATAATGCCTTCATTTCAACTTATAAAAAAATCTTATTCACTTTATTGACAGACGATCAACTGTATACTAAAGTCTGTAAACTTAAAACGGAATGAAAATTCGTAACATAACAACATAAGGGAGGGAATTTTAAATATTTATAGCATTGTCTGTACAATATGGTGAAACAAGAGATAACAAAACATATGAATGAGCTTAATGTTTACTGTAAATGTTTTGCTAGTTCACTGCAATAGATAAAATTATATGTAGTATAATTGTTTGTATTGTTGTTAAATTATCATTACATATATATTGTAATAAATTTTAATACATAATTACTGATTTGTTATTCTTGTGAGATGGCTATACAGAACTATATCTAGATTAGGCTGCAATGACTGTTATCACAACGCAAGGTCAGGATGACACACTTAGACCAAAATATGTCAATTGTGATACCACAGGATCTCCTTGGCCTACTCGAACACTGGGAAACTGTTTCTTTATCCTTACAGCTTCTGCAGAGGTAATTGGTAGGAAGGCTAATTCTTTTTGTGTGCTCTCCAAGGTTACATTGATCAGACCTATCACTACTACCAGTATCCTGCCTACTTACGAATATTAGTTATTTGGGGCACTGCAGGTGTAATATGAGATAGATTTGCCTGTTAATCTTGCTGGTGCCGGTGTTTGACCACCGGTTATCGATTATGCAGGTAGCTCTATCATGAGTTAGTTGTTTGAACGAGGCAAGTAACCGACCTACAGCTTCCTTTTCTTGTAGAAGATACAGTTCAGTGCCTTGCCTAGTAAGTGCGTCATTTATACAGTTGCCGCTAACTTTTGACGTCGTTGCTTCTGCAAATAGTGATTTCAATGCAGCTTCAACCATGCCAAGGCTTCTTTGATCACACCCACTTCGGCCCGATTTACAATGCGAGTCCGGATTTAACTGTTTAACGAACACTCCTCCTACTACTCTGCCTTTGAGTTTGTACCGTTTGGATCTATATTTAAACTTCAAATAATTATAAAGCCTTTTTTGTGCAGAAATTAGGAATCAGTAATTATGTATTAAATACATAATTACTGTTTCGTCCCCCTTTCACCAGTTTCGAATTGTTGACCGTAGCAAATCAGGTGTTTATTGTTATGTTTACTATCTTCGTCCATTTGGTAAAAAGCCCTGATGAGGATTTATCGTAGAGGATTCTCCTATTCTGCTCTTTAACCATTCGTCAACGGTGCTGAGATGGGTTTTCAGTTGATTGGTGAGTTGTTCCAGGTCATATTGGTGTTTATGAAGTCATTTAGGAGTAAACTGTACGATACTGTGTTGAAGACTTTTGAAAGGTCAAGTCGGATTGTTCGAATTGTTGACCGTAGCAAATCAGGTGTTTATTGTTATGTTTACTATCTTCGTCCATTTGGTAAAAAGCCCTGATGAGGATTTATCGTAGAGGATTCTCCTATTCTGCTCTTTAACCATTCGTCAACGGTGCTGAGATGGGTTTTCAGTTAATTGGTGAGTTGTTCCAGGTCATATTGGTGTTTTTGAAGTCATTTAGGAGTAAACTGTACGATACTGTGTTGAAGACTTTTGAAAGGTCAAGTCGGATTGTTCGAATTGTTGACCGTAGCAAATCAGGTGTTTATTGTTATGTTTACTATCTTCGTCCATTTGGTAAAAAGCCCTGATGAGGATTTATCGTAGAGGATTCTCCTATTCTGCTCTTTAACCATTCGTCAACGGTGCTGAGATGGGTTTTCAGTTGATTGGTGAGTTGTTCCAGGTCA